>JALGOQ010000007.1:1800000-2377010 GCA_023078705.1 Venturiaceae sp. KMAF11 | reverse complement strand
CTACTACTCTCTAGAAGCTTTATAAATACTTTTAACTTTCTAGCTTATATAAGTAGTACTATACTACCTATTCTATAATTAATAGGAGGTTTTACGAGGTAAGTAAGTACGCCCTTACTAATAGAAGGAGGGCCGTCCGGCCCTCTATCCTTACTAAGGATAATATATTCCGCTAGATCTATATTTACTAGTTACTTAGTTAAGGCTAGTATTCGGGATTAAAGGATATACTCTCTAATCCGGTTAGTATTACTACTTCTATAAGCCCTAAATAGCTATAGATCGCCGCTTCCGACGAGGGTAAGAGAAAGAGGGGGAGGTTTAATAGAAAGTTAGTTAAAGGGGAAAAATAGTTTTACTTTAAGGCTAAGTTTAGTAAGTTTACTATCGCTATAGTTCTTACTAACGTCGTAAGTGATAGTTAGGTCTATAAAGCGACTAAGGGTAAATAGGCCGCCTTTATAGGACTAGTCAATACCTTTAACCCCGGTATTACTACTATAAAGGAATACGGGTACTTTATTAATAGCTTATTATCTAGTAACGCCCTTCCCCTATATCTATACCGGCTCGAACGTATAAAGTCCGAGTTAGATATCGATAATAAGGGAGACGCTCGTTTTAATCTCCTCTCTTTTAACTTATACGCTAATAACTTAGATAGTGCTATTAACGGCTATAGTATACCTTTATAGCCTATACCTTACTTCTAATAGTCGTAGATACTAGATTTAGATAAGGGTAGTAATATCGATTTAGAGCTACTATCTTAGAAGAAACTTAAGAATAAAGAGGTATATCTAGGCGATTCGAATATTAATAATAATAACAATTTAGATTAGTATCGCTAGGCCCTATATTTATCTCCTTATTATTCTATTCTATAATTAAAGTCCTCGTTCTTATTCTTTAACGCCTTTTTATAAGTTACTAAAAGTTATATTTTCCGTCTAAGCGGAACTTACTAGAAGTTATTTTTAACGCTTTTTTATAAGTTATTAGAAGTTATATTTTCTACCCGAGTAGAAGTTACTAGAAGTTATAATTTCCGCCTAAGTAAAAGTTACTAGAAGTTATTTTTAACGCTTTTTTATAAGTTACTAGAAGTTATATTTTCTATATAAGCGGAAATTACTAGAAGTTATATTCTCTACCTAAGTAGAAATTATTAGAAGTTATATTTTAGGTAGAAGTTATATTTTTTTAGTTAATCTATATAGACTAAGTCTCTAGTTAAAAAGTAGAAGCTATTATAACTTCTAGCCTATACTATATTAAGGTACCTATTCTATCCTAGTTTTTTTTAGTACTAAATAAAATATTTAAAAATAATCTTTTTTATATTCTAACTATTTTTATAAGTAATAGCTCTACCGGTAGTAGAGTAATCCTGGGATTCTAGTAGAAAAGAAAAAAAAAAATTATATTAGGCCCTTCCTATCCTACCTACTCCTACCTATTTTAAAATATTATTTATAAACTAGGACGGCCTATACGGTCTTTTTCTAACGGTATACTTTTTAAAAGAATAGCCTAACTATTTACCCGCTAGTCCCGGAATTCCGGTTCCTTTTCTAGGATTTCGGCGGAGGGGGATACCGGTATTTAGGAAAAATAGGCTCCTTTACCCCTACCGGACGTTATTAGGGGGTACCGCCTAAAATTAATATACCGTCGGGACCGCGCCTTCGGCCTCTTTCTAATAGTATACTTTTTAAAGGCGTAGTTCTACTATCTAGTTAGTAATCCCGGGATTTCGCCCCTTCCCGGGATTCTGGCTAATAGGCTATTAGGGTTTAGGGTAAGGGCGAGAGTTAGTAGAGAGACTTACCTTAAGTTCTTCCTTTTTTTCTTATTATTCTTAACTAGCTTTAAACCGTAGTCGTATTATTAACTATAGTAAAGCGTAGTAGGATTAAAGAAAAGGGGAGATAACGTTAGCCTTAAGCTATATATTCTTTTAAAGTCTCTCTAGGTATAAGGCTATAGCTATATAAGATAAGTCGGCTTTATATTTAAGTAAAGTATTATTACTACTTATATATCTTATAAACCTCTAATTTAAGAAAAGTAATATAAGATAATTATAAAAAAAGAAATAAGAAATCCTACTAAATACCTTCCTTATATATTTCTTTATTCTATAGATTACCTATACTCTTAGTAACCTTCCTATACTTCCTATACTAGGGACTTTTACTAAGGCTATAGGAATTATAGGTATATTATATAACTTTATTTAATACGTACTACTAGAGTTATTACTTAGCTCGTTCTACTACTCTATCTATTCGTCTTCCTAATATTCTAGATCTTTTGTCCTTAAACCTTCCTATTCTATTATTTCTTCTAGTGTCCTTTCTATAGCTTGGGCGTAATTCGTAATACCTAATTACTATAATTGAATTCTAATATAACTACTACCTAAAATATACTCTAAGCTCTATTAGTTAAAAAAGCTTAATACTCTATAGTCCCGTCGGCTCTATTACTAACCTATAGTTAACTTCGTACGGTAAAAGGCTAACCTAGGATAACTAAGTAGGAGTATTTCTTAAGAATAATAAAAATAGTACCTTTATATTTAAAGTCGGATCTAGTAATCTTAATAAAAGTTAAGGTCTATTCTACTAATAGAATTTAGTATCCGTTAGCTACTTATAGTTTAGATAAGATATCAGCCTATACTATATAGTTAAAACTATTAATTATAAGCCGGTATTCTCTTATAATATATAGAGATATAATATTAACTTCGGCTCTAGAATTGTATAGTAAGAAAAAATTACGACCTAAAATAGTAACCGTTACTATTAGGCTTTTAGTAAAAATCCTAGTCCTCTAATTCTCGCGATCTACTTCCTTAATATAGTCTATAATAAGACGCGTTAGGGTTCGCCTAATACTATTAATTCCTCTAGTATAGTTCTTTATTCTTACTCTTTTCTTTACTTTTCTTTCTACCCTTCTTTTATTCTTCCGCCTATCTATTTCTTCTATTTCTAGAGCTATATTCTAAGCTAATTTATTAGGTAGTAATCGATATAGTAAGTTATAGAAAGTAAGAATATACGTAACTATATTCTAAAAAGATATACTAATTAGTTATAATAATATATCTAATACTAGACGGACGCCTTCCTTTCGCTTATCCTTCTTAGTAATATACTTATAGAATATAGGGTTCCTAGGTTTCTTTTTTAGTTACGTAGAAGAGGTAGTTGTTTATATATTCCCGCTACTACTAAGCTCTTTTTTATCTATTATATCGTTATCTTCTTTAGTCTACTCTTTAAAATAGTCTATAGCGGCCTATTTAAATCGACCTTTAACGGTATAGTTAATAGTAGGCGTCTTCTTACTTTATAGCTTAGTTACCCTTACTTCTTTAGATCGGCTCTTCCTTATAGGTAACTTCTTTTTCCTAGCTTGGGTTACTACCTAGATATAGTTAATCGAGACGTAATTACCTATCTCCCTAGTAGATTTATTACTTCCTTTATTAGAGGTAAGATAATCTATTAAGGAAATTCTAATAGTACTAAAGGAGTTAATACTAGACCCTAAGAGGGTAGAAGTTTTCTAATCTTACTAATATTAATATTATATAAAGATTTACTTCTAGAGGTTCTACTTAATAGTAAGGCTATAAATCTTCTCTTTAGGCCTCTCTACGCTCCCCTAGTAGAACTACTTAGGCTAGGTAATACTAGACTAGTATACGATTTCCTAGGTAAAAACGTACTCTAGGTTAGGGTATTTAAGTACGAGGTAGTTAGGAGATAAGTAGCTTAAATAGCTAAGTTTAAAACGGGATAGTCTACTATAAGACTAGTTTAATACGGTTATTTTTAGTACGGGGTTACTAATAGGGGCTATAGGGCGAGGCTACGGGGGAGTAAGGTTATTAGTTCGTAGATAATTATTAATAAAATTAGTCGAAATATACTATATAGTAAGAGTAAGTTATATACTATCCTCTTATATACTTTAGTAGGTAATATTATCTATATTAGCTAAAGAGTATTAGGTAATAGAACGCGGGATACTATTAATATAAAGACCTTTAAGTACTTCTAGTAAATTAGAGCGAAGCTTTATAAGGCTAAGGGCCTAGTCGGTTCTACTATCGTCCTTTCTTTTAATAATAGTTTTCCTAATAATTCTCTTAAGGGCGGGATTAGCTTTTCCTTATAGGGAAAATTTATCTATATACTTATTCCTAAGGATAATCTACTCTACTTTAGTAATAATATCCGTTATATTACTAAAGATTAATAGGATATTTAGGTTAATCTAGAATAATATATTAACTTATCGCTTAATATTAGAAGGGAGCCCGTAGAGGAAGATCCTAGCTTTAGTAGAGTAGGTTAGCTCTTTACGCTCGTATAGTAGCGTAAAGTATACCTTAAATTCCTTAATAAAGCCCTTAGTTATAAGTTTACCCTTAGAGCTTTAGAGTACTAGAAGTTTAAGGTATTCGACCGTCTCTTTCTTCTACTTTTTATCTTAAGATAAAAACTTAATATAAACTAACTCTCGAAGGGTTAACTAGCTAGTACTATAGCCTAGTAGATTCTTAATATTAGAAGAAAGCTTAGAAATAAGTAAATTAAAGTAAAATCGTCTTAGTTATTATTACTACTACTAGTACTATAGATAATAAAGAACCCGACTAATTTACCTAATATTAAAGGAGAGTACCATTTTCCCCTCTATAGTATATAACTATATTTTAGGCGGGGCTTTACTAAATAATAAAACTATAAAAGGTTTTTTAAAAATACTAAGCCTATACTAGGCTACGTAACTTCTATTAATTTACTTTCTAGATACTATACTAAGGTTATATAAACTATATATATAGCTAGTAATATCTTACTAGAGTAATATATTTAAGTAGTCTAATTAGTGATAATATTTATATTAATAAAGTAAAGTAAAAAGTAATAATATAAGAGTTAATTATACTATAATAACTAAGTTAATAGTAAAATAATTAAAGAGTAAAACTATAAGACCTTTAAGAAAATAAAGTCTTATTTATTAGATATATATACTACTAAAGATAGACTCGTTTTACTAACCTATAAGATTTTTAAGCCGTAGCTCGTTAGCTTATAGCGTAAGTCTATAAGTAGTAATAGCTTATTATAAAAAGTAATAAATTATTACGTAAAAATAAAATCCTAGGTATATACGTAGTCTATAGTATATAGTTTACCTAATAAGTATTTAATTTTACTCTAATTTATTCTCCTTTTCTAAATAAATTATTTTTAGTATTCTATACTCCTCTCTTCTATTTTACCCTAATAATCTAATTTAGGATAATGCGCTTAGAGTAAAGGTATATAGACTAAGTCTCTAGTTTAAAAATAGAAGTTATTATAACTTCTAGCCTATATTATATTAAGTAGAACTAGAAAAGATATACGAGACTATAGTAGGCGACTCAATAATTAAGGCTCAAATAACTTTCAATCTAATTCGCTCGAGATTAGTACCCAAGATACAATCCCTTACTACGCGGTCCAGTACGTGTAAACCTTTGCCTCCCAATGCATCAACGGCTCTCGACCAATCCATGCGCTTGGTACAAGTCTTCCTTGGGTAATCTCCCTCCAGTCATTCCTCTCCATCTCGGGGAAGTTGTTGACAACATACACAGGTCCCTGCGTGTCGAAGTCGGAGAAGTTTGCGACAACGACTACGGGCGGCTGTCCCACGATGCCGCGCTTCCAAGCAATAATATTCCCATCGACGTGGATAAAGTCCGTATCATCATTTCCCAGCGCAGGACATTGCGTCCTGAACTTCACCAAGTTGGCGACGTAATTGAACAAATCGGTCCTCCAGGGCTGCGCCTTGCGCTCATAGTTAACAGGATCAATTTGCTTCAAGCCGCTCTGGATTGTCTCATCCATTTGATCGCAGAATTCCTCCCCAGCAAAGATCATGGGAATGCCCACAGCAGTGAGAAGACATGCGAAAGCAAGTTTCGCGCGCCGCTCCATATCAGTAACTCCGCAGTCTTGGAGGAAATTGAACAAACGTTCCTTGCGATCGCCTTCTGTGTCGTGGGAAGTGATGTAGTTAACCGCTTGCGAGCCATCGGTGAAGGGATGTTTGTCATCGAGTGTGCAATTGATCATCTTGCGTACAGTCCATTCAAGATCATCACCCGTATACGGTTGAGTGCCGCCAGCGAAATTGTTCGTGATCGCGGCTCGCAGACGGCCTTGGAAGGGTTCATTCCACAGGGCATTCAATGTGCCGGATGCAATGAGATCGATAGGGTCACTGAGTTCTTCACCAATGACCAGGAATTTGGCGTCGGAGGATGAGTCGTATCGCGATCGGTATAGGTTCCATGCCTGGTCTTTGAAGGATTTGATGAAGCCGTAGTTTGCGATGTTGTTGACACTGTCGAGTCTGTAGCCGCCAACACCGAAGTCAGTCATCCATCGGTGCAGATGCGCGTGGTGGAAGGCCCATGACGGAGTGATAGTGGCAGTCTGTCCGGACTCAGGGTCGTATGTCTGAGTATTCTGGACATATCGCCAAGGTCGTCCTCCATATCCGTCTCGCAGTCCTTGTCCGTGAGATTGCTGGGAGTCGGGGTTGTCTGGCTCAGCTCTGGGGTCGATGTGAAATTGGTTCAAGTCGATCCAGCCATAGGGGTCATGTCCAAATGCCATGACGACATCCAAGAACAATCGAATGTTCTCAGCGTGGATGAACTCAACAAGCTTGACGAGTTGCGCAGAAGTTCCAAGATCTGTGTCAGGCGCAAAGTAATCGGCCGTGGCATATCCCCATTGGCCTTTCGACTTCGCATCCGCCACGGGAAGAATTTCCAGAGCGTTGATTCCTAGCTCAGTCAAGATGGCAGCTCCAGCCATGCCAGGCATGTCTTTGAAATGTTCACCATCAGTATTGACATCAAAAAGAGCCAGGACATCGGTAAAGGTTCCCACGTCGACCTGGATGTTGCCGACCTCAGTTCCTCGCGACCACGAAACAGGGAGTTCATAGATGACGATCTGATTGTTATCGGGAACAGCTGTTTGTGCTGGGACGCCCACTTGTGGCGGTTCTTGCCCATCGGTATCGCAAGGCCACAATTTTCTGGCCCGGAATTTAATGACAGCAGCTGGCTGGTCACCATCGTTGCGGGATGGAATCATGCTGTAGTCGACCGTGTATGCCATGGGATCGGTTACACGAACAGTGCTTGGAGTGGATGCAGAAGTATCAGTGACCTCAAACCAATACCAATAAACGGAGCCATCTTGCAAGGCTGGCGTGATGTTGTTGGGATCAAGTTCGAAGAGATCTGGTTTGTCTGAGTTGACCAGTGGGCCTTTAAAAAGCTGATTGAAGATGTAAGGAGAGTTTGTGATGTCCAAGGTGCCCAGGATGAGTTGTGGAGGAGGGTTGGTTCCGGATGATTGTCCTTGTCCAGGAATCCAGAGGGTGAATTTGCTTTTGCGGCGTTCGAGGATGTCAAAGTAGGGCGCCATCATGTTGATATCGATCTAATGAAGAGTGTTAATGAGGAACTGGATTGATATAGGCGAGCAAAAGTCGGTGAGGGCGATAAAGCTGAAAAAGGTTGTGCATTGAAGCTGAGATAACATGCGAGCTTCGTGCATGAGCTGACAGTTCGAGTATGCGGAAGCGGCTACCTGCAGACGAAACTGCAGATTTCTCATGCCACATTTTAGAGTAAATCATCCAATCACACCACCGACATGTGCCTGCAAATTGAAAATAGAAATGGAGACGGAGGTTGGATCGATTTCATTGGTAAGCTTTCCGAGACATTGAGCAAGGTAGAGAGCTCTTGCATGAACGTAACCTCAGCCTTACCGTCAATATACTCCAAGAGCACACTTTCAGTCTCACATCGCACTCTCAAAGCCTCTGGTAATTTTAAAACCAATTTTGCCAGAAATTTATCGATATCGATCCGAGATTGAACATGTCATATGCAAATATTAGTTGTTTGTGCCAGGAAGCAGAGTTGATGGTAAAGTTGTGACGCTGAACATTGTGAACAATTGTTCTCAACTCCGGTGTTTTTTTCTCAGCTCGCCCGTCCGTCTGGCACGTCTTTCGGTAGCCTTTGGCATTGCAATCAAGAACAGCGCAACAACCCATGTCCAACCACTCACCCGATGTATGCCAGTGTCGGCCAATTGACTTTGCACACAGTAAATCAGCCAACTGGCCATACAAGCTTTTGCTCTTCTCGCATATTCTTTCCATGCGCTGTCTGCACGCATTCCTCCTCGCGTCCTGTGTTTGGTCGACAGCGGATCGTGTCGTGATGTTGTGGACAGCATTCTCATGCTCCTCTAGAGCAACACAGAGCCATTCAATCGCCCCAATTCCGAAATCGCGATGGTATCACCACGGAACAGCCCCGGGCCCCGTGTCCTTCCTCCAAGTCCCCTCCTCCTTGACGGGACTATCCTCCTGCACCTCCCTCTCCTCAACACCTTGATCTTTGCCCGTCCTCTCCCATTTTTTGTGCATCCTCTTCGCACCCCACTTGCCAACACCCCAGATAGAGGCCGAGACAATCGCAGCGCCGATTGAGGTTGGAGCAGCAATCCATGCAACGCCCGTCACGACGCTCCCAAATGCGGTCGCACCAATTGCCGCCGCCACAGCACCGACGGCGACAAATTTTGCATAGCGCACAAGGCGCCAGAAGATAAATGTGCCCAAGTAACGAAGGGAGCGCAGAAGAGCGCGAGTTCGGAGGCGGGAGGGGTGGTTTGTAGAGGTGGAGGGATTGAGGAGGTAATTGAAGTTTCGTTTTGCGGAGAGGAGGGCGGATTGGGATTGTTGATTTACTGCTGCTTCATCCGAGGGCGAAGTTGTTACGCCTCTTGAGGGAGACATTGTAATATAAGAGTTTGTAGTTGGTGATTGTGATGATGGATTTCGAGATGGGAGTGTTGATTGGGGAATTTTGGACGAGTCATGGTCATTTCGATAGAACTAACTCTACGTCATTGATTTCAGGCTTGCTTCATTTTTCCCTCTTCCTCTTTTTCATCAACTCCTTCTTTTGTTCATCTCCATCAATTTCTCGTCTCTCTCAACCGTATAGAGGCGTGAAGAATGCGCATTTGGTGCAGCGCAAGCTGTGTGATGGAAACTATGGTTGACCATGTCCAGCCTCTCGTCGCCCGCAAGGGGTTCTCTCCATCATTCGTATAGACAAATGGAGAGATGTGCGTTTAGTGCAGCCCAAAAGGAGGAACGCAAAACCATGCTAGCCGGCTGTCCCACGCTCCAATCCTTCGAACTTCGACAGCTGCTTGACCCCCACTGCTGACATTGACTTCTGTGTGTATTGAACTTGGAGGCCGCCGATAAATGTCCCGCATCCCAATCTCTTTGGCGATCGATCTCCTCAAACCTGATCGGAACACGATGCTTGCCGCCTGTAGTTTGGAGGCGGTCAACCCGACATTTAATTTCGTGCCCAAGGAGTTTTATTCTCGACATGTTCTTCTCGTCGGTTTTTTAATCATTCAGATGCAAAGGACCCGCTCGTACTTATTTTCTTTATATGTGCTCCGAATCAGCCTTCTGATCTCGGCCATTCAAATTCACCTCGAAATCAGATTGCTTTTCTTCCTTTCATTGCATCGTTCGGTCCACAAATACGAATACGGGCTATCGCATCCCTCCCATTCACCCAACCCTTCACGATCCTGATCAGCAGGGTCACAATTTCGTGGAAATATCTCCGCAATCACAGACCTCCATCCCAAAGTTCAATCGCGATGACCATACCCCACGGCCTCACACCAACTTGTGGGACAAGAGATTGGGATTATAGAAATCGCCATGAACTTGAGAGGCTGCCGCACCTCCTAATTGGGAACATTTCGCGAGCGATCGATGCTTCTCGTTTTCTCGTATCAAAAACTTACCCCGACCCCTTTGGAATATATTGAATGCTTGGATTTGTCCCTGATTAAGTGCTCGATCGACCCTCTCCAGTCGCACAGGTATAGGCTGTTCTTCTCTTTACTGTCCATTCCCAAATTTCCGCGCCAAGCAGCCTCTTCCACCCCTCCAACGTGAAGTCGAGTTTCCAGTTCGGCTAAGAACCCCACGAACTGATAACATGGGGATTCGAAAGAGCTTGCATTGATCAATCTCGGAACATTTGAATTACAGGCATCAAAGCTCGAGCAATGATCCTCGCCGGCCATCTCATCCCCAATCCGCTTGGGTCAAATTTTTCTGAAGACATCCCCACGACCACAAATGGCCGCCCATTGCTCTTATATATGTACCTATAGACTTCTGGATTTTGTCCAGGCAAGTGCCGAGATTGTCACAGACTTTTGACCAAAGCACCCAGTGGTCTTAGCCACACAAAGACTCCAGATCCTGCGTGCCAGCCGTATATCCACAACATCGTGTTTCTGCCACTGGGAACACTCGAATGTAAAGCATTATGATCCCAATGTATACTTATGTCCTCTGATTCCTGATACCTGCCCTCGGAAGTCCAACCGCTGTTTTGATTGTGCTTTCGCTCACAATGTGCGCGAGACTTGGACTAAAGAGGTTGTCTGCTCATGCCTGGATTCTCAGCTACAAGGTCATGCTATCGTGATCAAAGCTTTTCCACGCCACGTCTGGATTAAATGGTCCAGTTCGAGAACGTGCAGAAAATTCAGTTAGACTCAAAATGAAATGCTTCCTCCCGACTTCGCACGAGACCATGCCTCTGCTTAGGAGTCAGTGCATTGCCCCGTACATATGTCTATACGAAATGCTCCGCTTCCGCGTAACACTGTGGCTTTTGAGTATCTCTCCTTTTGGGGATTTCACCCCTTCTGCCCACATGTCCTATCGCTTCTTAGATAATACTTCGAAAAGCAGGTCCAGATGCTGAGACTTGGTACAAAACAGCCGGTGGATAAATACAGATGTTTATCTTCTTTTGTCCTTCATTTATTGCACTGTACTTGGTTCAGATCTCTCTGGCCTACTTTCCCCCCCTCCATCTTCGACCAGTAGTTCTCAAAAGTTATTGTATCCGGCCTTGAGGAGTGCATCTAAACACTTCCTTCGCCAGCTCTACGATTGGACCTCAATGTGCTGTCGGTGAACATCATGGAGGCATCATCAATGACCACCATACAATCATCAACGATCGTGAACGGTCCTCTAACGGCTCTTCGTACACCAAAAGGAAACCGCAATTCAGACCTCCTTGGTCGGCAGTCTGCGTCAAGGACCCAGACCCCTCTGGAGTCGGAACAATCCGCGGAGCGCAAGAAATCCCTGCGCAGCTACAAGTATCAAGATGTCACAGAACAATACGAGGAAACACCAAAGTCACCCAGCCCTTTGTCAAAATACTCAGTGGGTAGAGCACAGACATTGTCTTCAAAGTCACCTCTCAAATCAAGCTACAGCCAATCGACGACATCTAATCACGAAACCACCAACCAACACCTCGAACTTGAAGGTGTCATTTATCATGACGTTGAGCAACAATTTGAGGATACGGCAGATGACACTTCCCAACCGAACAATGATTCCGATTACATTGATGAAATTAACTCGGTCGTCGAGGGTGATTCGAACGATGAAGCCAGATTAGACAATGCTACAGACGAGGGTAATGGACCCAGCCAAAACCCTTCTGTCCAGGAGACCGAGGGCCTCAACTGTCTTGAGCTCGACCAAATGCTTCGCGTTTTGATTGCCAAGCCCCTGGACGGAGATAAAATGAACAAGCTCATGAAGGGCACAACTGGTGTCCTTTATGTTTTCGAGAACCTAGATCTGGAGAAAGAGAATGTTTGGAAGATCGGGATGACGGAGCGTTCACCTCGAGTACGAGCCTGCGAGGTTGCCTAAAATTGTGGCAACAAGATCAAGTATCATACCAGCAGCGCACCTATCACAGGTGTGAAGCGAACAGAGGAATTGTGTCACTTGCATCTCAGACACTTCAACCACAGATACCTGTGCCAAAAATGCAAGACCAATGGAGGTTATAAAACATAATACAAGGAATACTTTGAGCTTGATCTCAATCTAGCAAAAGCGTACCTTACGTTATGGTCAACATTTCTTGGTCACCGTCCATACCACCGCTCGGGAGGGTTGAAATGATTCTGGCGCGACAGACTCCAAAACGTCCCACCACCAACCGGCGACCATTCGAATCATGGCGATCAGCTTCGACGATGGGGATCCTTCATTGATCGCTTCAATGACCTTGAAATTCCAGTCAAAGTGGAAAAAGTCCAACCATTGCGGAGCCGACAGGAAATCATCCTACCCTGGTTCCAGAAGGAATGTCAAAAACATGGCTTTATGAGATGCTTGCTTGCTGCTGTTATTTTCATTGCGGTCTTCGATGTCTGCGTCTCCTTTGGGGTCGCGGTGGGCTCAGCTGTCACTTGTTGGAACCATCTTGGTTTGGCAACTTCGCTGGTCTCACTCCTGAGCTTTGAGACTTATAGAGAGATATCGGAGATTTCTGGGTTTGTTGCAAGCTCACTCAAACTCGAGGATGGTGGAGGTGGGAACAGGCTTGCGGGGCCGGCGGTCTAGCTTTTGCGAGAGTTGTGGTTTTGGGCCTCATCCCATGTGTTGTGGGAATCTTTCATTCTTTTTATGGAATTGACTCGGGACTTGTTCTGACAGCAATGTTTTCTTTCCCATCCGTCTTACTGTATTTTTACACATATCTACACTCTTGAAATTTCACTTCGGTACTCGTACCAGTGAGCGTATGCAGCCTTCCAATACCAGTGTGCCAGGAGGAAAAGACAGACGATGGATACCATATATACGTTCTACATGCTGGAAATTTCTACTAGAATGTTGTGCCATGAGACAATACGGTAAATCACGACTTGCTGTGTCTTTTGGTGTTACTAATAATCCTTCGGGTTGAGGCATTAGAAGGTTGAAGTACGAGAGTGGGTATTACACGATTGGTGGCAAGGGCAAACCGAAGTGGAACTACCATACGAAAAGGCTTGATTGGGAGGTTGAATTACGCAACTTTCATCAGCACTGAACAAAACCATGTTCGAACATTGAAGACATAGAGATATCGTCTAGACTTCACCTCCAGCGCTTGCATGTACTCTTTATGCGCTTGGTTGGATGGCGTGCATGGGTCTAGGAAGTTTTGCGGTAATGTGCTGAAACCCTAACAGAGATGTTCAGATGTTATAAACGGTAACCTGCTGTGAAAGACTCATTTTAACAAGCGAGGAACATTCTTTGGTGGTGAAATTGGAATTTATCGAGTGTGGCCTGCCAATTACAGCTTGTCCGTCTAAGTGTATTCAGTATCACTCCTATTTCTTGACAGAATTCAAATACGGCCCGTTGTATCACGTTCCCACAACTCATCTATATAGTTTTTTTTTCTCGCCCCAAGCATTGTATCGTAAATTATATCAAAAGACAATTTCTGTGAAGGCATGTATAGGTAGGCGCCGAAGATAGTTATGAATTTCGGAGGGAGGGGCTCAATGTAGGATCTTAGTTTAGTGCAGCTCTGTGATAGATGTTAGCACCTTATAAAGTTGCGACTGTCTCCATAGCCCAGCGAATCTGTCCTCTCCAATCTTTTTTAGTTGAAGTTCGTGAAGTGTAGGAAGAGTTTCCGCGCTACTTCTGTTTGCCAAGAGAAACCACATCTTCGAAACCGAAGTCTTCAGCTCAAGTGCTCTGCTCCATGAATTTGAATTGGGAAAGCTAGACTTGGGGCTTTGAATCCTTGGATGGATTCCTTTCTCCTCTAGTTAATCCTCCAATTAGTGAAATACATACCACTGTTCAAAACGCGAATTTCGGCCGTTTTCGCACTCCTTCGTCATGCCCTCTTTCTCCACCTCCTCCCCATCAACAATAATCTTGCTTTGGATAAAAATATTGCTCGATCGAACGGCGGGTCCACTGCACCAGAATTCAAGGACAGACCTTTGCCCGTCCCTTTCGGATACTCTCGGATCCTTCAAGTTTCGAATCCAGCCACAAGTCCCATTCACGGCAAATAACGGGACGGGACGAACCCAAAGAGCTTGGATTCGAAGAGATGGAGGCGCTCTCGAGACCTTTAATTTCCCTATATCTCTCCGTTATCGCCATTAATGAATACTCAATCCGAGCTGGGTAAGGTTTTACTCGAAGTCGGAATGCCGACAGGATTACTGTGGGGGACATTCCATGCCCTGCCACACCAACACATACTCTGCCACCTTCTCGTCAGAAGCCGGTGGCTTCGCTCTTTCTCGCCCATTTTCGAATCTTTAATCTGCTTTTTACAGACATACGAAATCCCAAACGAAGAGCCTGTTGATGCATATAGTTCACCTCTCAACATCAACACCATCTGTTTCGTATCACCCGTCCCCAATTGCCATCATGCTCATCCAGCGCAATGTGGCTCCCTACTATTTTGAGGTCAATGTTCGAATCTCATGCAAGTTCCTGCTCATTCGGCCATACCATAGCCACATCACGTCCATTCCGCTTGCCTATTTTTATCACATTTATTATGCAATTAGCATCCACCTGCATGGAGTGTGGCTTGTACCACCGAGGCCGTGAAAGAGTCTGTAGTTGCCTAAATCCCAAATCTTATTAAAAGATGTGCACACGGCAGCTCTCCCGGTCAAATCATTTGCACTGCTTGTTTTCCGGTCCGACTTCCCTTTTCTCCCGCTGCTTTTTGGACAAGATTCTCTCGGTATCCCAATACAACCCCCAAGTAGTCAATATGTCCCCCAGAGGCTTATCAAGCCCCGCTTCAGTTTCAGAAATCAATTGCGCACCTGCTCCTAAAGGCCTCCCTCACTGTAAGCCTTGCAGTCCATATGCAGAAGATGAATCTGGATCTGTCCATTATCCCGAATTGGATCTCTCGGGTCTTGATTTTGACTTGGAGGAAGAATTAGTTCTTCTCACATCAAACAACGGCAATTCTCTACATGGAGCAGACCACGGAGCGCTAGAAATACCAGTTCCTACGCGAGTACTCCATTCTGTATTCTCACGAAGCACCATTGAAAACCGACGCAAGCAAAAGAGGAGCGATATCCAAACTGTTAATGTTCTCAACGACCCACACACGGTGATCCGCCAGGCTCTGCAAAAGGAAGGAAATAAAGCACGGGCGACTACTCTTGACACTCGCACAAACCGAGAGGATATCCAAGACCCATGTGAAACACACACCACCAAGACACCAAAAACCATTTCTCCCTTCGAAGTCGATGCAAAGCTCCGACTCTTAATACAGTCACCTTTAGCTAACAAACAGAGTGACGATGTTAACAACGGAGTCACCGGACATGTTTACATATCCAAGAACATGAGCTTGGGCGAGAATTTGTGCAAAGTTGGGACAACAAACAAGACCCCCGAGGAAAGAAGGAAAAAACTCCAGGTCGACTGTGGGGCTCCGTTCCAGAATTATTACGACAGGGCAGGGCTCCCAGCCGCCATGAGAGCGGAAAAATTGTGTCAGGCACACCTCGCACACTTCAATCGCCCATATTCTTGTAGGAAATGTAAAAGCGGCAAGGGCAAAGCTACTGTGCATCACGAGTTTTTCGAAGTGGGCCTCGACACGGCAATATTTTATGCCGATTTATGGTCAGATTTCATCACTCAACGGCCATATGATGCTGCCGGTAATCTAAGACCATTCTGGGTGGACAGGCTTAGAACGGTTCCCAGTCCGTCAAAACAAGCCTACTACAAGGATCATCGGGAACAATCTCGACGATGGAGGGCCTTCGTCGATGCTCCCAAGGACGCTTGGAAGGCCTGGGAGCTGACCAACCAGGTAGACGCAGATAGCACGCCAAGTAATCGGCAGACATCTGTCGTACCCGATTTCTTCGGGCCCCAGCCCTTAAAATCTCCTCTTCACCGCGATATGCAACCTATCAAGCATAAGCGGACAACAACGACGCATCAATCTTCTGGTGTTCAGCATATTCCACAACAAGTTAAGAACCAAACCTCCGGTGCCCATTATCTGCAGATACAAAGTGTCAGCCCTGTTATTACAAAGGACAATGCAGAGCCGACTGCTATCAGGCTCTCTTCCCAAGGGGGCATTTCTCAAAGTCCAGCCCAATTGGATGATGGGATCTCGCTTTGCATTCAAGCCTGGGTTGGAAAGGAAGACCTCCGAAGAGTTTCGAGCCTTCTCCTCGCCTTCATATTTGTTCTCAACATTCTTGCGCCATATGGTGTCCATGCTGGGTTTTATTTACTCCTGGGGGCTCTCTGGCAAGCGCACTCTTTCATTGATTGCACTGCACAGGAGTCTCGACGGCAGCGAGTGGATGCTTCTTTGCCTCGACGGTCTATTTCCAGCCGTCGCATAGATCTTTCGCAGAAATCGTGGTTCGATGTCTCTTGCTGAGCAGAAATAGTAGTAGATACTGTACTATCGAGAATGCTAATTCAAATTGATTGGACTTGAAATATTCAGAGAATATACACAAACTGGTGAGAAGATCAGATCATTGAGTTTAGTGAGACTGGATGATGATAGAATGGATCAATACGTACTGATACTGTTGGAACGCCACCAGCAGGGGTATTCAGGGGCGATGAGGTTGCGACCTCATCGCACGAACAGTAGATAGATCAAATTAATTAAGATATACTACATTTTATACGAGACCCTTATATATATATATAGAGCCTATTTAATACTAATTAGTAGTTATAGAGGTAATTATAGATTAGTAAGAGTAAAGAGATAAAGCGTTCCCGCCTAGATAGGACTTTATACTAACTACCTTAAAACCTCCGCTAGTTAGAGGTTACGAGCGAATTAAATCTATATCTTATACGAAAGTAAGATCTCCCCTATTTACCGCCAGTTAGTAATAGCTAAGATCTAATTATCGTACGAGAAAGTAGACGCGATTATATACTAATATATACTAAATAAATACTAAAAATAATAAAACGGTAACCCTATACGATGGCCGACCAACAACCCGAATCGTTAAAGGATAGAGAATCTAAACTAAAAGCTAAACTATAATCTCGAAAGTAACGAAGATAAACCGAATTATAAGAATAGAAAGAGCTTACGTACGAGGATATCTTAAAGGGTAGCAGTATCCCTATTAGAATTTAGGAAAAGACCGTTAGTCTTATATACTAGGATAACCCCGACTTCGACCTCGCACGAGACCCGGATATATTTAAATTAATAATATACTTCGCGTAAAAGATAATGAAGACTATCTAGATTAGATTTAAAGACTATATACTTAGATAATTACTTATTAAAGATTTCGCTAGATAGAATTTAAACCACTTTAGCTTAGTTAATCGTACGTTTATAAAAGAAATAATTACGGTCCTTTTAGAAAGAGGTATTAAAGTAACCGGTTACTCGTTCGCTAACGTATTCGTACGAGCTATTACTAGACTAGTTATACCTATACTAAGTTAAATCTAAGGATCTACGAAATCGATACCCTTATACGATTAACTAATACTACTACCCCTACTATAAGGATTCCCTTACCTAAGCTTTGTATAGCTAATACCCCCCCTATTTCCCGGACCTTAAACCCCCCCCTAAGGCCCCCTAAGTCTCGTACGAATAGACTATAACCTACCTCTACGATACGTAATCTATAATAGGACTATCGATCCGCATAAGGTTTTAGCTTTCTAAAAAGGCTAGAAAAGGGAAAGGAATTATACTAATAGACCGTACGATATCCTCTACGATAAAGTAAAGATTTTTATTAGCTTTTACCGAAGACTCTAGATTATAGAAGCCTAATACCACGTAGTCTTCCTAGAGATACTTTTAGATCGTACGGAAGACTTTTACCTCTACTATATTAGCCCCGATAAAAGATAGGATAAGATCTACTATCTTATAAATACCTACTTTAATACGAGTGCGAATTATAACTAGTACTATATAGACTAGATAACGACTATATTCGCACGAGTCCGACGCGAGAATCCGGATAAAACCCTCCTAGAGGTACTTATAATAATACTAGACAAATTATAGCTCGTATAAAAGGCCCTTAGACTAGGATATTAAGGAGAAATTACCCTTTGTACGACCGTTACTAATATATATAAAGGAGTCCTAAAACTAGAACCCGTATTAATTAACCTAAAGTAGTCGTATAAGAAATTCTTCTTAGATCTTCGTTTATCTCTCTAAGTATCGCTAGATAGATAAGTAAAATAATACCTTACCGAGGATTTGCACGAAGCTTTCTATAACGATAGGCAGTATATCTTAAACGATAGAGAATAGAAAGGCCGTTTCTAACTAAGCCGTTTCTAATTAAGAGATAGTAGCTCTAGAAGTTAATCTTTACGTAGAAGATCTTTTAACTCCTCGCGCGGAAGATCCTTATTCCGCCGAAAACTATTCTAGGCGACTAAATTCGTACGAGGCGGTCTAAAATGCTTCGTATATAGGAAAGTAGGATACTAGTTAACGAACTATCCTAAATCCGAAGGCGACCGCGCGAAAACCTAATTCCTTACCGTATATAAAGACTCTAGCTATAAACTCCCTAACGACGAATAATTCGTATAATACCTCACGGTATACGAAGGGGAGAATCTATCCTTAGATAATAAGGAGGACTAGAACCTAGATAAGGAGTTAAGTAAAAAGATAGTCTAGTTCCTTATATAGGCCGCTTTTATCTATCGTACGATAGAAGAAGATATCTACTAGGAGAAACTAACTACTACGGTAGACTAATTTATACTTAGTAACTATTACCGTACGATATACTAAGGCGAACTATAGGATATAGGAGTAGTAAGATTCTTAATAGTTAGAAAGTCCTAAGTAGAAGCCTACCTCCGCGAATTCCCTCGTACGAAAGTCGACTAGATACTAGGAAGCGTTAAAATTAGATTTAGTAGTAATATAGCCACCTTAGCAATTAGTATAATTAAGATAATTAACTAACTAGGAAAGATTACCTACTATATCCTCGATATAGCTACGCCATTCCTCCTATTATTATACGACGTAGATAGACTCAAAGCCTACTTTAATAACGTCTAAAATATTATCGTACGAGAGGATAGATCGACAATCCCTATCGTATAGAAATAGGGATACCTATTTTTTAATATAAGTACCTTAGAGGCCGGAATCTACCTTACGGAACTATAACTAAGAAGACTCTATAGACGATTTAGATACCCTCGTACGGAACGCCTCTATAAGCTCCTTAAGAACGTAGGCTATTCCGACGTCTAAGAACCCGTACTAAAACAAATCTATAAGTTCTACTACTAATACTAATCGTACGACCCTACCCCTCAAAGATTTAAGTTCTTAATTAAGGACGATTATTACTTTAATTACGAGATCGTTATCGATATTATATATATCAAAGGAGAACTAGTCCTATACGTTATCGATTATACGATATTATTTTAAGTAGTAACGTTCCTAAAATTAATATCCGTACGAGATATATAGGATACCCTATATAAATACTAGATCTACGTCTACTAAGGACCCCTAGATAATATCGTATACGACCCTAGGACGAATTTTATATTAGAGGAATTTAGGAATAACGTACGCATTATTAGATCCTCATACGAAGAAATGCTAGTCGAGGTATATTAGGTAGTAGGAAAGATCAAACGCTCGTACGAACTACTTAGAAGAGCGTTTAATATTATTTCTAGAGAGATTAGGAGCTCTACCGATAAATATACGATCCTATAGATAGTAATTAAAGCCCTAAACGATATAGTAGGACTAAACGGTATCGTACTAACCCTCCTTATCTTTAGCGCCTATTTAAGAATTAACTAAGACTTACCCCCCTTACCCGATATTACGAAGAGAGTAGAAGCCGTACGAGAGGTAATAAAAGAACTTCGTAGAATCCGGGTATATATCGATATTAATCGTATAATAAATATAAGAAATAGCCTACTCCTTTAATAGATCCTTACCCTTCCCCTTAAGAGCAAGGTTATAGTCTAGAGAGAGAATAAAGGATAGACTAGCCTATACGAAATTAACGCGATTAAAGATTATAGTATCGTTATTATACTACTAAACGGACTAACTAAATTCCGCGCGACCTAAGTAAAACTATATTACGAGGAAAAGAAACCCTAGAACGACACTCCGTACGACGAACGAGAAGAATTAAATACCTAGGACCAAGACTAATATGATAATTCGTACGAACCCGAAATATAGGAACCGCGAGAACTACGGATAAGCGGTAGATCGAGATAACGCCCGAGATACTTCGAAAATAGCTAAGTTTATCTTAGTAAAAAGGAATAGGACGATCGTACGCTTATACTTAAGCTATACTAAGATAGGATTATTATAACCCTAGGAGACCCTTTTAAATAATCCGATATAACTAAGATTAACGACCTAATCGTACGAGAAGTCTTCTACTTTATTAAATTTAACCTAAAATTATACGGAGACTAGAGAATCTTTAAGACTAGACTCGTACGGGAGGTAAAAGGTAAGAATATTAAACTATATAAGAAGTTAAGACTCGTTGTATAAGGCTACGGAGATAAAGAGAAAGAAAGCCTCCTTACTTAGTTACTAATAATCTAAAGGATAAGCTAACGACTTATACTCGCGCTAGGCCTATCTCTTATTAAATTCTTCGACGTAAAAGGGGAACTTAGGGATATTATATAAGTATATATCTAAGTAGATAACTAGTTAATAAGGTAGATCTTCGTACGACTTCCTACCGAATTAGAAAGTAAATTCCCGCACGATATAATTATAAAAATTATAAAGCCCTTATACGGTTTAGTAGAATTAGGTCTTTACTAGTTTAAGACGTATTATTCGTACTATAAGAATAAGCTCTATATAAAAATCTCCTCGTACGATCTATATCTTCTATTTATAGTCTTAGGACCTATAGATTTCGGGATTATAGGGCTATAGACAGATGATATATTTAGCTTCGCTATAAAGACCTTTTCCAGAAGAGAAGAGAAAAAACTTTAATAGGCTAGATTTTACGTAAAACTAAAGACTACTCTCGCATAAGATTAACTAATCGAATTTAACGGAGGTAAAAATCTAACTAGACGGCGAAGATATCCTACTCTAGTAGAAAGGATAATTAAATCGGCTAGAAATAATTACTCGTACGAAGGATTACGCTTAGAGGTATATTAAATAACGTATAAGAGGGGTATATATCGCCTCTACCTATTAGCCTAAAGTAGCTTTTAACCTTTCTATCGCCGTATAAATTAAGGAACTAGGAAAGAAGGAGATTTAGGACCTTAACGTACGAATTAAATAGTAGATCGATAATAAAGAAAGAGGCTTAAGATAGATTCCTTTAAACCTCGTACGATTAAAACTATTTATCTTTACGGATAGATCTTTCGCTAATAATAAAGACCTTAGCTCCTAGCTAGGATTTCTTATTATTCTAGCTAAAGAACGTGCTCGTACGATAATAGAATTCGAGATCTAAGGGAATATTATCTACTAGAGCTTAACTAAATATAAGAGAGTTACGTAAAGCGTACTAGTAAGCGAGCTATACGATTACCGCCTACCTCTAGCTCCCTAGGATCCCGGTGGTTATCTGTTCCGATTCGAAATTATTGTACGAATACCTAGTTAAACTTAGAAATACGACTAAGAAGAGATTAATAATTAATATTATATCTCTTCGGGAATCGTACGAAAAGAGAGAAATCTCTAAGATTAGGCGTATTAACGGAAGAGATAATTTAGGAGATACTCTTACTAAGAAATTACTAAATATAGTACTTAAGAAGCTAGTTTTAACAAATAGACTCGTCGTACGAGTTAAAGCATTTGTTAATAGAAACTAGGAAATAAGAGAGGCTAATTAACTTCTCGTATAAAGTTATTAGTAGGGAGTTAGGGAAGGAGTTATTTAGGTTACTCGATTATTTTATTATTTTTATATATTAAGAAATATTATTTAAAGATTAAATTACTATTAAATTCTACTTTAATATCTAGATCTAAGATATTTATTCGTACGATAGCTAACTCCTACTTAGACTTCTACCGTATAAATACTAAATCTACTAAGTATTTATACTAAGATCTAACCCACCTACCCTATATCTAAGATACCTAGGTATAATAATTATAACGAGTACCGTGCGACTACTAGACGTACTTAGTATAAGTACTATAATAGAAACTAGAAATCGCGCGATAGTCTAAGAACTTATAAGAACCAGCCTTCGTATACTTATTAGAGTAGTTAGCCTAGACGGTACCGCGCGACTAGATTAGAACCGTACGAAAGTATCCCTCGCGACGAATAATACTAGTAGCGAGACGCTAAAGATTCTACGGACCTATAGGAATCTTAAGGTCGATATCGACCAAGGATATAGTAGTAATATTCGCCTTATTAGCCTAAGAAAAGTTAGAATACAATATTATTCGTACGAAATTAATAATATATACTAGTATAGAGAGCCTAGAGAAGCGTACGATTTAACGCGGAACTAGTTAGGAAACGGAGGTACTAGATACTATTAGCGTCGGTTTATACGGAGAGCTAACCCATACTATTAACGGTAATAGTAGAGCTAGGAAGAGTATTACTAGCGAGGATAATAGCTTAAGACATTATCTATCGCACGAAGTTAGCTTTAAAGTTAGTTTAAGAGGTATAGAAGAGTTCGTACGATAGATATTAAAAGGGAAGAAGAAGAAGGAATTATTATTAGTCTTAAAGTTATTAGAGAAAGAGACTAGAAAGTAGAGGTTATTATTATTAAGTTAAGAAAGTCATATAAGAAAGCTAGTCCTTAAATATTAACTACTAGTACTAGTATACCGTAGTTATCCGACCCGTTAGTTACATAGTACCTACTTTTAAGTTAGAAGATATAGGTTATAGAGTTATATCTTTACTCGTACGATATTACCAAGTAGCTAAAAGCGGGTTATAGATAGGAACAGGACTTTAGTTCGCACGTTTTTTTAACTTATCTAGATTTTTTAGTTTAGACCAAACCTTAGTTTACACGAGACCTTACTTTAATAGAAGATAGAGTTTATACTAAACTTTAGTTCGCACGAAGCTTTAGTTAGGGAGAAAAAGAGGCATCTATATACACGAATATAGTAATATAAAGAAAAGATTACTAGTATTAGAACGCCACTAGTAGGGGTATTTAGGGGCGATAAGGTTACGACCTTATCGTACAAATAGTAGATAGATCAAATCAATTAAGACATACTATATTTCATACGAGACCCTTATATATATATATAGAGCCCATTCAACAGATACAAGCGTCGTAAAGTCAATCGTGGTCTAGAGTTGGGATATTAATTCGTAAAGCGGGTTGCGGTGTTCCTCTCTCCTAATAATGAATGGATCACGATGGAACATTATTCATCGGCTAATTTTTGTATGGGGATGAAAAACGCTGTCAAATCGTTTCGATATTGAATTTTTAGAGTCAAAGTTTGGGACAATTTGAAGAGAAATAAAAAATTTGATTTCAACTTTTGCTGAAGAGATCGCACTACTCGTGATCACAGAGTGCCGTTATCATTGAGAATTTCATCAAGAACTCGTCTAGACTTTTGAGACGATGGATATATCGATGCTAAAACAAACAAAGAGGGTTGACTGAAACTGAGAATTCGGACTGGTTCTGCTTGGAACAACCGCGTTCACCACGAGTTCCATCAACATTCCATCAAATTCTTTGTCAACTTTTATCTTTTTCATCTTCCACGTCGTGATTACTTGAGAGAAGTATAGCTAACAAATAATAACATCTTTGGTATATCTATTTCGCTCAAACATCGCATCAAGACCGTTCGTCGATCGCTGGCTGGCCATAATTTGGTCAATTTCTAGGAGCATTGTCCGCCATTATCCTTCCACCGTTTATCAACAATTGTTCCTGACTCTCAATTGAGAGGAAACACGTGCTCGACATAATCAGAAAATCGAACATTCAATTCTGCTGGGCACTCAGTCCCACTGAATCCTTCGAGTTTTGAGCAAAGCCACCAAATCCCACGGACAGATAATGAGACGATCACGAATCGAAAGAGCATGGACTGTAGGTTTTGGAGGCTGGGATCAATTCGAAGTCTGCAGCTTGCAGCTATCTGAAGCCGGGCGTGCCGGGCACCTTGTACCGTACCCAGCCACCACCGAATTCACCTGCCTCTACTCGGTGATCAGCCTCAAAGATCCAGTACACATTCTCGATAGGTTCCGACAATATGCCGTAATTTAGTTATCTGCCACGTTCCCACAATCCCCAATTTCGTCAAACACTCCTAGTAACTCGAACTTCAAAAACTTACAGTACGGCCCTAATCTCCTTCAGATTATTTCTGCACAACTATCCTACCTTCTGCCACCCAACCGGCAGAAAACTCGCCTGATCTAGTCACAATTTTCATAGCATCTGCTTCGGCTGGGATTAAATCGCTTCGCGGTAGATTGGGTCACCGGCGCTGACTTGACGCGAATTCTTCAGGCCGCCGCCGAGTGCAGGGACAACCCCTTAAGCGATTTAGTCCCAAGGGCAGCAGATGCAATGTATGCTGTGGCTGAATGCGGGAAATGAGGCCTAGAAATTCCGAAAAAAGCAGACAATGTATGGCTGCCTCCCAGTATGCATTTGGATATCGGTCAATGACTCAATGCACATATACATCAAAAATAATAACCAACGTATACATAAAATAACTATTACATATATCAAAAATAATGACTATTATATACACTCCGGAGTAATAATAGTCCGGTATATATATTAGCTCTAATTAGTTAATTCGTGTTACTTTTATAATAACTTTACGATGCTATCTTCTTTAACCACCAAAATCTACTATACTACGCCCTCTACTACGATACCTAGTAGCCTACCACCTAGCAATAACCTACTATACCTATTACTAACTATTAGTATAGAGTTTAAGTTACTAAAGGCCGGGTTAGAAGCCGTTACCGATACGATCGTTAAAGCGCACGAATCCTTTAAAGTCTTATAAGGTAATGGCCGGTTTTGGGCAGTAGAGTATCGCCGTAAGGTGGTATTTAGTTATATATTTAAGGTATTACTTAGTCTTTACTTAGTCTTCTATTACTAATAAATTAGGTGCGTATTACCTTTATCCGTAATAACTAAAAGCTATTACTACGCATCCTACTTCCTTATACTTGCCCTGTATCGGCGTACGAAGGCTGGTAACGTACTAATAGTATTATATACTACTAACGTTAGAACTAAGATACTATTACTAACGATCGCTATATTACGCCTTATATAATAAGGAGTAATGCTCGTCTCAAAACCGGTATTTATATCTTATATAAATAGGCCTATTATATAATTTAGAGTATACTTCGTAATCTAGATAGCGATACGCAACTTTAATTTCAACTTATTACGCTAATACTAGTATATTTAAAGTAGGAGGGTACTACCCTCGACGGCTACTTTAACTAAGACGCCTATAATACGGTCTAACTAAGACGCCTATAATACGGTCTAGGAAGCCGGTATATATAACGGCGTATATATTCGATTCAAGCGGAGTAATAATAATATCTTCTAAGTAGTAGTAGTACTTCTAACGGCCGCCGTTCTTACGTAGTATTTTAGTCGTAAACTCCTTATTTTTAACGGTACTTATTACTCCTTAAAGTTTAGTAGTATTCTTCTCATCGCTATATCTATTAACCTAGACGAGAATATACTTATTCTAGGCTAGGTAATCGTACTATCGGAGTTAACTAAATAGTAGAGTTAGTTCTTTAAGCTCCTATAGGTTTAGCTTATTAAACCCTATCTTAACGCCGAAGATAAAGCCGCTAGCGATAATAATAGCGAAACGTAGCCGCTTCGTATTACCATAATTACCGACCGTAGTAAAGGGCTAGATCTATTAGTTACGAAGTTCTTTCCCGAACCTTATAGCTTCTACTACTACTATACTTAATATCTCGCTACTAACGTTAGAGGTAAGTTTAGCTAGCTAATTAAGGCCCTTTTCCGTAAAGTAATATAAGCCGAAACGGTTAGTAAGTACGCTTATCTTATCGAAAAGATTTATAAGTTAAGCTCCGCTATAGTTACCTATATTAACGGTATTAGCGATTATAAACGTTATTATAAGGTGTTACAGATCGCACCCAAGCTATAGGAAAGACACTAGAAGAAATAATAGGATAGGAAGGTTCGGATACAGAGGACCTAGAATATTAGGAGGACGAGTAGATAGAGTAGTAGGACGAGCTAAGCGATAACTCTAACGGTACGTACTAAGTATAGTTACGTAATATACCTATAGTTCCCATAGCCTTGGTAAAAGTCCCTAGTATAGGAAGTATAGGAAGGTTACTAAGAGTATAGGTAACCTGTAGGACGAAGGAATATATAAGGAAGGTATTTAGTAGGATCTCTTATTTCTTTCTTTATAGTTATCTTATATTACTTTTCTTAAGTTAGAGGTTTACAAGATATATAAGCAGTAACGATACTTTACTTAAATATAAAGCCGATTTATCTTATATACCCCTAGCCTTATATTAGGAGAGACTTTAATATACCGTATAGCTAAAGGCTAGCGCTATCTCCCCTCTCCCTTAACCTAGCTCTACCTTATTATAGTCGATAATTTAGGTACTGTTCGAAGCTAGTTAAAAGGAATAAGGAAGGAAGAAAGGACTTAAGATAAGTCTATCTACTAACTCTCGCCCTTACCCTAAACCCTCGTTAGGAAGAAAGTACGATACGATAGGCGTTCCTAAGCGAAAGGAGTAAGAGATACTCTAAGGACACGTAAACTATACCGTACCGAGAAAACTAGTCGTAATACTATAACCACCCTTATTACGAGTAGAGGCGCAATAGTTAATAGGTTAATTATAAACCGAATTATAAAATACGAGTTAATATAGGCGATATATCGATAAATAGCGGAACTACTTTAACCCTAACTATAGTATAGATAGTAAATATAGTAACTACTATAAATACCAAACTTATAGAGTTAGAGGAAGAAATAGCGGAAAAAGATATAGAAATAAATATACTTAAGGAATCCTAAAGAGTACGATACTTAAAAAGGGACCTACTAGAGAAGTTTAACGGGAAGGAAACTGGCGTACTAAAGCGATTCCTTACTTAGGTAGACCTATTCCTAGAGTATAATCGAGATGTATTACTAATAGCGGAAGAATAAGTTAAGTATATTACCGGAAGACTTATAGGAGTAGCGTTTGATTGGTTCGAACCTATACTTCGAGACTTTATAAATTATAAGGATCCTATTAGGCGAGTAGAAACTAGTGATATCTTCGGAAGTTATAGGAACTTTATAAAAGAACTTACTAAACTATTTAGAAGCGTGGATCAAGTTCGCGAAGCGGAAAGGAAGATCTAAAACATTTAATAACGTAGAGCGGCGACTACGTATATGTCGGAGTTTCTATAGGTATCTAGTAAGTTAGGATAGGTAGATAGACTACTTATAACCTACTTCTATAAGGGATTAAAACTATATATTAAAGACGACCTTATAAGGATAGAACGACCTAATAGCTTGGTAAAGTTTACTACTTTAGCTATTGAAATCGACAATCGATACTACGAAAGGTAATTAGAAAAACGAAGCGGCGTAATACTAACGTTTATAAATTACGTACTAAAACGGGATAAATAACGTTATATATAAAGAAGGCTATAGTAACCTAACGTTAGGATTACTCGTTAGCTACTAACGTAATAATAATACTAGGGAGATCTAATGGACCTTAGTATAGTAAGAGTACTAAAGAAAAAGTTCTTACCGGAATAAGAAAAAAGGTTTAAGAACGGTAAATATCTAAACTATAGAGCTAGAGACCACTTCTCGCGCTAGTACCCGAGAAAAGCTAGATAGTTTAATATAGTTAGGAAGGCCTAATCAAATAAAGCTAGTAAATAGGAATTAGACTATACACGTCTAAGCTAGACGGCGTGCTATAACGATTAGTATAAGACGTATATCTTAAGTAAAGAGGATACGGGATAGTACCCTAAGGCACCTTAGAAGAAATAGACGAAGGGTAAGTAAACCCGGGATCTTACGATAACTATAGTAGATAGTAATCGATTAGAGAAGGATCGAGGACCTATACCTAGATTAGAGCTAAGGATAGCCTACGTAGTATTAAAGTATACTTATTCGCTAGAATTCTATATTATAGTAAACGGTAAAAGGGTTAAGGTAATAATTAATTCCGGAGCCTATACGAATTTTGTTAGTAGAAGCTACGTCGAAAAAAATTAGTTTAGAATCTAAAAGATAAAGGAACTATATAAGGCACGAGCGTACGATAGGTCGATAGGAGAAAACGGATCGGTAGAGTACGAAATACTTCTATTAACTATACGTTTTTACTAATATATTAAACGAATTACCTTCGACGTAGTTATAATAAAAGAATACGAAATTATCCTTAGAGTACCGTAGCTCCGGTAGCATAATCCTTCTATCGACTAGGAGAAAAGAAGTTTTATATTCTCTAAGAAGTACGAGATAACCTATACCGCGCTAGGTATATATAAAAGTCCGGGATAACCCCCTAAACGTAAGGAGGGTAAGATCGAGCGGGAAGAACTCCCTAGAATCTTAAAAGATAATAAGTAATCTTCCTACGAAGAATAGTAGATCGCCGCTACTAGTTAGATACTACCGGAGTATTAGGATCTCGAAGATATATTTAAAGAATTAAAGGATAACGAGAACCTACTAGAATATTAGCTATAGGATCTAGTAATAGAACTCTTACTAGGGGTAGAGTTAAAGCTATAACCAATCTATCGACTAAATAAGGCCGAGCTTAAGGAGCTACGGACGCAACTAGACGAGCTACTTACGAAGGAATATATATAGGAATCCTAATTACTAATCGGAGCACTAATTACCTTCGTACTAAAGAAAACGGGCGAAAAGCGGATGTGTATAGACTTTAGGAAGCTAAATAATAGTACGAAGAAGAACTCCTATCTACTTCTACTAATTAAGGAACTTAAGGATAGACTTATAGGAGCTATATACTTTACTAAGGTTAATATACGAGATGCGTATTATTGTATTCGAATTAAGAAAGGTAATAAATAGAAGACGGCTTTCCGAACCAAGTACGGGTTATATAAATAGTTAGTTATACTATTTAGGTTAACTAACGTACTAGTAGCGTTCCAAGCGATAATAAACAACGTACTACGATAGTTTATTAACAGGTTCGTAGTAGTTTATCTAGACGATATACTTATATATACTAAAGGAACTAAAGAAGAATATACCGAGAAGGTTCGAATAGTTCTAGAAGTACTACTAAAAAAAGGTTTTCGAGTAAAGCTATCTAAATACGAATTCTATATAGAGGATTTCGATTTCCTAGGATTCCGCATCATGCTAGGATTAGTAGTAATAGACCTAAAGAAGGTTAAAGCTATCCTAGAATAGCCTAAACCTACTACTATTAAAGAAGTATAGTCGTTTTTAGGGTTAGCTAATTACTATCGGAAGTTTATTAAGGGATACTCGAGTAAGGCTAGTCCCCTTACTATACTCACGAAGAAGGACCAAGAGTTTGTATAGATAAACTAGTATTAATAGGCGTTTAATTAGTTAAAAAAGTCATTTATAAGATATCCGATCCTAGTAAACTTTTAACCCGATAAATAATATATCGTTAAAACGGATAAATTAGACTATACGATAGGCGTATATCTTAGTTAGAAGGATAATAAGGGTTACCTTTACCTAGTCGCGTTTTACTCCCGAAAAATAATTCTAGTAGAGCAAAACTACGACATATTCGATAAAGAGTTATTAGTAATTATTATAGCGCTTAGGGAATAGCGAGTATACCTCGAGGGAGCTATATATACCGTTATAATTATTACGGATTATAAGAATTTAACCTATTTTACTACTACGAAGGTACTTAATAGGAGGTAAGCTCGATAGGCGGAATAGATTACCGTATACGACTTTAAGATTACCTACCGAAAGGGATTAGAGAATAGAAGAGCCGATACTCTTAGTAGAAGACTAGATTACGTAGATAATAGTCCTACGCCAGGTTACTAGATCCTTAAAGTAAATAAGGATAGGTCGCTTAATTATACGAACCTACCGGAACTACTAGACGAGATAGACCTCGCAGTAGTAATAGTAATATCTAACGAGGGATTTACCAAATAAATTAAAGAAGCGTACAAAGTCGATACTATAGCTAAGGAACTAGGTAAGCGATAATACGAGGACGCTTATATTATTATCGATAATAAAGGATTAATTAGGTTCTATAAGAAGGTATACGTACTAGAATCTATAAGAATAGCGCTAATTAAGGAAGTATATAACGCACCGGCGTATAGATACTAAGGCTATTAGAAGACCTACGATAGGTTAAGAGAAATATACTACTTTCCTCTAATAAGACAAAAAGTGACTGAAATGGTTAAGAATTATATAGAATACGTAAGAAATAAGGTAAATAGATACGTACCGTATGGCGAAATATAGATCGCCGAAATCCCTATATAACTATAGTAATATATAGCGATAGATTGGATTACGAAGCTTCTACTATCTAAGGAACTAATAATAGGAGTAGTATAGGACTCTATCCTAGTTATTACCGACAAACTTACTAAGAACGGCAAGTTTATCCCGTACCGAGAAAGCTCGATAGCGGAAGATCTCTTATATACGTTTATAAGGAATATCCTCGGTAATTACGGAATACTATAACAAATTATCTCGGACCGAGATAAGTAGTTAACATCGAAATTCTAGACCTTACTAGTTAACTAGCTAGGAATTAAGTAGAAGATATCCACAGCATACTATCTATAGATAGATAGACAAACGGAACGGTTGAATTAAACGTTAGAATAATACCTACGCTTTTATATTAATTATAGGTAAAATAATTGGGTAGAACTCTTACCTCTCGCTTAATACGCTTATAATAGCGCAGTTACTAAACCAACCAAGATATCTCTACATAAGATGTTATATAGATACTAACTAAAGGCGTACTACGAACTACTAGAACTAGGACAAGTGTCCTAGAATGCCAAGTTTCGAGTATCGTAAATTAAGGAAATACAGGCACAATTGACCTAAGACCCACGGTTTATTAGCTATAGAGTAGTAAAATACTATAATAGTAATAGGTCTTCGGCGCCGACCTTTAAAGGGGGGGATAAAGTTTTCCTACTCCGAAAAAATATTAAAATAAAACAACCCAGCGCAAAATTAGACTACGTTAAGTTAGGACCGTTCGAAGTTAAAGAGCGAATCGGTAAGGTTAATTATAGGCTATAACTCCCGTAGTATATAAGGATATATCTGGTATTTTATATAGCTCTACTAGAAAAGGTACTAGAAGGGGTAAAAGTAGACCTAATAGCAACTATTATTAACGATAAAGAAGAGGAGTACGAGTTGGAATAAATTCTAGATTACTAAATAATTAGAAAAGAAACGTATTACCTAGTAAAATAGAAGGGCTATAATAACGCGGAAAACATATAGGAACTAATTAGTAACCTAATATATACTTAGTAGGCGATAGCCTAGTTTTACCGCCAAAACCTATAGACTTCTAGAAATTAGAATTAGGATCGGACATCCCCGGTATAGAAGGCTAATCGACTAAGGGGGCGTCTAAGAAAATAGATATTCCTAGCGGAAGTAGTTAGTTATCCGATTTAGGTACTCGAGACGGCGACGGAGGAGCCTAACCCTTAGGAACGAGGAATCTATATAATAGAGCGGGCTTATAAGGATAACCCTCGTAGAGAGCTATCTTACTATAAAGGGTAGCCTCGTACTCTATCCGCTCTAGTTTCTCTAGGGTAAGAAGATCGTTAGCCTATAATACCCTCTCTCGATTAGTTAGAAGGTTTAGATTTTTGCGAAGTCGTAGTTTTTTCTAACGACGAGTAGCTTAAGCTCGCTAGAGAGCTTTAAGGGTAGAGTCCCCTTTAGCTATCTCGTCCTCTACTAAGTCTAACTCCCGTTAAATCTTCGCTTTCTAAGCGTCTATTTTATCCCCTACGGAGAAGGTTAGCGCACGAGTTGCGGTAGTCGGACTAGAGCTTAATATAGAAAAATAAGAAAGATATCGGTAGGTAGTTAGCGGAGAAAGAGATACTTCCGGATACTCTATAAGGAGTTATTAGGGCTATGAGGGCGGAAACGGAAGAGAGATAGAAGAACGATAGGAAATAGATTAAGGAAGTTTATAAGGGACTCTAAGGAGTATTCTAGGAGGGTTCGTAATAATACCTTATAAAGTACGTTAAGGATATAGTAATTACTTAGATAGAAAGTTGGAACCTAGGATACGTATAGCTTAGAAAAACTAAGAAAGAGATTTAAGTAGAATCTACTAAAGGAATAAAAAGATTATTATACGACGTATAGATAGACTATTATCTCTACTATTACAATCGCGAATAATAGGAAGAATAAGGTTTTAACTATAGAACGGACGAAATATTTACGTAATTAAGGGGAGTAACAAGAGCACTCGCTAACGTACAATTAGCTTTAGATAAGATTAAGTTATAGCTTCGATCTACTCCTACGTAGGTAGAGTATTTGCCTATAGTAATATCTACTTAATACTTAAGTTTAGCGTTACGATAGCGTTTGCAAGGAAACGGCATAGTACGGCCTTTGGCCTAGACGGCGGCGGAACGAGCTTCGCGAGACTTTAATAATAAAGCCTTTAGCATAGTTAGGAAAGAGTTGGAACTAGAGGTAGATAAGTAGTAGGAACGGGAGCGTACTTATAATCCCCCTATACTATAAGCTCGGCGTTAATAGGAGGAACGCTGACGCTAAATCCTCGGGACGAGAATTTCTAAAGGGGAGGGTAGTGTTATAGATCGTACCTAAGCTATAGGAAAGATACTAGAAGAAATAATAGGATAGGAAGGTTCGGATATAGAGGACCTAGAATATTAGGAGGACGAGTAGATAGAGTAGTAGAACGAGCTAAGCGATAACTCTAGTAGTATATACTAAGTATAGTTACGTAATATACCTATAGTTCCTATAGCCTTAGCAAAAGTCCCTAGTATAGGAAGTGTAGGAAGGTTACTAAGAGTATAGGTAACCTATAGGACGAAGAAATATATAAGGAAGGTATTTAGTAGGATCTCTTATTTCTTTCTTCGTAGTTATCTTATATTACTTTTCTTAAGTTAGAGGTTTATAAGATATATAAGTAGTAACGATACTTTACTTAAATATAAAGCCGATTTATCTTATATACCCCTAGCCTTATATTAGGAGAGACTTCGATATACCGTATAGCTAAAGGCTAGCGCTATCTCCCCTCTCCCTTAACCTAGCTCTACCTTATTATAGTCGACAATTTAGGTACTGTTCGAAGCTAGTTAAAAGGAATAAGGAAGGAAGGAAGGACTTAAGGTAAGTCTATCTACTAACTCTCGCCCTTACCCTAAACCCTCGTTAGGAAGAAAGTACGATACAACAGGCGTTCCTAAGCGAAAGGAGTAAGAGATACTCTAAGGACACGTAAACTATACCGTACCGAGAAAACTAGTCGTAATATAAGGCTTTTACCCTACTCGAAGATTACCCTCGCTTTGGGTATACTACTTCGAATATTAGCGAATCGATAAATAGTAGATTCCGTAATAAAAGGAAACTCACCCCTCTATACCTACTTAAGGCTATATAGACTAATTAAATAAAGCTCTTCTACTCTCGGAAGATCTACGACCCTACTAAGGAAGTATTCTACGGCTAATACCTTACTAAATTTACCTTCGGTTATTAGTACGATCGCCTAGATACCGGCCGAAGAATGGTCTACTATCTTTCTAATAGGTATACTATTCTTATACGGCTTTACGAATCACCTAGCGCTAAAGGATAGATCGTATATCTTAAAAAAGTAGTATATAACTATAAAGAATAGTAAGATCTTCGCCTTCCTTACGTATACGCCTTCGCCGTAATACTATTTTACTAATATAACCTCGAATATTTTTACGAGAACGGCGAAACTTTAGTATACGAGCGTAAGATCTACCGTAATATCTATAATACTTTACTTTGGCTAGTATTGCTTAAAAACCTCCTTCCCGATAAAAGAATATTACTAAATAAGGCTAGCCGTAAGGCTAGCCGCCCTCGTAAACGGAGGTTTTATAAAGATACTATTAAAACTCGGATTTATAAAGATTCGAAACGTAAAGGAGCTACTACCGCTGAAAGATCTACTCGAAATTAAAAGCTAGCGTTAAAAACTACTATAAAACGCTATAGTACGAAGGACGATACCGTTTAAATCTCGTTAGACTCCTTATTAAATAAGTCTAAGATACCTACTAATTCTAAGGCCGAGGCGGCTAAAGTTAAGGCTATTAAAAGAGACTTAGTACGTACTACTAAGGAGCGAGAGGATATAGAGACTATACGTATTATAAAGAATAAGGCTAATCTTTAGGCTAAAGCCAAATTAAATAAATTGTTTAGTATAGATAAGGCCGAGTTTAATTATACTATAGCTTAACTTTAATAAGACTTTGCTAATTTAGCTGCCCGAGAGGAGTAAATTATAGTAGAATCTACTAGTAAACGCTCTCTACTATTAGTAGAAGCTTTTATAGACTTAATAAATAAGTGACTAGTACGGAGCCGGGGTCCTTACCGCTTCTATAGTAATACCGGGCACGTAGGGCCTACGTGCCCTTAGAGATAGGATTAGTTTTTTATTTCGATTACTATATACTATTTAAAATAAGATTCCTTGCCATTAGTATTAAATTTTTTGCTTAAATCGCTTAAAAATATAATAAAAAGATTTGTATATTAGCTAAATACGGTATAGCGTCGATAGTATACTATAATATATTATACTTAGTAGTAGGGGTAATTGCCTCGGATATATATTTATAATAATCGTATATATTTATATATAGTCTACTATATAAATATATACGATTTTACAAATATATGCAATAGTCATTTCGTGTATGCGTTGGTCATTATTTTTGATGTATGTGTGCATTGAGTCATTGACCGATTTGGATATGTGTAAGACCGTGCCCGCTCTCGAGAGAACCTACAGCTGATTGCGTCATAAATCTCCTACCGTTTATGCAGCACACTCGGCTTCAATTATTTTAGAAAAGTTGTTTCACTCAGCCAACATCGTTTCGCAGCAATTTCCTTTTGATTTTCTGCTCAAACTGTTGACACAACGCTCAAGATGCTCTTAACTTTTACCAAAAGAATAATAGACGTCACAAAAGTTGACAATGAACATTGAACGTCATCCAGACGCAAGCGACATAACTGACGGCAGGAAAGATCTGAGCGAACTGGCTTCCGGTGTATACTCACTTTCCATCGAGGACAACCTGCCGCGATCACCAAACGTCGAGGATCTGGAAAATTCCTCAAGTTTTATTCAAACTTTTATTGAAGGCCATGATTTGATTCTCCATGACTCCTCTCCCAATCCTACAACGTTGGTGCCGCATGTATCGGCACGGGCTCGATGTTCAATACTGCTTCCACCAGTCCCTAAAGATTTCAGCGTCTATGCTGAGCTTACCAAAGATTCTGCCATACTTGATTCGCCATTACACCCCGCCCCACCAACCGCCCGTAAAAGCGCCAAGAACGACACCACGAAGTCGGCTCCTTCTCCGAAAAAGGCACCTCCAAACAGCACGCCGAAGAAGCAGCCTCGATCAATAGGTTCCAAGGTTGCAATTGCCAACAGCAAGGATTTGATTGAAGCTGCAGAGCCAGAAGAGCATATTGACCATTCATCCCCACTCGTGCAGAAATCACGCCGTCTTGCTGCTTCAAAACAAACAAAACTACCCAAGATGGCCAAAGGGAGGAATGTGTCGGCGACGGCATCGAGCGCAGATGCCCTTCATTGAACGGCAACCATCATGGACGCCGATGAACACACGAACGTGGTTGAAGATCTCAGCCTCGAAGATGGTGCTTCAGAACAGGCATGCGCGGGTGACAAGGAGGCTGAGACCGCTCCCCAAAGAAACCTAGCGCCAGATATTATGATCAACAATTGAAGAAGTTCATCGGAACACGCCTGACACGCGGCAAGGTTAATGAGCTTTGCAAAGAAACAATCGGCGCTGTGTACATTTTGAAAAAATGCAAACCGACCTCTAAACCAACGGAAAATCGGGACCGAGGTTTGTTGTTTTCCCTGGCAAAGCGGAAACCAGTTGAATTTTCTTTTTCTAGGAGCTCATAAAAGATCGAGGATTCCAAGTTGCTCCTACTGAAATTGAGGCAGTGCTGCTGCACCATCCAAATATTATCGATGTTGCGGTCGTTGGATTACAATTCTCAAAGGAAGAATCTGAACTTCCGAGAGCGTACGTGGTTCGGCGATCAAAGGGTATAGTAACCGAAGACGAAGTACGCAAATTCTTGAGCGAATTTTTTTCGAAATATAAGAATTTAGATAGAGGGATCAAATTTGTAAACGCAATAGCCAAGAATGCAAGCGGAAAGACACTGAAAAATCAATTAAGAGAGTGGGCGAAGAGGGAGATTGGGGCAAGGCTGTAAACTCGAGATAGTCATGCCTGAGATATAACATAGTTGCGGAAGATCGAAGGAATACAGCGTTGGTTGGTGTTTTTTTACCATGGACCTGAGTAGATCAGGCTGAGTTGAGTGTGAAAATGAGGTAAAGGGTGAAGATGTCTTGGGCTGAGGAGCTCAGCTCGAGGCTTGGAGGATGGGTGAGGTGATTGGCTGCTGACGCGCATATGCAGGGAAGGCGAAGCGCTTATCCTAATTTGGACGTGGGAAGGAGATTTGCGCTCCTGATTAGAGCTCGCCTTCGCTTCAATAAGGTATTGGATACTCCCAGTGGACCCCTCGCTTAAAAGATAATTTACATGTAAATATGGCTGCCTAGCTGTTTCACGGTTTCATTGCCTCTGGATCCTGTCCAGAAGAACCTATTTAGGAAGGCTGACAGGGGTTTCATCCTTGTCCTTTCGCGCCCGCTTTGCCGCAAACCCCACTTCCTCTAGGCATCACTTGGTATCAAAGCACGTCAACTATCTATATAAGATGCTTATGCCCTGATTCTCTTTCTCGCGTTCTTTTCCCGCCCTACTCAGATTCTTTAACAAGGAGTCGATCGTACGATCTTGCCCGCCTCTGTTACGCAACACACGACTTCGACCCTAAACGACCAAATATGGCTTCGTCCGGCAGTCTCTTCTCTGAGACTCTTCACAATATCACCACCACCAAGCTCGAAGAGCTTTCCAAGAAGAATGACAGCTTCGAAGAACAATACTCTGCCCTTCTCGCTACTATTCAGCTTGAAGAAGACCCTTTGAAACGACTCTTCAAACTTGTCGACGGTGTGAAGACATGCTTCTCCGTTAAGACCGCCCCTCTCAAAAAGGAGGATGATCCCACCACTCGCCAACTCGGGTCCGTTATTGGTGGCACAACCAGCAACCCCCGTCTCGAGACTGATCTGAAGAATCTGGATCGCTTCCTTGACCAGGCATGTTACGATCCTTCCATCTCTCCAAAAGTTCTCCAAGAATGGCAAGAGACTTTGTTGCAACACCTCAGTGTACAGTCTTTGAGGCTCCAATATGCAACTCTTTACGGTAAGCTCGTGACCGAGTGGCTTGAGTCAGAGAATAAGCCAGCGGGGACTTCTAATGAAGATGTCGAAATGGCAGAACCTTTCGAAGAAGTTCCAAATGCGAAAAAGTTGGAATCGAGAGCAGTATGGGAGCGCGAGGTCTTCGAAGAGAAGGTGATCGACCAGAACCTTCTCAATACGTATCTCCAGGATCTCTTCGGCTCCAATGACGAGAAGAAGAAAGAAATCTTCAAGGCATTCAAGAAGCTGCGTACTTCGGTGGAATCCTTCGAGCATAGTCTTGCTACTCCTCGGCAATTCAACGACTATACCTTGAGATGGACCATCCGTGGCCTAATGCGATCGGACCTCTTGACAGATGATAAGCGCGCGGTCTTGAAAGACTTTGTCAGCAACTCTGTCATTCTCTCGGAAATAGCCGATGTCTTGAATATGCGCATGACTGCGCTGAATGCTTGGTCTTGGGAAGGCGATGTCCCCGTCGAGCAGCGTCGACAAGTAAACGGAACATACAACATTTACCTTCACGAGGACTTGCTCCAAGCCATTTTTCTACAGTTTGTTGGCATTAAGTGGGCTTCCTTCTTCAAAGGGGCATTCAAGCAGTTCCGCCGAGAATCGGAAGCCTGGAAATCGCCCAAAATAACAATTCCACTCATTGATCAGAGACGTCGAGGTTATTATCTCGGGCCCGAGTCCAAGAAGAAGAGTATACAATCCAAACGCCGAAGCATGCACCGCAAGAACTACTTTGTTTCACAGCTCCCCGATTCAGAGACTCAAGAACTGGTCATAGGAGAGGGTGACGTTGAGGCAGAATTTGATGAAGATGACTTGTTAGACTACTCTGCAGTTGAACAGTATTCCGTTCAGTCGAGAGGACTACGCACAAAACAAACTGCTAGGTATGACATGCCATGTTAAGGCTTATATGTTTGTTCTTTGTCATCTGATATGTCAACACTAGAAAATCCACTGGAGGAAAAGCCCCACGAAAAAATCTGGCCAGCCGAGCCTGCCGAGTATCTGCCACGACCCCAGCTCAAATGATGAAGAAGCGCACTAGGGCTGATGCGATGGCGGATTTGTTGGAGGAGGAAGACGACTCTTCGAGCGAATCCGACGATGGAACAGAGCCCAAGCGACCTATGGAGGCCAAGCAAAGTCTGCTCCATCTACTCTCCACAGAAATTGCCATCAACACCCGCGTATACGGTGAACTTACGGCTATCCGATCAGTATTTGATCAGTGGCACCCATGGTTGCCACATGCCACAATCTTGACGGTGCTAGAGGTTTTTGGCATCTCCAAGAAATGGCTATCATTCTTCCAAAAGTTCTTGCAACCTCCTCTCAAGTTCATTGACGAAGAATCTTCGCCATCGCGTATTCGGAAACGCGGAACCCCAGGATCTCACACTCTGAGCGATGTCTTTGGAGAAACGGTCCTCTTCTGCCTCGACTATTCCGTCAACCAAAGCACCGAAGGGTCTCTCCTCTATCGAATGCATGACGAGATCTGGTTCTTTAACGCCGACCACACAAAGTGTGTCACCGCCTGGAAAGCCGTTACCAAGTTCACCGAAGTGATGGGCGTGTCTTTGAACAAGACCAAGACGGGATCAGTCAGGATCGGGAAGGGTCCAAACAACCCACTGCAACTTGATCCATCTCTTCCAAAGGGGAGGGTGAGGTGGGGTTTCCTCTACCTGGATGATCGATCTGGCCGTTTCGAAATTGACCAGTCTGCGATCGACTTGCATATCGAAGAGCTACGCCGTCAGCTTCAGAGCAAGAAGTGCGTCTTCAGCTGGATTCAAACCTGGAACACGTATGCTGCCACATTTTTTACGAACAACTTTGGCAAATCGGCCAACTGCTTCGGACGTGACCACGTTGACAAAATGCTTGCAACGAACCAGCGCGTTCATCAAGCCATCTTCGCTACAGAAGATGGTTCCAATACTGGAAGTTTAGTGCAATACCTCAAAACTGTTCTCGAGCAACGCTTTGGTGTCAAGAATATCCCAGATGGATTCCTGTTGTTCCCAGTCGAGCTTGGTGGACTAGATTTAAAAAGCCCGTTCGTCCCTTTGATGCAAATCCGAGAAGCTGTTCTTCGTTCATCTTCCGACCTACTCGATGAATTTGCAGAAGCCGAGGCCGCAGAATATCGTGCGGCAAAGCAACGATTCGAGAAGGGCGAAATATCCGACCTACGATATTCCTTGAACGAACCCGACTGGACCCCCAAGAGAGAAGAGGAAAAGGAGACCTTCATGTCGTTCGAGGAGTTTGTTCGCTACCGCGAAGAATTCGATTATGGGTACAAGAATCAGCTTGTTGATGTATTCGAAAAGCTACTTGAGCGCCCCACCGAGCAAGCCATCGAACCCACGGCTAAAGTTATGAACGGAATCAATGATTTGTCTGGACAGGAAAATTTGAAAGGCATTTTTGGGTCTTGGTACAGCATGGAATCCTATTGGAAGTGGATCGCACAGATGTATGGTGGCGAAATGATCGATAAATTTGGTGGCATGGCGATAGTTGATCAGGGTCTACTGCCTATTGGAATGGTGAGTTTGTTCAGAGGAAAGAGAGTTGGATGGAACGACTGAGGTCGTCGATGAGTTGCAAGATTCTTTTTAGGAGTTTACGGTTTGCTTTCTGCGTGTAATCACGAAGTATCGAAAGTTGGGACCAAAATGTGAAATTTTGTTGTTGTCGTCCAAACCTCTTGGTTGAAGGTAATTACTTCTTGGTCGCAAACCCTTTTAAATCTTCCATATAGATTCTTCGCAAAGCAATCTGCTCGGTAGCTTCCAATTGCAATCTTAATATGCATACCAAGCCTCAAACAATGGTAATGAGCTTTTTAAGGTAGTACTGGAAGTACTTCTCACCACAAGCCTTCCATCCTTCCATTTGAGCACAAAAGAACCATTTCGCTACTTCACGGTCTTGGAGAGCGGGAATTTCAATCACTTCATGGATACTGAGAACGTGAGGATCGTGCTCAGCTCGCAAAATTTCATCTGTGGCAAGCTTGGCTTCCAGTCCAAGCTGAGGGCCTGTGGGATTGGGTCCAATTGCAAGTTGATCAAGGGAATCAGTCAAAACTTGACCTTCGCGATCGTGGATCTCAGCAATGCGGAAGTTGTTGTGTTCGTTGATCGCGTTGACTGTGAGTTCAGCCGAAGAGCACGCCTCGCTGTTTCCGCGATCCATTTGGGACATGCCCTAATGTAGATGGTATTGCGAACTTCAGCTAGACCCATTATTTCGTGCATGTGTAGCTGAACATCGAGACGTCGTAGAACAAGTGCATATGTGCTCCCTGTTGGCACTAGGGCGATAGTGAGAAGAAACACATTGTCTCTCTCGTTCACTTCATGAATTCTGGGATACAGGATGTCATAGTCGATCTATGGGTACCTACAGAGCTGGTCCGCAACGCTGAGTTTTCCATCCAGAATTCGAATTTGTATGATATGCCCGCATAAAATATGCTTTCTACCCTCCGCAACCCCTCCTGAATTTAAAGTGTCAAATGTTGTGCATGCCACACTCGATATTTCGCAAAGCTGCTCCAACCCCGAGGCTCCATCCGTTTCAAATCGAAGGCTCGAAGCGATTGAAGCCCACGACTACTCCGTATCGCCGAAAGTCCTGGCCCATAGAAGATCGGCAATGAGCGATGACTCCCAAAGACCAGCGAGATATTTACCACAACCGCTAAAATGGGCTTGTTCGCCTAGTTCTGCTTTAGCAGGAAGTCTGTCACTGGCTCAGCTCAGTCCCGGTGCGGAGTATCCTTCACCGATGTGGTACTAGTGCAAATAATTTGATGTTGTCCCTTTTGTTCGATCTTCGGACCGTGTAAGTTGTTGCTTCAGGTTCCAAATGGACTGAAAGTGCCGCATTGACATGCAAAACCCTCCATGCAATCCCACATGAACTCTTCTTCGCAAAGATACAGAAATCGGGGCGAGAGTAGATGTCCTTGCCAAACCCAGGCTCTTTGAAGCAACGGCTAGTGACTTGGGTCATCAGAACCTGACCATTGGGCAAGTTGTGTACGGCGAACAAGAACTTCGTATGGAGTATCATCGTGATTAGAGCCCTTTATAACGCGCAACGTCTGTGGGAGATAGTTGTCGAATTAAACATCGTGGCAATGTGTTGCTTTAGTGGCAGCTATAGTCAGGAACGATTTCCAATATGTTGAAGCCATCCAAGCTGCCTCCCGTGTCCAGTCGTTGAGATCATCTTGAACAATACAGAGTGAGTTGCTCCACAGATATCGGATGCCTAGTTGCCTGGACACACAAACCGTGTCTTGAAACGTCTTGGTAAGGGACTCTCAATGCACATTGTTCTTGAGCGAATCGATATTGGGGACGAGGCATCGAACAGGCTGGTGAGTGCCCCAACTGTATCCGTCGGCTTGTGTCTGTCTAGATCCGCTTAGGAAACCTCATCAATGACTCAGGCAAATATATGTGCCGCGCATGTTAGTTGGCGGCTCCCAGATCTTGATGGAATCATCCGAGAGTCCGAGATCCAACACTCTGGGTGACAAAAGAGATGAGAAGTCGAGGGTTTTTGGCCAATCCGCGTCAGTTCTTCATTACAACAATGATGCTTGGTCCGAAAATGTGCAATTTGATTCCTAATCCACGTCCATGGCAGGACATGATCGGCTACTTCAAACTACGCCACCCCCTTGCTTTGCGTTAGTGCGGAAGAAGACAATACTCGAAAATCTCGAGGACGTACCTCATCGTCTGTCTTACTGAACGTCCAACAGCTGTTCAGACGCAGTCTCCAGCCTCTCAGTTCGAAGCGTTCGAGGTCCATTTTTACATGTAATCACTAACCCAAGATGTACGCCCCGAAGACCAATAGTTTGCAACACTTGCTTAAACAACAAACAAAAACAACAACCTTCGTCAATGGATGCTAGCAGCTTTTCCATAGAAAAGGACAGTCATGCCTGTTGAGTCAGGATCTGCAGAAGCAATGGCAGGCCAAGCATGGTCTCGATTGCATCTACCGAGGCCGCACGTTGCCATGGCTATCGGAGAGCGCGTTGAAGATGGCCGAGAATGGCTGGAAGCAGTGAGGGCGATAGTATACGAGAATGTTGGGGTGGCGTTGAGTTCGTGCTCCAATAATATCAAGTTCGGAGTTCTAGGAGATGTGGATTGTAGCGAAAGTGCTTCTACCGGCTATAAAGGTCGAGAAGGTTTGAGTCGTTCTGCCCTGAGGCGAAGCACTGCGGGCTGCTAGCTAAAATTTGCAGGGACAAAGTGCATTCGGCGGGGTAGTTGAGGCTGAAATAATTGGCTCTCACGGTCAACTGTTAGAGGCTAAACATGACGACCTTTCGTCATCGACAGCCTTTGAAATTTCGGATATGTGAAGCCAGAAATCATAGCAATGCTTCTTTGACACAATCCTCTGATGGAGGTAACATGCTCTTCAATCTAGTACGACACCAGTAGGCCAAAGAGGACAAGCACTGAGAAACAGGCGGAGCTCTGTGCAACACCGGGTACAGCTTCAGATTTCGCACTCCCGGTCGCCGAAGCACTCCCAGTCCCCGAGACCGCAGTAGTGGTCCCAATCGCACTCGAAGCTCCAGACTGAACAACTAATGCCTTGCCCGAGCTCGCCAAATTCTGCTGAATCACCTGCAATGCCGAAAATTGCGATCCCAAATTGCCAATCGTATCCTTCGATTGCGAGTCCAATAGTCCCTGCTGCCACGAAGAAACACATTTCGTTCCATCGGTACATGCGATGCTCGCTGCAGCTTTAGCGGAGTCTTGCAGAATGGGCGTAATGGTGGCAGCCGTGAAGGGAGCGATTTGAGCGGTACGTGCGAGGTCTCGAGCTAGCATGCCTTTGAAGAAGAATTGATCGACATCGCATAAACCGTTTGGTTCACAAGCAACTTCGTACAGGACCTTTGTACTATTCGTTGTAAAGATTTTGGTGGTTTGCGAGAGGAGGATGTTTGTGCGGTCTTTCCATGTGCTGTCGCCATTAGTCTAGAATAAAATGTTAGTCAATGTCCAGATATGGAGAAGTGAGCCAGCGTACGATGTTGTACATAACAGCACTTCCGTAAAGGAATGCTCCAGCACTTGATGTCCATTGAAGGTGGTTCACTGTGCTGCAATTCGACGTGACATCTGTCCCGTCGTATACATCTCCCTGGCTCGAGAGGAGACCGACTGTCGTTGACCAAGTGTACGCCTTCTCTGCCCAATCCGAGTATGTTTTGTTACCGGTGTAACGAGCTAGTCGTGCAGACAATGCCAAGAATTGTCCCTGGGACAAGCTGTTCTTGTAATTATAGCCGTTGTTGAATGTAAAGATCTGCCATCTCAAACCCCCACCACAAGTGCTATCATCCCAGCGAGCAACCTGAGTGTCAAATACGTTCTTTGCCAAAGTAATGTAGGACGAGTTGGCATCCGAGGAAAACGAAGGAAAGGAGCGTTCGGCGGCTGTGAGGGCCGCGAGGGCCCATGAGCTTTGATCATCGTTTCCCTGGTAGTTGTTAGCAAGGTAATAGAAATTTGGGCTACACCTCACATACTAAAGTCTTCGTTTGATTTGGCGGCATGTAGTCCAGATTCGGTGAAACTTGAAATCCCAATGCCTGGCTTACAACGTCGTTGTGAGAAGCATCGCCAGTCAGAAACCAGTAGTCAACCAGGGAGTCCCACACCTGGCCTGCCGACCACCAATAATAGGGCGAGCCGTAGATACCGGGTACTTCGCCTGGCTTGTTTCCAGTGTAGTTTGATAGTACACCATTCGCTACCGTTTTTGCAGCAGATTTGATCGACTCTGTGTCATGTCAGTATACAAAAATCTTCTTGGATTCGGATTTTGGACGAACCTGAGCTGCTAACGTCTAAGTCAATGGCCACTACATTGCTTACAACAAATGCGCAAATACAACTGAATCTGGTCTGAAAACGCATACTGAAAGTGAGAGCGGCAATGCCTTTGTGAAAAGCATTGGGTCCGTCTTACTCATATACACAGGTTAGGTACAAGCAAGAAAATGAAATGCGCCCCCCAAGGATTACTAGGCAAAACATCGTATCGCCACCGCGAATCATAGTTCACGATACTATTAATAAAGTATGGGATCCGGGGAACGGGTAAGCGGATCAAGTACCTAATCTCGTTGACAGGATACTTGTAAGCACTACTTCACAGGATAGAATCAGAAGAGCAACACGGATACGGTATGGATCCAAAGAAGCAACCATATCGCTTCTGTCTGTGGATCATGACACGGAGGATGAAGTCTCCGTGAAGAGAGGCGGTGCAAAGTTGGAGGATGAGAAGGATTGCCGATCAGAGGGCTGCCTAACTCAGCTAGCCTGCTTGGGAATGACTCGTTTTTCTTTCTTGGCAATTCACAAACATCACTTCAACCTTCGCTCTCGTCCAAGAATCTTGTTTAACCTTGATGCAATAGTATTCGCAGACACTTCATCGCTCGCCAGGATGCCAATGTAGCCTGGTATGCCGGGCCATGGAGGTGAAGAGTCAACAGTCCACCCAACTTCCATCTGCCCAAACATGACTACACCCTGGACGGCGAGATAGCCATTACTTGGTATGGTTCCAACAATGATTTGTCTTTGAAGCCACAGAAAATGCACTCGCTCTTCTACTTGTGATGGAATTCCAAAGTGAGGGGAGAAAAAATCAGTGTGGTATTTCACACAAAGGGTGACTTGGAGCTGGACCACCTTCACCCATAACATACACTAAAGAGCTCAGGAGTTCGCCAGTTTAATTTTCACTCAAGCCACCGTTTTCCGCTGCGATGGTCGAATTCGCATTCGACACCATGTACAGTTAATCTTCAATGTCGACGCGATAGGCCAGATGACTCCTCTCAATAGCCAGCACGGCCACCATTACCTCTCCCTCGCCCTCCGTTTCCCCTTTCTGAATCCGATTTTCGATCAAAGTGCTGAATCTCCTCCTCCGTGTCCAAATGTCCTCAGCCTCTGCCTGATGGGCCGGATCCTCGCTCAACGAGGACTACTGGACCCGTATCCAAATGCCCACTGCCCTTACCCGAGGGGGCTAACTTTCGCTCGACGAGGTTCAACAATTTCATTTCGAGGTATCCTCTGCCCTTGCCCGATAGGCCACACTTTCGTTGAACGACTTCGAGGTTGTCAAAGGCATAGCTTTCTGAGCCTTCCAGAATATCCTCGCCTGGGAAAATTTAGCCGGTGAAAACACAATCGAGCACTTCCTAGATTTTACATGCCGTGACTAACCTCAGCCGTGTCCGGAAAGCAGGGCCGCCCATTGGGTTTCGCGATTGTCTGGGAAACCAAAATGCAGAGTATGAAGCTGAGTAACTTCATGCTGGCTCGTGTATCCAAATCAGATCTTGTCCACTTCGATGTGGTGAAAGATCTCGATGTTTTGTATACGACCAACGTCTTCTTGAAAGATACTTTAATACTCGAGGCCCGGTCGCACACCTTCATCATCGATTCATGACTTTCTCTTTGCTGCGATCACCAAAACCCTTACTCTGCAATTACCAAAAGACGAAAGAAATTCACAGTATAGCGGATTTCGGCCTCGCCATGGGTGCCCACAATTTCCAGGCACACACCTTTCACTTCAAGCGAGAATTAGCAGAATACCAATTCGGAATAGCATGCGTGGGTGTTAAGATGTAGGGCTTGACCATATCATCCCAATGGGTCGACATTACCGAGCGCTATAACTCGCCCTGAGGCAGACTCTACATTGACTCGGACCAACCAAAAACTTACGTTAAAGATGAGTGCGGACTTGCCCTGATAGGATCAACAATTCCATCTCCTTGCGAAAACTGAATCGAAGCAAAAAGATTTAAGGGTCTAAGAACATTGACGTCGTCAGAAATATCGCTGCAACGTAGAAATTTGAGTTCCTCACTTCAATATCCAAACGCATACTTCGATGCCCACCTTTACTGGCACCTCCTTCATGACTCGCGGTCCTCTTCGATGCAGCTATCACCCTCACTCCAATGGTAATGGCCAAGCGTAAGTCAGCTTGGCGGCTTGAATCCTTCCTTGCGCACAAAACACCTCCTTGTGCGTCTACGATCTGCAATCGGACCCTCCTACTAGTATGAACTTGGCAGCTCCATCTCGGGGATCTTGAACATTTCTAGACTCCCAAGATCTCAATATAAGAATGATGATGCTAATCCAGACCTCTTTACGGCCTCTATCAAACCCTCAGAACCCCTTTCCAGTCTATTTGTCCTGAAGAGGAAACTAACTTCGAAGCTAAAGGAGGAGCCAAATCAAGCAATCGACTCAGCATCAGGTAATTCTTACTATTTTCACAAGCACAATTCTTGGGTCAATTTGACCACCTCTGTAAGCAAAATCTCGGGTTAGACCATCGTCATACACATCTTCGGAATTATCTCCCTGGTTGGGTTCGTCGTATAGCTTCTGCAACATATTTCGTTGTCTAGCACACCTCACGACGTTGACCGAGCTACTAATACAAGATCCAGACTGCAACTATAAACGTCCACGGAGACGAGACATCGTTACGAGTCGGTCTCTTATGTGCGTTAAAGCATTGCTGTTCATTGGATCAAAGCAACTCCAACCAATACGAACCTGATGCGGCGAAAGAGGGCCACGGGACCGGCACAAACATGCTTCGGACATCTTCAAAGATTTAATGATGACTCCATCCCAAGCCACTACACAGGGCACTTCGGAAATCGCGAGGAGGTATCGCTTTGAAAATGGCCTCGAGCTACGCCCTAGGGATCCCGGACCCACGCCCACGGCTTATGGCGCGAATGAGATTAATATAATGAGTGGGTCCGGTTCTTTCGGGATCGTTTTCAATGTCGCATCTCCGGATCAAAAGCGGGAGCAGCAAAAGGCCTTCAAGGCTGGATAGCACCTACCAAAAGGCTTGCGGATTATGATGGACCCTCTGAAGTCAGAGAATGTCTTCATAGCACGGGTTCAGAAACCTACTATCGATTCGACAACGAGCAATTTTCAGTGCTATTAGGCTACTCACGTCCATGAAATCAGCGGAGTTTTTCACTGGCAATCAAGAGATATATCATGTTAAACACCACGGAATTGGAACACGAACTGAACAATTGTGCCCTTAATCTGGTCGACTGTCGGAGAAAAAGGCACTTGACAAAGACTGAAAGAAGCGCCTCGCGAATCCTGCGCCAAAGACGGGCCCAGATCCAACCGAACGAGAACTTCAATCTACAAGTTCGTTCGATTTATCGTACTTTCAAATCCAAAAGAGCTTGGACGCATCAACAAAAGCCGACCTTTGTCGTGAGTCCAAATACAAGCTCCCAATTTGTGTCTTGTCCCAACAAATTGTCTTCCAGTTGAGAATTTCAATAAAGGCAAAAATATCTGCTGGATTTGAGCTATTACGTTCCATCTTCGTCGCGAGTCGCACAAGAGCAGAGCGATTGTGGAAGAAGAACAATTCACGCTTTTCGGAGCAACGTGTATAAGCAAAGGTTGTTTGTTTATTCATTGTGATTATATCAACTGCCAATGAAGGTCAAGCTCGCTGTCGAATTCGACCGAAGATACGTCCATATTAAACAGTGGCTTCGGCTTCTCAGGTTACAATATTCCAATGTTCACTTTTCACTTAATCCGAATTCGGGCACTTTCTTTTTCCCATCCAAACACCAAATACTCAAAGATCTCAAAGATCTCAAAGATCATCGGAACAATGCGAGCACAATGCGAGGAAGGATGTCGTCTAGGTTATTGCAAGAGCTACAGCAGCACTCAAAAATATCTACGCTGTTTGAGTGGTTAGTATACCTGAATTACAGCCCAGTTTTGCTGAGGAAATAGTAGGCGATACCATTTTTTGTTGTTCACCCTGACTGGGTGCGATTCTCTGGCATACCGTATAATTCGGACGGCAAGGCCAGCGTTGCAGCCGCAGGTTTCGACTCCGTTGATCGCCATGCGATTTCCTGCAAGTTTCTTCCGTTCCTGCGTCTCTTCCGGTCCAGCAATAGATAACCTATTACACCGAATAATGCCAGAGCGAGTATTCCTGAAACTACTGCAACACTGATGATCGCTGGCAAGGTTCTAGACGACGGCGCAGTACCCGTAGATGCTGCTGTGGACAAACTCATGGGGGGTGTATAGCCAGGGAAAGGCACTGTTGCATTATAAACGCTAATGAACCATAGAGCCCCACAAATTTGCGTATCATCCCCAGTGCAAGCCTTCGTACAGTTTCCATCGTCCACTTTCTTGGGGTTTTGCGAGAATTCACTCCCACAATAGCATTGCCATGCATTTTCGAGACCGAGAAGAGGATAAAACCGAGTTGGTGCGATGTTGTTGCAGTAATTTACACAAACGGAGAGGGTCATGGAGGTGGTGGACGAGAATACGGCGCCGTTTAGGATGCGGTTTGAGTTATCGACGTAACATCCTAGGTATTTGTACCCAGTGATTGTCGCAATTAAAGCCATGGAGCTTGTGTAATATGGGAAGAACTAGTTAATTTTGAGGAATGAGGCGAAATCGAGTGTAAGAGAGCGGGGAAGCAGAGGCCTTGCGATATTCTTGCTTTTATGACGCCCAAGGCCTTGCCAATCTGTATCCAATCGCAGATTAGGAACGAGTCGGGAGTCCGCCCGTTCAATTAATTTGAACGCCATTATAATGAGATTGGGAGCCGATTGCATCGTTCTGCACAATACCTCAAGGCTGAGGTGGGGTCGATGTCATCCTCTGGCGTGTTGATTGGTGTAAAGTCAGTCCCTCGACGAAAATGGCATGTGGTATGTGTTGAACCACATGTTGCACGCTGCGCCCTTCGAGGTAGATCGTAGATTCTTACGTATTTTTACTCCAGCATCGGACCGAATAACAGTCTGATGTCTCCGAATACACGCAGATATAATATTCACCCAACACTTTGGCGTAGATTTTTCAGTCAAGAGATGCTTGAGCCAAATGAAGCGCTTGAACCCCAAACCACGGTATCATACTTGCGCCGATTAGGACAGAACCAAATTACCATAGATCTAACACCAGACCCAGCTTCTCCTGAACTTGTGGGGGTGCTGCATAGTGCTCCTATGCAGCGCGAATTGAGACAACAGAAGCACCACCCAGTCTGTTTACCAATGACCCCAACGCTTGCTGGGCTAACTCTATTGATCTTTACCAGAGATTATGAGCATTTTCCATTGTCAGTACCTAGCAGTTATCCAACCTGAGGGAGCACAACCTACATGAGAGCTCGAAAAGTGCATAACTTACCACACAAGAAGTCAGGATCTCTCATTTTTGCGATCAGGATACAGCTCTACTTAAACCCAGCTATCCTTTAGATCAGAAAAGCCATTAGAAGGGATTACGCAACGAATTATAATAGATATGCGATTAGTGCATAAAAATAAGACCAACGAGGAGATATAGCAGGATCAGTAGTTCCGAGAGATCAGCTCAACTGGGAAGTAGAAATGGGCTCCTGCGGGATTCCTGATAATTGTTAATTACTATTTTTCACCGGTATAAGTTGCGTTTACGAACAGCCATGGCTCAACTGTATCATCTTCGTTTTCCCTCTGATATCTTGTATTCGGTTGATGAATATCAACAGCGGCAACCGTGGAACCAAGTATATCCCGTCCCTCACATCTCTGCAAGCTGGGTTCCTCTCCAGACTTCAACATGCCTTCTTATCTTCTTGCTCTCATGGGACGATGATTTGGTGTAGTGATGTGCTGGTTGCGAAAGTGTGACAAAAGAGAGCCGACAAATGGTCCACCAAGTCAGATGAATTTGATCGTGTCCCACTTCCACGGGACATTTTTGCGATCCGTCTTCGCACTACGTTGATGGCATTCTTCTACGCCAGTGCGAGGCTTCGGCTTGAACGAATAACATGACCCGACCACTTTGAAAGAACCGAGAAAAACATTGTCCCGCTATCCTCCGCAATCGTAGTTGGATGAGGTCCGTCCATCGATAGGCTTGATTAACGGAGCATGATTGCATTTCTTTGGCCTTCTTAAATCCAGACGGAGTCACTCGACTCAAGGTGGTCGGGGTTAAAACCAATAGAAGTGTTAGTGACATACAGCTTTACCTGCGACGTGAAGGATCTGTATTCTTGTATGATGCGGTCAAACTCGAGTTCCTTGACATAACCAAACAAGTTGTGATGGTAATACTACTGTCTCGCCGCATTGAGCTCCCAACCTCGACACGCAGCAAGGAGAATGGTGTACGACGCTCACTTTCTGCTAAGCTGGCAGTGCCAACCATTTTCCAGGAATGCAGACGGAATGCCATGTCTACATCTTTCCATCCAAGTATCCTTAGATTTACTGGAAAAGCTGCCCAAGAGCTTCGAGAGGCTTTTCCAAACAGCGTAGTGAATTGTCCGAATACATCTTTTTGTTGCGCCACCACCTAATTCTCGACTGCCCGGTTTCCGACAGCAGGCCCTCCAAGCCTCTTGGCCAAGCAAGGCTCGCATTGGTGCTTTACGCTGGCGAAGTGGTAATATGCACAAGATTTAAAAGGTCCTGGAGAGCGATTGGAGAAATGAATAAGCCATAATGTTTTTCTCGGCATGAAATCAAATTGGTCCCCGTTCAAGGCCCAAACATCTCCCAGCTTGCGAGCTCGAAGTGTAGGAACTCAAGGAAGCGTAGAAACGAACATTTCTCCTGTGCCTAGAAGTAATCAGGATTGAGATCAACGAATCTCGACTAAGCGAATGTCGTTGACGAGATAGGCAATATATCAGAGTTGCCCGTAAGCTGGTGGTTCTGAAAATGCGACCGAGCTTTTCCGATCGGGACGGGGGTGCGGGCTGGACACGCGCAACGAACAACGTCCGTGACGCTTTTGAATGTTCCATATCACAAATGCTATGTACACTTCCTCCTATTCACACTGTACCCCAGGACAAGAGGTTCGTCCTCGGACGTGTCCAACAGGCCGAAGAGAGCCTAGGTCTTGTCTCGTGGGTCAGCGCAATCACAGTAAGTAACGAGAGACTGAGAGAAGCTTGAACGGGTTAAGATGACTCCAGACTTACCGGATCGTTCCACGGAACACGGGAGGCTGCTACTCTGCGGATATGGCTCGCGTTTTTATGCTGCAATACTCGTTTGCCAACGCCTCCTGCCAATCCGTTTCGGTTCGACCACAATAAACTGTCGCTTTCTTCACCCTCGCGATTTCTTGAAGAACCCAAACACGACTGAACCACAGCAAGCCGATGGAGATATTCACATAGAAATACTAGCATGCGGATACTTAGGTTATTAGTGTCACTAGTATACTTGTAGCGAAAGCAAAAGCGATAGCAAAAGCGATAGCGAAGCAAGAAGTCTTGTGATTTGCAACACTTTCATTTTTACTTTATTCCAATTTTAACCACATAACAAAAGCTGCACATATCCTAAGACAGCCCCATTTATTGACCAAAATCTTGGCATCGGTTTCAAGCATATTTTCGCCTACTTCTATTTGTCCCCTCAATCCCCGGAATACCCTTTCCTCCACGTAGCTAGATCCTGGTCATCCGTGGATGGGAGAGCCCCCACCCCTTTCGGACAGTAGCGATGATTTTGGAATTTCAAGGTTATTCTATATAAGTAATGGGAGATTCTAGTATTATTTGCTCGCAAGCTAGATCATTCCCTCGAACTAAAAGCAGGCTTTCGTTCAAAATGAAGTCCTTTGACTTACTCTTGTTGGTGTTTCTGGTCCCAGCCAATGCTATAAACCCAAAGATACTTCAGCGGCAGAGTATGCCACCAATATTACCACTTCAACTATACCAAAACTCATGAACATGACTAGATAATCCATCAACGACGGCGCCTACAAAGTCATGGGGGGCGTCACTTCTCTCTGGCTTGATTAACTTCGTTCCAGTCCGCAAACCCGCCTCAAGTGTGATAATTCCTTCCAAACTGCGTATAGCGACGAAAGACTCTGTACGCAAGAAAATTCGTTACGGCCCGTTCATGCTAGCAAGTGCAAACGTAATTTTAACCCCATGGTCATCCTCCAACTTCCTTAGGCTTAAACTATTCCTAGGATTCCTCAACCCAATTCTTGAGAGAGAAGGGGACGTCTATGTCCAATATGGTGATTGAGCCCCCATGCGTCGACTGTGTCGTACTTTCGGGGGGTATGACCATACAGTATGCAGATGGTCGACCAGCAGATGCATCAGCAGGGGTATACAATCATCATACAGTAATAGCCGCGATTGGAAAACCCTCTAAGCTGATGGTATGCCCGGGCCAGAAGCTTTCAGGTACACCATCTATGCCGATGTCGACGATTGTTGGTGGTGCGGCGGATGACTCGAAACAGTTATATACAAGCGAAGATGGCGAGTTTAAATCCGGCATTATTCTCACCAGGGGACAAACTTTCGGTCTCACCTATTACCTCGTCAACTACTTGCTCATTCAGCAAGAAGTTTACGCAGTTGCTGAGATTGAATATTTACCAACGATTCCTGAAGACTTCCTAGATGCCACGACTCTCAACATCAGTCCTACAAGTTGCGACAAAATGGAGTTTGTGTTGGAGAAGAAAGTGACCTCCTTGGAGTCATCTAATTGGTCTGTTCCCAGCGATGGATACATACTTACGACACGTACGTATGACGGATCTTGAAGCATTTCTATTCTTGAGCTTAGCTGATGGGTTCAGAGGGTCATATGCATAACGGCGGAGACAGCGTAGAGCTTATACTGAATAACAAAACCGTCTGTCTCTCGAAAGCAGAGTATGCATTGACCGATGGCAAGTCTCGTGGCCATGGCAGCATGGGTGGAATGAAAATGTTGAAACGAGACGGCGGGCCAAATGGTGTAGGCGAAATCATCTCTACAATTTCCAAGTGTTCTCAGCCGATAGCTCTCAAAAAGGGAGATCGGCTCAAGGTAAAGACCAACTATGACCTGGAGAAACATCCGACGTAAGTCTCTCCCTTCCTAAAGACGCTTATATCATTTCAAATCTTGTGTAAAGTTCCCACTGACAATAACTCCCGCAGACGCGTAACTTCAGATAAGGGACAGGTACCTAGCGTTATGGGTTTCGCGGTGCTCACTTTAGCGTTCCCTCCTGGTTTTGTTATTCCATGATTATTGCTTATGTTAGGTTGGGAAAAAATCTAGTCGCAGTCTGTCATTACCAACTCACTTTTTCCGTTCTCTGGATATTATCAGAATCCAAGAATCAAACATCAAATCGCTTCACTTAGAAATAGGTACACAATATACTTTTCAAAATCTAAAGAGCTCGGCGAGTTCTGCTAGGACAGTGTATGTAATGATCCTTTGTCGATGATCGTCAAATCGACTCCATTTCATTTAGCCACTCCAGCTTTGACGGCTATGATACTCAGAATGCTTCTCATCCGTCTTTTCGGGTACGTAGGCAGAGTCGGAGCCACAATAACACTGACTTGCATACTCGAGACCGATAAGGGGTTAAATCGGGCTGTGCTGATGGTATTGCAGTAGGTGAGGCAGGAGGAGACGGTCATGGAAGTGTCTCCTTTGAGTGCGCTGTCGAGGAGGCGGCCGGTGTGTCCATGTAGCAGCCGAAGTAGTAGATGTAAGTTGGGATTTGAGGGACGGCTGTCATGATTGTGTTTGGAGTCGACGAGGGGGTAGGAACGTCTGGATCTTGACGTTGGGGGAGTAAGTGATTGAGGGAAGTTGATTTGAGTGTGAATAGGAATGCGCTGCTCAATGTCGCGAGAGATGAGATGGGTACTGGGTAGCTTATTTTTTTCCTTCTTTTCCAGAGACTCACCCTACCTGTGCGAGCACAAGGTATGCAAGAGCGCTAAAAATCGTTATGCGGCTGCACGAGAACCAATTCAGGCACTGAATGGGTTTTTCTATCACGGGCTTGTTCCCCTGACAGCTTGGCACCTTCTTATGTGCCTCTTTCACTTGAATTTCAGCCAGTCATCTTTTAGTTAGTGGCACAGGGCCCGAGCGGAATTTTAATATCCTCTATGGCGTCGAGAATTCGATGTAGGGAATATATGGCTACCAATTCAAGGCTGAAAGGAGACTAGACTGCCATGAAATTCTCAATGTTGCCCGGTTGTCTTGACTCTCAAGCGCAGCATGATTATAGTCCATGAAGAGTGAAAAGAATGGCCAGCTCTACAGCTGTGTCCATAGCCCATGGTGAAATATATGCGGTTATTGGTTGATGAGGTGAAATGGGTCAAGTCTGATGAGAGGCTTAACTCGCGATGCTCGAATAATCAATGAGTGCTGGTGATTAAACCTTTGCTACAAGTATGTAAAGACACCCAGATATGTGAATTAGTGCCGTTACTTCTATCAAAAAGTAGAATCCTGCTCGTGGAGAATATGTACCCGTGGAGTGGTGAGTGAGTTGACTGGAAATCATGCTAGGTAAGCATATTAGCCTTCCCTTCGTTGGAAAACACAACAGTGCAGAGAACACAGAAGCTCCAAGAACAGTTAGCGAGGTGTAAGAGAGGCAATGGGCGAGAAAGAAACGTGGATTTGTGACAAGCAGACATCTCCGTACGGAAAAGGCTGTCGTCGGAGGCTTGAGGACACGGACAGACCCTGTGTGTAACGTAGCGGTGTGGAAGCCCTGCGTCGTGGAGAGTTAGGGGTTTGAAATAAGGTGAATAATATCACCTGCTTATATGAAAGAGTTGCGGCAAGTTCTGGTCGAATTAGTGATCCATCTCGAATATTTAAGGAGAGTGATTTCAGGGGTGGAAAACGAAAACAACATGCATGGAGTCCCTCCCATTCGTCAATCACTACTATTCATTCTCATCAGATGGCGTCTCGTGGATATAATCAGGCAGCTCATACCCAACTTCGTTCGTTCCTTCAATCGATTTCGCGATCGACCTGTTGCATCCGAATGAGAAGTTGCCCGCCTGAAGCATGTCAATGCTATTTATTGCAGATGCGTGACTTCTGTCGGCGACGCCCATCATATACCAAGCTCGTTCGTAACTCTGAATTGAACTGCTTTAAAACCTCCGCTGCCCATCTCTGCTTCAAGTCTGGAAAAGCGTGTCTTCCTCACGCAAGTACTCTCCCACATCCGCCTGTCTGAACACCGTCACACCAGTCGGGTCCATTCTTCTCGCTTCTGCCGTTGATTTTGCTGTAACTCCAAATCCCTGTACTTAAAATTAGTCTCATCCTGACCTCACATGTTGCGTACATACCAATGGCGTGTCATTCATGCTCAGAACCACGACACCCTGATGCTCGGGACAGTCTTCACTCCAACGACCCACATGTGCTTTGACCATGTTTCCGCCATATAGGAAGGGCATTTCTCCGTTTGCCTTGACCCAGACTTTGTATCGTGCAAGGGGGGCTATCATAAACGAAGTTAGAAAAGGTTTATCCAGCAATATCTGTACGAGTATCATATACCTATCAAGTCCAGTGCAGTGATGTGAAGACGGAACTTCCCAGTCTTAGTCAGCTTTCCCAGGCAAGTGCCCAAACTCAATAGCTGGTCCCGAGCCACCGATGTAGCCAGATTGGCGAGCGACTCTCTCACATAGTAAACCTTCGGACAGATTAGTTCCCGTCAAACAAAAGATCTCAAGATCCACCCACTCTGCTACCCTGAATCCTGAAGACACTCCTCTCAGCGACTACACCAGCGACCGATGGTGGATCTACGTGCAAGTGTTAACATCTTCATACATGAACCGATAACCGGAAAATTATACCTATGAGAGTCTTCAAATTAGAGCCCACGAATGTAGCTAGCTTACTGAAGACAACTTGTGTCTCGGTCTCCGTCAGAGGCCGCATTTTGAGAGTGCGGTGAGTGGACGAAGGTCTCGTGACCGTCCAAGGTTTGGAATGGATGGTAACGCTACGAAAAGTTGTCGGCAGCAGGGAATCTTTTAAGCAACTGAAGATTGGTCTAAGTCAGTTTCTACACCATCAAGACAGAGTGAAATATTCGGATTGAGTTGGTGATTTGGGTCGCTTGAAGTTTGTAGGTCGCGAAGTGTTGAAGGTTGAGGGAGGGAGGAAGGGGCCTCAGATGATTAACGAGGATATCAGGTCTCCGGGCAGTAGGAATTTGACTTACGGAATCTCCTAGACTTCGAAAGGCAATCAAAGGCTTGAGTGGAAGTAGAAATAGACGTGGAAGTTGTCGCAAAATTTACGAGGGTGAAGGTGAGGGTGGTCATAAAAAATCTCAAAGTCCACAAAGTCCGAGCGCGCCAAGATTTCTCTCTCCTCCGCAGACATTTTTCTTCTCCGCATATGAATTTGAATGTCAAAAACTCGCTCCCAAGCAAGCAAAGAATTCCCAATTTTTTGCCATGTCTCGATATCCTCTGCCCAAAAGGCGAAAGCTATCTCCTCCCGAATCCGAAGACGAAGCCAGCAACACCAAACGAGGCCAACCCGCGGAAAAATGGGACAACGAGCAAGACTATGAGCAGCGCATCCGCAAAATCAAAGCTGCCGGAAGTGGGAGACTTCCAATCAAGACCTCAGAGGGATGGGTGGCACAGGAAGCGCCATTGGTAGAAGCCACCGAGTACCCCTCCGCCATTGGTAAAGCGGACGAGGACATGGACGGTCAAGAGAAGGATGACGAGCCCAAGAAGTCTACACGGGAGCAGATCCTCGAGGCAAAGGAAGAGATGGCACGGTTGGCGGGCTTGATCAATGAGGATCCGGAGGAGCATATGGCTTCCCTGCGATCTCTTACCCAATTTGCTGCGTCGAAGAATGTTACAATCAAGAAGCTGGCGTTGGCAACACAATGTGCGGTTTACCAGGATATCATTCCTGGGTATAGGATACGACCGGCAGCGGAAGATGAGATGGTTACGAAGCTGTCTAGGGAGGTCAAGAAGTTGAGGAATTATGAGCAGGCACTTGTGGGTGGATATCAATCATACGTGCGCGAGTTGGAGAGGTGCGCAAAGGGGTCGAAAGATCAGACGTGGGCGGATGCGTCTGGATTGGCATCCGTGGCATTGTCTTGTGCTGGACAGTTGTTGCTTGCTGTTCCGCATTTCAATTTTCGCGGCGACCTCGTCAAGATTCTCATCACCAAGTTGAGCACGAAGCGGATGGATGAAGATTACAAGAAATGTCTGCTTATATTGGAAGATTTGTTCAGAAAGGACGACGATGGACATCCCTCCTTGGACGCTGTTACGCAACTCACCAGGATGATTAAGGCCAAGAACTTCAATGTTCACGAGAGTCTACTAAATACCTTCCTACACCTTCGACTACTTACAGAATTTACCTCAAAGGGCTCGCATCACGGCATCGACAAGCAAAAGGACGAAGAACAGCCCGAATTGAAGCTCAAAAAGAAGAATCGTGAATTCCGCACCAAGCGACAGCGCAAGGAGATGAAAGAGCGGAAAGTGGTGGAAAAGGAATTGAAAGAAGCCGATGCCGTTGTCAGTCACGAGGAGCGAGACCAAATGCAGTCAGAGATGCTGAAAATGGTCTTCATCACATATTTTCGAATTTTGCAAGCAAAGCCAGCTCATTTGATGGGCGCTGTGCTTGAAGGTCTGGCACGGTATGCCGATCGCATCAACCAAGAATTCTTTGGTGATATTCTCGAGGCTTTGAAAGACCTCATTCTTGAGACGGAAGCAAATCTCAATGAGGATGACAATGAGACGGAGGAGCAAGAGGAGGATGGAACTCGCAACGTCACCCGTGAGGCCTTGTTATGTGTCGTTACAGCTTTTGCTCTTTTACAAGGCCAAGATGCTGCAAAATCTGCAGGCACACTTCATCTCGACCTCAGCTTCTTCATCACCCACCTGTACCGGACGCTCTACCCCCTTGCTCTGAATTGTGACATTGAACTTGGTCCCAAGTCCATGCATCTGCCAGATCCAAATGGTGACTCGGACAACCCAGCCATCATCAAGAATAAGGTCAACGCTCAAACAACGACTGTACTGCTCATTCGCTGCTTGTCATCCGTGTTACTTCCACCACTTGCTGTGCGTGCAGTGCCACCAATTCGCATCGCCGCATTCACAAAGCAACTTCTTACCGCATCGCTACATCTGCCGCAAAAGTCATGCCAGGCGATGTTGAGTCTGCTCGCAGCAACAACGAAAACCCACGGTCGCAAAGTTGCGGGTCTGTGGAATACCGAGGAACGTCGCGGAGACGGAATGTTCGATGCTTTGAGAGGCGAGGTCGAGGGCAGTAACCCGTTCGCCAGCACGGGTTGGGAAGGCGAGATTTTGAGGCTGCATTGGTGTCCAAAGGTTAGAGAATCGGTGGGCGTGATTGAAAAGAATGTGCTTGATGTGTGATGAATTTGGTAGAAGAACGGAATGATGACATGCCTGTTTCGGGACAAGCATTCATGGCACCAACATCGCTTTTGCTTGAAAAACTTGGCCTCTCTTTGCAGACTCTGTCTTTTATTTTTTTTCTAATCTCCTCGCTTTGATTCCTTGACTCGAGTTCTGCTCGGTTTCTCACAAAGAACGAAACACTTTCATCTGTACAACACATCAACTTACAACTCTCAGCTCATAGTATCTAGACCACTCCCCATCCACACAACTTCCAAATCAAATCATTCAGAATACATCGGGCCCAACTCAGAACTCCGAAATGTCTCCTCCACAAACACCCGAGAACAACGGCACCAAAAGGCCTGACCCACAGACCCCTAAAAACAAAGGCATGAAAACTCCATACTCGCAAGACGATGAACAATTCACAACACCAGCAGACCCTTTGAATCAATACATGACACCACCATTGCACCCTGCAATTCCAGCAAACCTGTATCTCAATTTAGGGTCTGCTAGTCTGGGAATGTACATGCCTCCCGGTTCCGATGCCAGCCTGTACACGACACCACAGCAGCAACAGCAACCTCAAACCCCAGGCCAAACCCAAATTCCAAACCGGATCCTAGAACAAACTCGAGCTGCGCGCTTCCAAACTTGGACTCAAGGTCAGGATCAGGCTCAACCACAAATACTAAATCCTACTTTGAACCCGGGAATGTACATGTCTTCGAGGTTTAGTGGTGCTCATGTTAGCGCGTATGGGGTTTATCAATCTCCGTTTAGTACTGAACCGATGGGTTGGGGCCGCCAATTACGAGGGCGGGACCACCATCCGCGCCCATTGTGCCTGTCCCTATGATGAATCTGCAGGGGGCTTCATATGCTTCTTCGGCAGCGGTGAAGGAGGAGGAGGAGCAAAAGGGGGCTGTTGATGATAAGAAGGCCGGGAAGAAGGGTGATAAGGAGTGAGTGGCGATGATCAGATGTGAGTAGCTTTCAAGGATCCTGATCTGGTGGCATTCACTGATCTATGTATTGAAGGAAATAGATGTAAGGTAGATAGGATGACAATGATGAGTGTTAGGCTCTATCTATGGAGCTAGATTCACTCTACTCTTTAATCTTTAATGTGGTGTGAGGATATCGACGACTTGGTCTCAGTAGCCAGCTATCAAATTTGGCTCTCATATTCCTTATTGGGCCAATCTGGATCGTATCATTCTGCTTCTTGTGTAGATGTGATGGGTGCTAATCGCTCTTGGTCTGATTTCATGGTTCAAGCTCTAAGAAGGCTGATTTGAACATTGGTATGAGCCAATAGCTTGAAAAAAGGTTATGTTTCCAATGCACAACAATTCACACTTGGTGTTAGACTTGTAAATAATGCATCTTTTAAGATACTGGCTCTTGCACGTGAGTTCTCTAAACTAATCGTTTCTATTACCTAAGAACAGAGACACTACTAACTTTCCTTTCCTTTCCGCAGCAAACAAAACAACTCCGCATACAAGACAATATCTCTTTAAAGCTCAAAATGACATCCAAACAATCTCCACCACTATTCCAAAAACAGACTAGCGCTCCTGGCTTCACAGACTTGTCTGCCGAGCTGCGAAATAAAATCTACCACTAGCTATCACGACAACTACTCCCTTTAAGGTTGGCCTTGTCAACATCATTCCACTCGGCATACACGACATCGATAACCCTCGTAACGACATCAATCTCAACCTCCTCTTCGTTTGCAAGCGGCTGAAACACGAGGCCTCTTCAATCCTCTGCATGGAAAACACGTTCGTCACAGAAACAGCCGGAGATGTCTTTGTCGACTAAACTGCTAGAACTGAGCGCTTCAGACATGTTCGCCATTTCGTTATTAGAGTGATGACGCATTATGGAATTGTATACGAGGAGCTGGCAGCTATGAAGGATTTTCTTACGAGTCTGCATAAACTCGTGAGGCTTACTATCGAGGTTTACGCGTTGGGTAGTAATTCCTCATTCATTGCATTAATTTTCCAAGCCCTCAATAACACTGTTCACGGCATTCAGATCCATATCCGGCACGTACGATGGGGAATTATCCTTCCTACGCCCAAAGAACCTTCTTCGACAGCAATAGACGGCGCAACCTCGCTAACGATGAGAATTCTACATATGGGAACGATAGCATATCCAGGGTGAATTGAAGTCCCTGAATCTATATTTACGCTCAGCCTGAAATATTTCTCACCAATTCCTCATCGCCACCACCAACTCCTGACTATCAAAGATGAGAATTGGGATTTTGAGAGTGATAGGAAGTTTTGGGGTATACAGCCGGTGCCTTGGATCCCGGCGACGCAGCAGAACGATGACGATGAGGAATGTCCTTGTGGGAGGGTGGTTGGGGATTTCAATTGGGGTAGGGAGACACCGGTGTTTGTGCATAAGTATGGACGTGATAAGACGATCACGAATTTGACAGAGTGAGTAGGAAGAGGGGGAGTAGATATTGCTGTTGAATGACTTCGAGTAATTTCGGGACCTTTATAGGTCTCAATTCGGATGGTATGCTCACTTGCTAAACATTATGGGTTTGCTGGAGGGCCAAGGAAATGTCTGGATTGCTGTCTAATGACTTTTGGGCTCTTCCTTTGAAGCTTGGGCCATATGTGAATGGGAGGTAGAAGGTTACACCTCGTTTCCTTCATCAGTAACCTCCGCTGAAACTGGATTTATCCCTTTTGATATAGATATCAACACATTATACCGTTTTTGAATATGTTAAAACAGAGTTACAGCGATCGACTTCATTCCACGTTTCGAACCCACGCCCACAACCAGCAACTGATTGATATCAGAGAAAGGATAGTGAGCACATGCAAACATATATCTGGTGTAACATAACTCAACACGCCTGGCAAAATATCTTCTTATAACCCAGCTCCGTCGACAATAACCTTCCTCACACAAACAACTCTCTTGGGACTTCTCCAAAGTACATCTCAGCTGTTACCCGTGCCGTTGTTTGGGTGAATGAAGTGGCCGAAAATGTCCTGTCATTCGTGATTCGTGTTAGAGGTACCCAAAATTCTGGCAAAATATTTTGCAAGATTTCCTGGATTTTCTCGCCCTCTCGTTTGAATAAGTATAGTGGAACTTTCGGCCACCTTGTTCGTCTACAGATGAATAAGAATACCTGGCTAACCATCTTACCTAGATGTCCTCCGTACCAGTCTACACAGACGTCTGCACGCTCCTTCACCCGGCAGAGTTGTCTTCCAATCAAACCACTTTCAAGAAAGAAGACCCTGCGAAGCATGGCTTCTCTGACCTCTTCGGTGATTTGAGGAACATCATCTACAAGCTCGTTCTCACCAGCGATGTAGTGATCGCTCTCGATCTCATCAATGGAGGTCACTAGTACTACGAGGACAACAATATCGTCCACCCCAGAGCCAACATTACGCAGTCAAAATCTCAAATTGAGAACAATAAATACCGCGATCGCAAAATTCTACCAAATCTCGACATCGCTGCCGCGATTCTACGGATCTACAAAGCCATCCATCTTGAAGCCGGGCCAATCCTTGTCTCCCACAATACCTTCTCCATCGACACCCAGCATTGCAAGTCAAAGCGACACGATAAGGTGTTCCAACTTCACCATTGTCTCCTTGCTTCGTTAAGATTGGTTCGCCAGCTCGTCATCCCTGTTCGAGCACCATACAGTCATGTGGAATGGGCGACGGCTATCAAATTACACTTGTACCCTGCTCTCCGCGTTTTCAAAACCTTTGTAGGACAAATCGAAGCGTTGAGGTCTTGCACCATAGAGCTATACTACGAGGATGGCTGGAGTATGGAACCTTCTCTGCTGCCGCAGCTTCCTTGGCATTCAAGCACACAGCTGCAGTTATTGGACGATTTGGTCGCAAGTACACTCAGTATTGTACTTTACACCTGGCGGGCTGCGATGCCCCTATCCTTAGCCGGCACGCTTCCTGGGGCCACGTGCCAGAAAAATTGTGGGCGAAGTTGGTTTAGGAGATCGCAAGTGCCAACGCAAAGATGTTGGAATATGCCATGTGTGTGTGTTGCTTTTATGTTTGAGCTCTGTTTTATAAGGAGCGCTAGTCTCTTTTTGGCTTTGTGTATGTCGAATAAGGTCGCTTATTTCGCATGGTTTATTGCTTGTTCGCATCCTTTCATTTCAAGCCTTGGAATACTGTTCTGTATTTAAAATCTCTCGTTGTTCCTATTCTGAGGAGGAAGGAGCTTCAATTCAGTTTGTTCGTTCATTCCAATAGTTATGAGCCCGGTTTGCCACATAGAATTCTATATCGTTTGAAGTCACAAAACATCAGCTTTTTGTTAGTCATCCGCTTACTAAGCATCGACAACTTCAAGATTTTATTCACTTTTCGCAACACCACATTCCTCAAACGAACACTACACGGCCTACACAATGGCTGTGAACACGAAACCTAGGTCTCTTGAGGTATTCCTAGATGCTCCTTCAAAATACCCTCAGTTCAGAGACTGGATCGAACAAATGTGCTACGAACACGACTTGTGGAAATACATCGATCCCGATTTCAAAGGAACACGTATCCCGTTCACCGCAGCAGAGGAAGCCTTAATTACTCAGGCAGCGACAGCAGAAACGACAAGGCAAACAAGGTCTGCCTCTGCTACACCACCTATCGTTTTACCAGTTCCTCGCTACACCGCACAGCCTATTTTTACAGAACCAACACTTCCAAATGCGGTTAGCATGGGTTTTACAGATGAGGCTGCTATGTGGAAGATGGATGCATCTCAAAAGGTTATGTTTGACTACAAAATGATGGAATTCAAACTAGCTACCACCAAATACGAAACACAGCTCAAAATGTTAACGTATATTAAAGAAAAGGTCTACTCAAACGTTGCTCAGGCATACCACATACACCTCAGGCATTGCAAAGGACTCAACGAAGTAATGTATGCTCTCAAAACGAAGGTCGCCTTAACAGACACTGCGCTTCAAATGTACGTTCGCAACACGTATCAAAGCCTGACTGACTCAGGCCCCAAGGCCTCGAACGTGGAAGTTTGGACAGATTCCTGGGTCGCCGCATACCGCCAGGCCTCCGAATTAGGCCTAGGCAACGTGGAAAACGAACAACCTTTGTTCGCCTTTGTGAGAGCCATCTCAAAGTTTGACCCTGTATGGTCACGTGGACAGGAAATGCTCTTAAACAATGCTGTCTCTGATGAGGTAAGCCTACCTACCGTTGAGGTCATGGTCGCCAGATTCCGAAACCAACGCCGCATGGACTTGCTCTCAGGCAAGGGACAAGCGCCGTCCTCATTTGCTACCTTCCAAGGTGAGCAACACGACAAGGCGAGTCGAGACAACAACAACAACAAGCCACGCACGTGCTTGTGTGGAGAGGAACACCGCTGGTCGGCTTGCTTGTATCTGATTGACAGCCTTAGGCCATCTGATTGGTCAGAAAAGCCTGAGGTACGCCAAAAGATCAATGGAATCCTTAGGAACAAGCCTCATCTTAAGAGCGTCATCAATAAGCTACGAGAAAAAGCTAAGCCTAATTTGGACAATGCTACGAACACAAAGAGCACGCCAAACGTCTCAAACACGGCAAACGCTGCAGCAATCTCGGCTTCCACAACAATCGTCATTCCTGACAAGGCTACAGCTACAGCCTTGTCATCAGCCTTGCCCTCATTTTCTGTTCCTTTACTTAAGGATACTTGGTTTTTCGACAGCGCCTCGTCAGATCACGTTACTAGCAGCAGTAGCAACTTCACCAAGGTTTCTGACGCGCCCCCTGGCGCCACAATTGTCAGTGGCACAGGCAGTGTTCCCATTTTGGCAATCGGTACGGTTCTCTTACCTATTCAAACACCTAAAGGGGTTAGTACGATGTCTCTCAGTGGTGTATACTTTGCTCCGCAATACAACACCAACGTTATCTCTGTTTCTCGCCTTGATGACAAAGGATACGACATAAGTTTCCGACGTTGTGAGATCCTACAAAACGGAATTCCTATTGCCTCATTTGAACGCCAAGGCCAGATGTATACCCTTCCTAAGTTAGTAATAACAACGTTGTCTTCCCAAACCCACGTATTACATGATACACACACCATTCAGAGGCCACCGCCCCCTGAAAACAGCGCAGATCTCGAGGATTTCGCCTTTGTAGGTATTCCACAACCTACCGTTCTGCAAACAACGCAGAACTCAGCACTTCCTAGGCCACCAAAACGAGCCACATCCCAGGAATGGCACACCATTCTCGGCCACATTTCCGAGGCCGCCATCACCAAATTGCAACAGCACACAAACGGAGCCGTTGTCACTACTCAGGCTAACGTTCAGCCTTGTCAGACCTGCAGCCTTGCCAAGGCTGAGAGGGTGGTATCTCGTCGTAGTCAACACACCGAAACAGGCCTAGGCCTTCCTTTTGAGAGGATCTCTGTGGACATGATACATCACGTGCCCTCGTTCGACCAAAATCAACTTTCAACACATCTCGTGTGTGCACACACCGGCTACCATATGGTTACTAACCACTGGACTCAAGATCAGATGGTTGACGTCATCGAGGAATTCGTATTACTCATACACGCCATGGGATTCAAGATTCGCTTCCTTAAAACCGACGCTTTTGCGAGCACACGCCTCGTAGAATTTCTAAAAACACACGGAATCTTACGTGAGGCTTCAGCGCCTTACACACAAGCTCAAAACGGCCTAGCGGAGGCCGCCGGCAAACACATTACTCGACTCGCTCGTTCGCTTCGAATACACGCAAAACTCCCAGCAAATCTCTGGCCTGAGTGTGTTAAAACAGCCGTTTACTTGCTTAATCTCTGGCCAACCAAACGCCTTGCTTGGAAGTCTCCGTTTGAGTGTGTTACTGGTCGGAAGCCGAACCTCTCACATCTCGAGATTTTTGGCTGTAGAGCATATCCCCTAATACACAACATTCCGAAGCTACAAAAGATGGAGCCTCGTGCACACATTGGCTATCTCGTAGGCTATGACTCGAGCAACATTTTCCGAGTATGGATTCCGTCAAAAAAGCGAGTCATTCGCACAAGAGATGTCACCTTTGACCCTACGAAGTTTTACTCCCCTGCAGATGGAGATCTCGGTCTTGTGTACGAGATTGAGGAGGTTATCTCCGTTTTATCTCCTCTTCCTACCATGTCAGATGGTATTTCCGAGTCTCTGCGAGACACATTTGACATTTCCGAGGTTTTAAATGTGTCAAAACAGCATACATCGCCTGAAACAGCGAAAAACAGTGTTTCTGACAACACACACATCGCCAAAAGCGGTTACCTCCCTACTCCAGAAGCTACTCCGGAGCCGGAGGCCACACACGAGGCTACACACGAGGCTGAATCCTCAGAAACACAGCAAATTGACGTCATTTCCGACGTTCCCACGTCTCAATCTCAAACACGGCCTTCGTGGCATTACGAGATCTCTCCGGAAAGCACACAAGTCAGCGCAGACCTTGACGAAGCTAACATTATGTCATCAAAACGCAGCCGCATTCATAAGGCATACGTAACTGAGGCATACAATAGCGAAGGAATCTCAGGATTTCTACATGCTTTTAGCTCATCTCTCTCTTTTGCCACCTTAGAGAACAAAACACGTGTTGCGGACCTACCTCCGCCTCCGAAATCCTGGAAGCAAATGGTTAGTCATCCTTATACAGACCAATTCATTACAGCAGCAGAGAAGGAATACAACGACCTACGTCGTGCTGGTACATTCGAAAACGTGACAGAGGCTACGAAGCAGCCTATTCCTTTACTTTGGGTTTTCACGTACAAGGCCGATTCTGACGGCTATCTCACCAAATTCAAAGCTCGTATTTGCGTACGTGGCGATCTACAAGTCACGATGGCGGAAACCACGGCCACCACACTCGCTGCTCGTATGTTCCGTTTCCTTATTGGGATTATTGCCGCATTTGGCCTTGAGATGCGCCAATACGACATCGTTAATGCGTTCGTTAACGCAAATGTTGACGAGGAAGTATACGTCTATCCCCCTGACGGCTTTCAGCAAAATAGTGGTTTTCTGAGGCTCAAAAGAGCTCTATACGGCTTACGTCAGTCACCTGCTTTGTGGCAAGCACATTTCTCTGAAACACTCGAATCTTTCGGCCTTTCCCCTATCCCAGGTGTCCCTTGCCTATACACCAAACAGGATTTACTCGTATTCTTTTACGTTGACGACATCATCGTTGCTTGCCATCCGAGGTCGATACATCTTATCTCCCTCTTTGAGACCAAACTCACGTCACGTTACACGGTCAAACACATTGGGATCCCGCAATACTTCCTTGGAATTCGAATTGTTCAGAACACTCAGGAGAAAACGATTAGTTTGCTGCAAGATGCGTATATTGAAAAGATTGCTAAGCGTTTTAACCTTACACACCGAAAGAAGGTCTCTACGCCAATGCCTATTGCACCACTTCTTTCAAATCCTGAGGTTTCTTCCCCTGAGTTTTCGTTCGCATACCAACAACGCGTTGGTTGTATTGCCTTTTCTAGCTCAATTTCAAGGCCTGACACAGCAAAAGCCTTTTCTCTGCTTTCGGAACATCTCAAAAACCCTTCACAGCAGTGTACAGACGCCTCAGAACACGTGATCGTGTATCTCTACCACTCTCGCTACCTCGCCATGGTATTCAGGGGTAATCTCGCTGCTTTATCATCAATCTTTTCGTGCTGGTCTGACGCCTCGTTCGCCGACGACCTACCTACACGAAAGAGTAGCGAGGCATACGTCTTCCTCTTTTGCAATGCTCCCATTGACTGGCGCGCCACTAAGCAGAAAACAGTGACTACCTCTACCACCGAGGCTGAGTTACTCGCCCTATCCGGGGCTGCACGCGAAATGATGTGGTGGCATAGGTTTTTTGAGGCTATACGCTTCAATCCCGAACAGGCAATCCACATCAACTGCGACAACTCGCAAACGGTTGACCTAATGCGGAAGGAAACACCTAAATTGGTCACTCGCCTTCGCCACGTCGACATACACCAAAGTTGGTTACGTCAGCAAGTGCAGCAAGGCATCATCACAGTCAACCTCGTAACTACGGGCGAAATGGTTGCTGACGGCTTTACGAAGCTACTTGGGCCTCAGGCACACGCAAAATTTGTGCAGCAACTCGGAATGGTTGACCTCGAAAAGGAAATCGGTCACGTGGTTTGACATCCAGGACCTTGCAGGCAAGGCCCTGAGAGGGTGTGTTGGAATATGCCATGTGTGTGTGTTGCTTTTATGTTTGAGCTCTGTTTTATAAGGAGCGCTAGTCTCTTTTTGGCTTTGTGTATGTCGAATAAGGTCGCTTATTTCGCATGGTTTATTGCTTGTTCGCATCCTTTCATTTCAAGCCTTGGAATACTGTTCTGTATTTAAAATCTCTCGTTGTTCCTATTCTGAGGAGGAAGGAGCTTCAATTCAGTTTGTTCGTTCATTCCAATAAAAGAAACTCAAGCTGAACCCGAAGGCCACCATCTTCATCCCACGGTACGGAAGTCATCCAGAGCACACTCGAAAGAGACAGATGAATAGGTTGCCGTCGCTATGGAGCGACGAAGGGCAGTGCTTTAAACATCGACTTCGCTTCCCGAGTAATGGTCATACGTCTCAATTCCACATTCACGTTGGCTGCGGCGCTTGCATATTTACTATGGCACAGCAACACAATGGACCACAAGAGTCTTGCAAGTGTTTCCACTCCGTTCGGCCAATGCTCAAAGCGTTGAACAAAGGTAGACGCATTCTCTCCAAAACACACAGCTTGCATATCACCAACATTTTGAAGGTCATGAAAAGAAGCTGAAGTTCATTCACGAATGTCATCGCCACATGGACGTTCATTCCTTGACTGAATATTTTTGGAAGGGAGAGGACACTACTTAGACTTGTAGAGTCTACGAGTAGATGGCAAATTGAATTGGGAAAGAGGGCGATTGCCGATGCGATAATCAAAATTGGGCAGCTGATTATTGCAACATGCTAGAACAAATATGAAATCCTCAATTCGACATCGATGTCGATAGATTTCTGGAAATCCGAAAGGGAATCTCTCCAGGAAATTTCCGATACCAATATGGAGTTAAACAGTTCGAAAGTGGATATTCGTTATGGGACCGCATGAAATGATGAGTTGACTGTGCGGCCGCCTCGGAATGGTAAATGAGATGTGATTTTTCGTTCTTTGACTTTGTGGTTCTTTTGCAAATTAGAGTACTGGCAATCAGCTTAGACCACTCTTTCAAGAAATTCTGGAATAATTCATCAGCATTCATATCTACTGTCATGAATTCAGCAATTCTCAACTAAATTTTCAATGAAAAGCGATGTACATTCTGTCCCAAAACGACCCGACAGTGATTTGGTCAGTGATTGACGTCAGTAACGAGAAACAGCACGTAACCACGTGGTATTTGTTTATCATTTCTGCCTCCGCTCTGGTCAACACGCGACTTCGAAATAACTTCATTGTGCTTATCTTCCTACCAGCGCTTTTTTTTGAAATCACCACACTCTGAGGACCCAGTCATCGGCTTAGTGTTCAAGGCAAGACCGACAATGAATTAAACTTGGTGATCTAAAGCTGACGACTTAGATGAACGGGTCGGGCGGCCACAACACTCAGCGTTGTCTCACACCACGCGTCTACTACTGCGACAAATATGTCTATTGTGAGAGCTGTGGCTGTGGAGGAACAGTTTCAACCAAGCGTAGGCCACGACCAGTCATCCAGAGCATCGGCGCCGTTTTACAAGTGTAAGAGCTCTCTTCGCCAAAATAACTGATGAGGAAAGAACTGACCTTCCATCAGTGCGCCCGAGAACAAGCCATTGTTCCTAAAGCAACTGGAGAGGCACGGGGTTTCTTCGACCTTCCCGACGAGATTCGCAACAAAATTTACAAACTCGTCTTTACCACTCAAACCGTCGCCAACCTTGACGTCTATCGTGGCGACCGCTTCAGGAAGGCAGCTCGAGGAAATTGCCCTGACAAAAACCGACTTGACTTATGCCCACAACTTCTTCGCGTTTGCAGGCAAATCTACTTCGAAGCACAGCCTTTGCTCATCTCTCAAACTACCTTTTCCATTCAGACAATCGAAATTGGAGTTCAAGTCATCGCAAGTGACATTCAAGCAATGTTTCCATCCATCAAGAATCTCGTCATCCATGTCTGCAGTGATGGTGTTACCATGGATGAGCTGAATGTCTTGAAATGGTTGTTTAATCTACCAACCGAAGTGAAATCCTGCACACTCGAGCTGAGTGGCGAACTTGGCAGCTCCGTCAGCCCAGACAATTCACTTGCTCTACTTCGTTGCGTTCGCAAGAAGGCGATTGGCATCCAGGTACTTGTCAAACACGTCCCGTTCAAAATGGTTGGTCCCGAACGGAGCGTGTCTCGACGTGTGCTAGATGGAAATAATGCCTTGGTGGGGTTCTGGTCATCGTTGGCTCATCTCTCTTGGGATTCTTCTTGTCCTTGTTTCGGAAGTGTGAAAAAGCTGGTTGACTCCATCAATCAAGGTATGTAATCACGTGTTCATGATGATGGATAATGTAAAAGATCTTGTTCCTAATCGTCAGATGAACTATGAGTGTCATATTAACGGGAGGAGAAGCACTCCCTCTTGATCCTTGGAGACCTGAAATTCGAGTCGATAGACTTGATCAACAGAAGCTTGAGGCATTGATAGGAGACACGATATAGCAATACATGTGACATGATTGGGACCTGAATTGGGGAGGTTCTTTGCAGTCGACGAAATCGTCGTCAGAGATGGAACTTCCTACCATTGTTGCTGATGAGTTCTATTGAAGAGGTCCAAGCTCTCAGAATAAAAGTTTTCTTTCACTCTTTCTGGTCCAAGTTATGTAGATCTCTTACATCCGAACAAACTCCTTGCTTTTTCTTTTGTCTGCCCTCGACATATATTGTGATGCGTTCCTGACGTTTGATCAGGGAAGTTGACCTCGAACGGACGACCGAATCCTTGCCACTGTGGCCTTGGGCTCCGAACAGACAAGAAGCTGGTCCCAACACAAAGATGCCTGTGATCTGGAGCCAATGGCCACCAGTCGATGATGAAATCGATGAGATGACTAGTTCATAACTGTTGTTTCGTTAATCGCGGTGGCCGGCTGGAAATTTCTTTGAGTGGAGTGAGCTCCAAGTCGCCCGAGATTTTTGCAGGGAACCCTGGGCCCTCGATCTTTGACGAGAAATACGTAAAGCCCGATTGGATCCAGATGTTATTGATGCACAGATGCTGGCGTGATGTTGAGCTTGAGGTGTACGGCAGGCGAAGCTATTAATACTCCTCCACAGCCCCCTGCATAATCCTGTCCCGCTAACCAATCAGAAGGCTGTAGCCTGATTACATGATGTCGCATGATGTCTTTCGAGCTTCAATTCTCCTTCTTCTTCAAGACCTTTTCTCTGTTTTTGTACTGCAGCCCCGTACTCGTTCGATGCAACCTGGCTAGCGTATCGTATTGTACCCAGTCGAAACACCACTGTCGTCTTGCTTTGATATTTTCAATGAGATCTGGGTCTTGGTTGGCGAACGATGCGGCGAATTCTTGAAAGAATGATGCGAAGGTTCTATATAATGGGGAGTCGGAACATATTTCCATTTCGGCTATCCAGATATTTCACCTTGAAAATCAAATACCTTACCTCAAGTCGATTTCTGTTGTTTGACTTAAAGACTATCGTTCCAAAACAAACATGCGTGGTCTACTCATCCTGCTCCTCACGAGCTTCACACTCGCTTCCCATGCCTTCTATCCCAGAGGTGATAATGGCACCCTCACACTCGCAAACCCAACAGGAGCCACAGACACAATCACTGCAACGACGGTAACAACAATCACGACCTGTCCCGCCAGCACGAAATGCCACGGTAAGTCAAGTCCTACATCTCTATCTCCAAACCTCCTCCCCTGCTCATGCTAATACTCCACCTAGGCCAAACTGTCACCTGGACGGGCACCGCGGGCCCCAAACCATGCGCCGCTAGCATAACATGCACCTGCGTCCTCCCCACTGCACCACCAATCATCACAACCTGCCCTGGCACAGCCGTCTGCACGGGACAGTACACAACTTGGGTTGGTGTAGGTGGCCCAACGAGTTGTAAGAGTACATGTACTGTTGAACTACCTGCTAGTGGAACTGGTAATGGAAATACGGTTGCTGCGCCTACGACTACGGCCGCTTCGGGTGGGGGAAGTCATGTTGGTATGGGGAATGCGGCGGCTGCTTTGGCGTTGGGAGCGGTTGTGTTGTTGTAGTGGAAATAAATTTGTAGAGAGGAGAGTTCGGCATGGCAAAGAGAGATTGTGGGGGGATGGAAGGTTTGAAAGGGGGTGGTCGAACCTGTCGTTAGGTTTACATTGTCGGTTTATGAGAGCTAAATAATCGTAATGGCAAACTTCCTTCATTATGATAAGAATCGGAAATGTGAGTCTGCCAATCTGAGAGGAGACTAATTCAGAGGGTATGTTGAGGTATTGCTGATCCAATTATGAGATCTCACAAGCTCACAGACTTCCTAGTCTTGGTGCGAAATCGCGACCAACCTATCGCACTCACTTCTGTTCCCCGAGGACAAGAGAATTTGGAAAGTTTACCACGATATGGACCTCAAAGAAAGAGGATCTCTGCTCGCATGGCCTCTTGGCTGCTTTTTACTGTTGAATTGTAACAATGGAAATTTCTCATGTGAGAGACTGAGCTCTATTCGTGAGCCTAAGCTTGAGATGAATACTATTAGACTTTGATGAAATTCCAAGTATGGGAATGAGATGAGAGGGGACGAAAAGCTCAGATGGAATCCGCTGGAAATTAGCCTAGCCCAATGCAGCAACGTAATGCCGAACTCCGCAATCTAATCACGTCAACATCAACAACAATTGGTCACCCTTTTGTTCTCTCCTCTTCACATCAACATCTCGAACCGGTCTGAGAAGCGAGCTGCATCATCATTGTCCTCACGGCTTCTACACATATTCTTCTCTTGGCCCTCATCGATAGGTTGCTCCCTTATCACCTTCGTTTCCGTGGCTGGTTCCGGAACCTGGAGAATTACGCCGTCGCTGTTTACAATGGGAAATGAAATGCTTCCTATGTCTAACGATCTGCCTGCTCGGCGAAAGCCACGTCGATTGAGAATCCCGCATTCATTCGTCGCCATTTTCGCTATTGTTTTGTTCCTCCAGTTTTGGATATTGCCTCAATTATCGTCCAACTCCTCACCCAGCATTGCAAAACTATCGCAATTCCACCATGATCGTCTCGAAGCTGGTCTTCAAAAGTGTGCCGAATTTAATCAGCCCCCGATTAGCTATTCGAGATCTGGAAGAAAGAACTCGAGATGGAATTCTGTGACTGGACAGAACAAAACTACTGTGCTCAAGAATGTGACGCTTTTCAATGGAGATACTATTTCGAGTGGACCTGTGGACGTTTTATTCAGTGATGGAATTATTTCATCCATTGGGCCAGCTCTAGCAGTACCACAAGGCGCCCAGGTCTTCAATCTCGACGGGAAATGGGTCACGCCCGGCTTGGTGGACATGCACTCTCACCACCTTGCGTTAACCTGGCCAGATCTTCGGGCTACAGATGATACGAACGAAGTGAATATCGATGCTTTTGGGCCACTGACACCCTTCGTTCGATCTCTGGACAGCATCAAACCATATGATGTAGGGACGACATGGATCAGATCAGGAGGCGTGACTTCTTCTTTGATCCTACCCGGCTCTGCCAATATAATGGGCGGCGAGGCATACATTGTCAAGAATGTTCTCCGAGCTGGCAAAGATGGCGAAGAAACAGTTGAAGAGATGCTGCTTGATCATGGTTTGGCCAAAAGCGACAGACGACGATACATGAAGATGGCTTGCGGTATGATCAGCTCAAGTCCTCTGTTGTTCGTTCATGAATGCTGATATCTATCAGGCGAGAACCCTAGCGGCGTTTATAAGCACACACGTATGGGCAACGCCTATATGTTTCGCAAACACATGGAAAGAGCTGTAGACCTGAAGAACCAACAAGATGCTTGGTGTCTATCTGCTGCTGCCGCCCATGACACAGGAAACGAGGCTGCCATTGGAGCTTTGACTACAGCCAAAGGTGGGTTACCAGAAGAGCTTGAATTGGACTCATCGGTCGGAATCCTACGTGGAAAGGTCGGCGTAAATACCCATTGTTACGAACCTGAAGACATGGAGGATATGCTTTTGCACAGCAAAGAGTTCGGCTTCCGTATCCAAGCCTTCCATCACGCTCTTAGTGCTTGGAAAATTCCCGAACTGTTAAAAGACAGCGGCGAGTACGTACTACCCTAGAAGATCCCATGAGGAAATCGTTAACCCACTATTAGAAACATCACAATCGCGACCTTTTCCGACTTCGGATTATACAAGCAGGAAGCATATGCTGCTAATTTGTATGCTGGAAAAATACTGGCGGACCATGGCGTGCCCGTGGCTTATAAGAGTGATCACGTCCAGGAGTTGACCAGTGCGAAATATCTTCTCTTCCAGGCAGCCATAGCCCACTCCTTTGGGCTTCCGGAGCTCAAGGCTTTGCAATCTATTACCAGTGTGCCTGCAAAATCGCTGGAACAAGACCATAGAATCGGGTATGCGAAAGCTGGATATGATGCTGACTTGGTTGTTTGGGATTCGCACCCACTCTCTATCGGTGCAACGCCTTTGCAGGTATTCGTTGATGGAAGGACAACCCTAGATGAGAAAGCCGTGAAAGAGAGCATGTTGAACGTGAATGAGAATTATCATCCAAATTCGCAGCCCCGAATTCGTCCATTGATGGAAGAAGAAACGAAAGCAGAGATTTGTTCTGCTGTCGTAAAATCGGGTTCAAGTTTAGCTGTCACTGGCATACGACAATCGTACCTCGGGGACATCGAAGCCGGCGTTGGGACGGGTACGAGAAACCTGACAATGGTTATCAAGGGCGGTAAGATAGAATGTTTCGACACGTTCGACAAATGCGTTTTTAACGCTCAAAACATGGTGATTGTGCACTTGAGCAATGGCTATGTTCTGCCCGGACTCATTGCAGTCTCTCAATCTCTTGGTCTGGAAGAAATTGCAAGCGAGAAAAGTACCAGCGATGGATCAGTCAGCACAAAGATGGACCCTACGGATCCAAACAGTATCGTTTATGCCAAATATGGAGTTCATCTGGAAGGCAGAGCATTCAAAAGAGCTCAAATCGGCGGCGTGACTCGATCAGTAACGACGCCGCTTATGCGAGGCTTCTTGGGCGGCGTTAGCGTGGGCATCAAAACGAGCGAGAAAAACACTCTTCTTGATGGTGGCATTTTCCAGTCCGATGTTGGCTTACACTTTGTCATCGGTCAAAACGCTAAAGGTGTGCTCGCATGTCTCCAACGCAACTTCAATCATAGCTAACATAGTTCAGACACCGACTCGCTTTCTTCGGTTTCCGCCGAGGTTGCCAAGCTCCGCCAGATCCTCAAAGACAGCAAGCATGCCGATTCGGTTCTTGGAGCAGCCAATAACGGCACCATTCCACTCGTGATTCACACAGAAAACAAGGTTAGTTTCGTTCTTCGACATTGCACACCCTAGCCTTACCTTCGCATTAGTATGACATCCAGCAATTGATCATGATCAAGGAGGACTTTCCATTTTTGGACTTGGTCATCTTTGGAGGCGCAGAAGCACCCTCCGTGGCAAAAGACCTTGCGAAGGCCAAAATACCCGTAATCCTCACCCACAACCGCGGTGCTTGTGATACCTGGGAGAAGAAAGACATTCTTCCCGGCCCGCCGCTTTCTCGATCTCCTGCATCGGTTTTGGCAGAAGCTGGTGTATTTTTTGGTCTCGCTATCGAGAGTGATGAAGGAGATTCTCATATACATAACCTGGCCCTTGAAGCCAGCTGGGCTGCAAAATACGCAGGTCTTCCAGAGCATACGGCGGTGAATCTGGTCTCGACTAATATTGAGAAGATTTTAGGATTGAACAAGAGTAAGAAGTTCGATATTGTGATATGGGAGAACAACCCTTTGCAGTTTGGGGCTAGTGTGGTTATCACTGTTGATGGTGATAGTGGTGGTGTTGTGAGTTGTTGGCCGGTGTCGGAATAAAGGCAAGCAAGGAAACCAAAGGAATGCTTCACTTTATTTGTAGAGATAGCCAATCTTCGGCGAAATATCAGCTTGAATTTCAATACCCCCCAAATTTCAGACCTGTAGGTATCTTCTGTGAACCCATGACGCGATGAGGCCCTAGTCTGACTTCAGTTTGTGTTCCCCGGTAGCCCATGCGGCTCCTTAATACTTCTGCCAGCAATGGAACTGCATCGCCCCTAATCAACTCTACTACTCACTACCACAAACACACAGAATGGCTCCGTTCTCCAGCCTCTTTTCGATCATCATCTTCGCTTTTCTGGGCTTTGCTCAAACATTCGAAGTCGTTTCGAACACCATCGATCTTCATCGCCGCATTCGCGACTCTCCAATCGTCCGTCGCCAACTCGGAACTACCGTCAATCTCACCACGACTGGAGGCATATTCGGCTATTTTGCCAATGTGACCTTCGGCGATGAGACCTTGAGCCTCCTCGTCGACACTGATAGTTCAGATACTTGGTTTTTCGTCATTGGCAGTATTTGATGTTGAGAAGTCGGAGGTGAGCTTTGCGCCACGATGCTAGAGACATGGAGGGCATGTGTATGGTCGCCTAGGGAACATGACGAATGGCGAAAATCTTCTTTTGCTAGAAATGAAGGTACTATCAGTTTTGGGAAGGAGAGCTTAGCTGTGGCAAGCATATGCTTGGACTCGCAGGCCTTGGAAGACTAGAGTAGCGTCAAAATTAGTCATGATGCATTATCCCTCCAAGCTGCCGCGTACTTGTGAAGACTGAGGTGCGATCGCTATCCCTATTCAGAACGTATTATGAAGTGCCATCCTCACAAATCAGAGCGAAATTCCCACGCTTGATTCATCGCCACGATACCAGACAGGGCAAATGCGACATCATAAAATCTCGATAGATGGAAGGTGAAAATATGGATTCAAAATCGTGTCTTGAGTGCAAGAAAAGAAGGTATAAAAACTCGCTCAAAGAAATGCCAAAATGCCCAACAATATGCCACATATAACGCTCACAGAAGCACTCATTTATATCCCACTTCCGTCCTGATAGGTTGTTGTTCTGCATCCATTTCAATAGGCGGCGCTGCAGGTGTAACTCTCTTCTCGTTCTCATAAATAGCAGGTCGACCGGTTCCGTCCAGTTCGCTTGTCGGCTGTACAGATGAAGCCTTCTGCCTCCTTCGCCTGACGAGGATAAAAGATAGAGCGGCTATGATTGCTGCCAGTGCGAGGACGCCTATCACGATGCCAGCAATTGCGCCCCCTGAGATGCTTGAGGATTTTGAGGAGTTAATTGTACCGGCTGAGGTTGTGGCGGGGGAGTTCGAGGATATGGAGGTGCTGGTGCCTGTGGTTGTGCTTGTGGAAGTAGATGATGCCGTCGAGGATGCGGTAGAGGTGGTTGGCGCGGCCTAGAATTCATATTAGAACGCTATGCCCAACGTAGAGCGTCGAGCCAAATATTGGGCGTACCTGAACGTTTGCGACTGAGACTAGCATAGCGTCTGATACCGATCCCGCAGACACATTTATGCTGATAGCCCAATGTCCATCCGCATCATCAGTGTCCATGGCCGGCACCGTGGCCCCTCCTTGTGCAATTCCTAAGCTTGACGAATTCGAAACAAGACCGTTTGTGACTCTGTATGTTCCATCTGACCATTGGTTAAGTTTCCACTGTTGTCCCAAATCACCCGAAGCATTCAGTAGTCGAGGTACCGAAAGGTCATCCGTCGTCAATCCAAGTTGTACAGCCGCGCCACCTTGGTAATTGCGTATAAAGTACAGGCCTGATTGATAAAATAGTTGCCAGTTCTCGCTAGATGAGAACGACTCCGACTGGGTCATATTAACTGCGCCATTGACACTGATGAAAAGTCCCTGTGAAATTGTGTGGTTGGGATATACCGAATTAAAAAAACGATAGTAACTTTTGGCGTTGAACGGCGACGACATAGTGAAAGACGTGAAGCGCGACAGATTACGACTGTCTGAACAGAGGGCAAGTTGCAGAAGAGCTTCCAGACGATAGGAAATGCTGTCAGCTTTGTAGCTTGACAACAGCCTAGCCTAGCCTGGACGTATGTGGAAAGGGGCTGAGCACCTGCAGGTTCGACAGCGGTTTACAGGCTTGCTTGATGCTTAATTTTCGAGCCGCCCCGCAAGCTCCGCGATTATTGGACCGTGTGGTGGTAGCGTTATTAACGGACTGTTGGGAAAAGCATTTTAGTGGCCTGCGCCCTCTTTCCCATAGGCCGAGGCAGGGGGATGTGCGCCTTTTTATAGATGGCCCCTGTTGGCTTATGTTTCAAGTGGGTACACCAACAATAGAGGAAATCAGCAAGAAGTTTTGGAATGAGCGTGAACATTTTCTGGCATGGAAAGATCAGCTTCGAGGAAAGATTTAAAGAAATGCGCTCGTTGAAGGCCCCGGCCAATCATGGTGGTGAGGATGTTCATGCCTTACAGGATCGCTCCCATCAAATCCAGATGATGTAGCTCCGTCCGGTTGTGCAAACTCCCAGTTGTCTCCCTTTTGCTGGAGTCTGACAACAGTCTGCTCCGCTGCATCATCGATATCCCCGAGGTGGCCGGATCTGGCCTGAAAGGATCCGGTATTTGCAAACATGAGGGGCAGTATCGAGGATTTCCACATGGGCGTAGTCCCATGTCCAAACATCGTCCTTAGTGCGATGATGATAAGCAGAAAGAGCGTCAATGCTAGTAAGGTTGCCGGGAAAATAAGCCAAAGCCAATCGACCTGCATGCCCATGTTAGCTTCGCATTGAAGTCGGATATCATTCAACTAACTTGTGTGCATATCGTGGTCTTCGAAGAGGTGCCATCAGCGAAATCCTGCGAACCATTCCAGCCCAACCCAAAAGCACGAACTTTGTTGGTGATGGCCGTAGTGATTGCTCCAATAGATTGATCATCGCTTCCAAAAGTCGCATTGCCACTATTATACAGCTCTTGCAGCCACCAAGCATCGGAAGTTGCAGATGTGGAAGGATAGTCTGTGGCACATCTGATCTGGCTTCGATAATGCGGGTCTATATTCAATGGATTTCCATTGGTATCTAGATGTATTGTTAACTATTGTAGATGTTGTCCATTGTAGAATTTACTGACCGATGTAGTAACATGCTCCAGAAATAGTGCTACTCATGAACAAGCTGAGACCACGCATCCATATTCCGTTCATTGAATAATAGCATTCACTTGGAACAGTGAAATTTGTGCCATCGATTAGGGTGGTGTTGAAATTGAGGTGTTGGCTTGGAACTTTCCGAACATTAGAGAGATCGTACTGCTGCCCTTCGACGACGCAGGGTGTGTTGAGTCCTGTCTGGTCATGAAATACCTCCACACCTTCGTTGAGGTCTGGCATGAGTGGCGTTTCACTGACCACAACTTCGTCGAGGACCCCATTGATGACACTGGAACGGTAGTTTTTGACGCAAGGGAACAACGAGCAAGTGGTGGCCTGAACACCATAATTCTTCCATCCCGAGGTGAAGTTTTTCCGTGTTGTGGACAGTCATAGTTGTAGAACGTCTCGTTATACTGATTTGTCGAGTTGATAGTGATACTGCATTTTGCGCCGGTCATCTGGAGCACTGTGAAGTTGTAGACCGAAGCAGGAAGTCCGGCTGACATGGATGCGTCTGATATTTTCGCCCACGCAAGAGATTCATCGGTCGAGATGTTCAACCAGATATTTGGGTTGTAATCTAGGGATCCACCAATAGAAAGACCGTTCGGAAGGGTGAGGTTGGAAAAAAGTACAGTCTCGCCATCGGTACCGCTGTCGAAGGTTATTTCGCTAACCAGCGAAGTTACATCGGAACAACGTTGACACATTCCAGAAGAAGCGTACTCGACGAATGTACAGTTCCCGGAACCACACACGGCAGATACTGCGGATAGGTTTCCCGTGGGATCTGGCAAGCCGTTGATGATCGCGCCCTTGACAACGGAGTCTATCGAGAATAAACCTGCCCCATAACGCGTAGCTGCGGTACCAGGAACTTGATGAGCAATAGGAATCTGTGCCGTAGCGTGAGATGTACCCGAGCTTCCAGAGGCATGTACACTGAGCGGCTTCTCGCAAGACACATTTTTAATGGCTTGTTGGGTAAATGGTCCAATGGCGAGCGAACACAGCACGATCAGGGCTCCCAACAAGACCAAGTTACTTTTCAATGGTTAGCTACAAGCTCTGAGCCTTCTAGTGAAGATTCTCACATTCGTCTGATTCGGAAAGGCAACAAAACTGAGCCCCACGGAGATCGTGCAGCTTGGTCAAAATATGACAGATGCCGCAAAGGCTGATGTTCTATGAGCTAGGACGTTGCAAATTAACGGGTGGATAGCCTACCCTTGACGTTTTGTACCATATCCATTTGAGTTGGCTCACAACTGGAAATAATTCAGCCTATGCTCATGTCAACGAGATGTTGAGTTTAGACTCACTCTCTTCAACTACCACCACCATTGAAGCTCGCAACAAAGTTGATAGAATCGCCACCAATGTGCTCAAGTTTAAGCTATACTTCCAATCCGGTTGTTCTTGGCCGTTATATTTGGCCAAAATGATTGCAATGGCCACAAAAGTCGCCGCTGCGAAAAGAAAAGAAACAATTTCCTGCCACCAGGCAATTGCCAGTCGTCCATAGCCAGCGCGCCGAGTCGTGGTCTGCTTTCCAAATGGTTTGGTATCAGAGGACCCGTTGAAAGATCCGGTGGATACTCTGTTGGCGGAAACATTGCCCCGAGTTTAGTCCCTGCGTCACCTACATCGCGGGTGAAGCTGGTGTCCGATTCTTGCTCGCCGACGTGGTTAAGGTATTGTAGAGGGATGGCAGAATACGAAGCCGCCATGATGTGCAAGAAAAACTGAAACAGTGGAAGTTATGGGGCAATTGATCTTATGTAAAAAATGAAACAGTAGTAGGTATGTTCCCTATTGTTTGTGCAGGCACCAAAAACAGTCAGCAATCAAAATGGAGTCAATGGCTGAGTGGCCGTCCTGTCCATGGATGAAAACTCAAGCGCTCTAAAAGGGGGCTTTTGTCTGACAAAGTATCTAAAAGTGGCAATGTCGTTTCAGAGGGTTCAAGTAGCGCCAAATTCAAGGACGAAAAGCAATGTCAGGTTCGCAGAAATTCGAAGAGGCCAAGACAAATAGCTTGAGGCGCCTAGTGCTAGATCATCAGCACTATCCAAGAGGTAGCTTGATAATGCTTTCATTGCCATCAATCTTTGTCGGTCTAAAAATCCTCAACTTTGAGTCCCTGATGCTCGCTCAACGAGAGGATGTGTTGAAGCAACTTCATCTTGCCACCCCCCATAAGTCGATGCAAGCAACGCTTAAGTTGGTGAGACTTCGGGCTTGAGGTTTAGATCTAGGTCTGCCTTCATCAAAGCTTGACACTTTTAGTTCGTTCCGTCTTACATGATGAATGTGGGGACAGGAGGCGGCTGGAAGGGGCTGAAGATAAGGCGTGCAGACAATCGGGCCTTATTCTGAGCGCAAGCTTCACACTACAGGTGTGCAAGATCTGGTGACAACAACAGACAATGAAAATGCCGGCAAATCCATCACAGATTATGACAAATTTGGTCGGAAGACAGATTAGTATTGGTCAAAGGTGGAGAAGACGAATGCAAATTGACGAAAGGCTAATGTTTGAAAAAGCAAACAATCAGCACGTGACAGCCGTTCTAGCGTCAACGACGTCTTCGAATTTTCAAACAGCATCAACACAATTCCATCATGTTCTCGCAGTGTCTACGACTTGTAATTTCGCGGAGGGACTTTTTCCAGTCTCTTGTGTCCATGAGTTTTGAGAAATGCGTATGTAAGACTGCCTGTGTTGCACAAGAACTAAACACAGCGGGATCTTAACGACACCTTCCAATCGTATACAGGGCAAGCAATCTCCATCAAGGTCAACGAAATCCCCAGCAAGATGGAACAGAGAGTTGCCGGAAGTTTTGGAAGGACGATTTGAGCTGTAGGACCGACTGTAACACTAGATAGTCCACGACGATTATCATCATGACACAGCGGAAACTCTTTCAAGTCACCCATAAGGCTCATTACACAAGGTTGAACAAGGACATAAGCTATTCGCCATTAAATCTGATAAAATTAAGCTGACATTTCTAGAACCATTCTAGAACCACGTCTATCCGGGGGACTAGCAAGTTGGATTTAGATATGAGTTTTATCAAACCCGTCTCCTTCAAATTTCTCCCATTAGCTGACCACTGCAATGAATTGAAACTTAACACTCGGCGTCAGGCCAACCTGCCGGGGAACCTACTTCTATGAAAACGAAAGTTCCCAGGAAAGCCATCTCGACTCAGGATCCCACGACATAACATATCCAAAAATCCATCACATTTCCATCTCAGAATTCGACAAAATACTGCGAGGGACTAATCTACCTTCGTCTCTGATTAGGGATCTCACAATCTCCTACTCTTTCTGATTTCCTGGCGAGGAATCCGAGATATATTTTTAAGGAGATGATCTACCGAGTTTTTGAATTGAGCCTCATCAGCAGTTAACAAGTTCGAGACAGGCCCAAAGTCGTGGATGTTGTAGCTATAGTAGGAACAAGCTATTTGCAGCTTACTTTCTCACCAATCACTCAATTACTTGCATGTTATCTATCTTACAAAAGATCAGTCCATCGAGTATCCACTCAACGCAGCGCGCATCAAAGAGAAAATAGAGATACAATACACCACCAAACCAGACCAGCCATGCACTAGTGCCATGCATATCCATAAAGAATAAGACTCCCACCCAAGAACGAACAAATTCAAACAAGCCACCCATTCAATATTTCTTGATCCCAAACCCACGACTCTGCGAAGAGAAGGCAAAGAGATAGATAGACAAAAGAGACAACGTGCGAAGATACCTCGTCCCAAATCATCCCACCTCACTCATCCCATCGTGAAAAGTCATGCCGTCCACTTAAGTCATCGCCATCCTCGGAGACCGTCTCACCGTCTGCTTCGGGGTAGAATTCACAGAATTATACTTCGAACTAAGCGGCGAATTCCACTCCGACCCATGAAAATGACTTTGAGCACTAACAACACTCCTGGCATCATCCTCAGTCTCACTCATCTCAATATCACTATCCGCCCCTCCCACTGGCGTCCTCGCTCTTGACCTTCCTCTCCGCCCTCCTTTCACCACCTTCCTACTTCGACTCCGAGTTCTGGCGCTCCGGGTCGGCTCTGGAATTCTCGCTCTCGATTGTGACCTTTCACGCCTGCCGGAAGTCATTCTCATCCTAGCCTCATTCCAACCCCCCTGTTGCAATTGTCTCTTCTTCTCTGCCTGTTCCTCTCTCACCTTCTTGATCATTTCTCTCCTCTTTTCCCTTGCCACAGCCGTATCCTCCTTCTTAAGAATATACCTCTTAGACTCCGGCAAACCCACAACCCTCTCCTCCTTATCAAACCGATCTTCCCTATCAGTTTTGGGCCAGGTGTAACCATAAAGTCTAGAATGTCTCTCACAGCGTGGACATTCCTTCCTGGTGTATGTATCATCGGTAAGAAAGTCCTGTTCGCAAGTGCGACAATCGGCCCAGCGATGCCAACGCGTGAGAAGGAGTTTATTCGAGTTTATGTAATCGCCCTGGAAGCGGGAGCCATCCACTTTAACCTCAGCAGTACTGACAGGCGCAACGAGCATATCGGCGGTAGGCACAGCCGAAAGATCCTGGCGTCGAATAACGCTTCTACCGCGGCGGCGGCCACCGTCTGGAGTGAGCCCTCGAAGTTCAGAATCGCCAACGGGCTTTCTCTTTGTTGGAGTCTTCGGCATCGGCTCAGATCTCGGCGGCTTGAGCTGCTCCCGAGTCAAGTCATCAGTAACTTGGTTCTCTTTGTCCCAAGGAAAACCTTGCCCCGGACTCCAAGGCAGCCCCATCTCATCGCGTCGGTGGATCATGTACACAGTTTCCAAGATCTCGCGCTGCGCACGGGTCTTGGTCTGGCTGCGAGTCCTAGGTTCTGGCTTGGGCGTTGGTTCCTTGCGCATCTCTTGAGAGGTTGAGCCTTGCGATTCCAACTCCAGCAGTTGTTTTTGAACCATCTGTGTATAACCCAAATGTGGTGGTATAACAAAGGGGTTCTCGTCGTCTTCCGGACTGGAAGCACGTGTGGAGGGCGTTTCCTGTGGCGAAAACACATCGCCCAAATCAGTATCAGAACCCGAGGAGCCCGAATCTTGCACAGGAGGCGGAAGACAGCTAGTCAGTGGCGGCACTGATGGTCCCACCGAGCGACCTCTCGATTCGGCTCTTCTCGATTGTGATCTGGCACGAGAGCATTCTCGACGCCTGCGAATGCGATCGTTCTCTTCATCACTGTCTGGCACATCAAACAGTTCCAAGCTGGCAGCCCTAACCCTGGTTTGCTCCCTAGCCATCCGTCTTTTGCCATTTGCTGAGAATATCTGTCCTTTTTTCAGACTGGCGGGTTCGCTTTTGACCGGAGTCACGGGCTCCGGAAGATCTGTTTGCTTTGCCGGAATAGGTTCTTCTTTGGCTCGACTTCTGAGCTCGTACGCGCTTGTCTGCTCTGTTGAAGGTATTGAAGGTTTCGTGCCACTTCTAAGGCCGTACCCGCTTGTCTGCTGCGCTGGAAGTGATGCTCTCCTTGTCCGACTCCTGAGTTCGTAAGGGCAAGCTTGTCCTCTATCTTGCACGGGCGTTTCAACTGTTTGGGTTACACCATATCGTTCAGGCTGGACTCGGCGTCTCTTGTTGAGGGGCTCAGATGTCGAAGGTGTGTCTTCAGGTCTGGAACGCTTTGTAGATCTGGTTGGGGTGTTTAGCATCTCAGTATCTGGCTCATCCTTACGCCTTGCAGAACGTCGATACCAATGTCTGTAATCTGGTGTTTCGATTTCCCTCAAACCTTCTTTGCGGTCGTGGCGTGGCGTCGAAAGGTATTCCGCGGGCATGGATTGTCCACGTGCTCGATTCTTGGAATTAGCACGCCGGTTCCTCCTTGGTTCTCCCTTCGGGGTTATTTGAGTATCACCATTTCGCAAATGTCCAGATCTTGTTCTGCCTTCTACGCTCTCCACGACTGGTTCCTCGGCCGCTTCTTCCTCCTCGTTCTCCTCCTCCTCTTTCTCTTCCTCCCTGATACGCTCAGAATCCCAACCACCTCGATGTAGTTTCTCGCAAGTAGCGCACAAGCATTCCGAATTTTCGTCGCCAAAGAAACCAGGGCCATAATCGACGGTTATTTCCTGACCCGCTTCAATATCCTTTCGAGCAATGATCCGCATTGAGTTCGCGTTGTAGTCGAGACGGGCATTGGAATTGCAGTCGTGGTTCGCAAATCGAGCAGGACCCAAGAACAGACAAGAGTCGCCCTTCCGAGCCGAAAGGGTGATGCTCTTCACAAGACAGACATCATCAATCGTCTCGACTTCTCCAGCAGGAATTATGACCTTTGTCCCAGAAAGATACTTGATAACTTCGCCTTTACTGATGAGTGTGCGCGCCGTTATGCTGGCCTCGTGTGTAAGGATATCGTAGCGATTGGTTGTAGTGACTTCAAATGGACAATCCCGTCTATATATCGAGACATACAACTTGAGATGCTCCCTGAAATACCGCACCTCAAACGAATCCAATTTGGCAAGGTAATTTGCTATTCCGGGGATCAGGAGAACTTCATCGGTTGCCTTGTCTGTATCCGTGTGGGCGACGACGTTTGAGCGTATGATGTCGGCAATATCCTCCTGAGGAAGGAATCGAGAGGGAGTATAGTTGCTGCCGGTTTTGCGGATTGTGGACCAGAAGTACACCTATTTGAGAGACGATTAGTATGACGGGAGGGCGCATATGCGAGTGGAGAGGTGTGTACTCACTCGGTCAACGAGTGCATCGGCGCATAAGTCGTCATGCCTGATTAATTGCTCGAGGGTGAGCGGCGGGTCCTTCTTCGATTTGGCGGGAGCGCTGGGGGAGCGAGCCCTTCCCCTGGCTCTCATCGCTACGAATATGGGGCGTTGTTGGTATTATAATGGAGAGAAGGGTGCGGAAGAGGTACGGGACGCGGTAAGGACGGAGACGATGCGCGAGCAAGCAGGAAGGAGTGTAGATGTGCGGCCGGTCATAAGGGAAAGAAGTCGCGTAAGGCTATGAGGTGAGAATAAGATATGCAACCTGTCCAAGCAGTGAAAGAGGGTAAAGTTGCGCGGGGAGGCGCAGCTGAGGGCGCAATGTTGCATGAAGGAATCAAAAGAGGAGGTTGGACGGTGAGATGCCCTCTGTTCTTCAGCACGGTCCCCTCTATGGCGCAGGCTCACCACGCAAACAGTTAGCGTCTAGTCAGCAATTTGATCTCCTTGTCGCTGAATCTTGCTTTGACGAGAGGTTGTGAAGTCTTCGCTGTCTTTGGCATTCTGTCTGGAGCCGATGCTACAACATTTACGAAAATCAGCATGTACTAACAAGTTAAGTGAGACTATAATAGGCCAAATGACAATCAAGTATCAAGCACTCCCAGTCGAATTAACACAAATTATCCGAATACTAGTGGTACCACCAACGCACTCTCTACTTGTACATGTCCGTGATTTTGCCCTGTCCCGTCCCCTGCCCATGAAGAGACAATGAAGTAATTCCGATACCCCACAATGCGAAACGCAACGCGACGCCACGCCTCGCAATAAACCCGTACCAAAATAATGACATATGAAATTCCACAACCTTTCATTCGCCTTGCCCTCTAGCTTTCTTTTCGGCATTTCCACCGTCGCCTCCTTCATGCGGGCGCTTCAATCCTGCACCACCACCAGGATTGAATTGTCGAGCACCAGGGTTCAAGCCTCCTCGTCCACCACCAGGACTGTTCGGTCCACCTTGTTGCCCTTGCTGTTGATTCTGTGTATTGACTTGTCCACGGCCACCCCCTCGTCCACCACGCTGATTGCCTGGACCGCGAGGAAGGTTGGATCCGCCTCTCGCTACTCCCGCAACATTGAGATCCTGCGGCTGTTGATGTCCAAAACCCTGTTGCGGCTGAGGAAGCCCTCCACCTCGTCCTTGGTATCCACCACGTCCGCCTCCTCGTGAGTTGTTTCCTCCACGAGGTTGTGGAATGCCTGTCGACAAAGGCTGATTCAGTGCCGGATGCTGGTTTTGGGTTTGTGTTTGGTTCTGGTTCTGTCCCACCAAGTTCCTCAATGCCGCAGGACCTGTACCAACCGGTGGCGGTATTCGTGAGAGATTAGACTGTTGCTGTTGTTGATTCGTGTTAGGCCCGCTCGGTGGTTGCTGATTAGCATTTGCAAAAGGTGAAGTGCCTCGTCCTCTAGGAACACCAGATGGCGCGCCAAATCCACTCGTTGGTAACTGCTGATTCACTGCTGCTGGCACACCAAATGATGATGGGGCTCCGAATCCACCTGGATTTAAATGGGAAGGTCCCGTAGGAGGGCCATTTGATCGATTGAAAGGATCATCAGGGGCAATGTTTCGAGATGCATTGGCGTTGTTGACTGACGGTGTAGCCTTTACTGTAGCAGCGGGAGACGGAGTGGGAGGCGCGTTGTTTTGAGGAGGTTGCTGCTGAGCTGCTGCTGGCGGGGGCACCGATGGAGTCGTCGATGGTGTTGTTGTCACCGTTGGGGCAGGAGCTGGCCTCTTAGTTTTCGCCTCCTCCCATACTTCTCCAACAGGACGCTGTGGAGTGTCGTCGGCAGCTTTCTTGACGTGGTTGATCTGTGCTGCTGCCGTTGCCGCCTTGTTATTCGACATGTTGAGCTTCACCTTCATCTTTGATCCTTCCAACTCAACTGCCTTTACTCTGGCATCTTCAGCAGCCTTGTTAGCCTCTTCGAGCTTCAGAGTCCATGCCTGCTCTTCTTCCTGCTTGATTTGAGCAGTCCAAGTGTCTTTTTGCTGCTTAACCTGTTTCTCGATGTTTCCTGTGATAATCCTCTTCACCTGTGGATTGGACTGCAGAAGCTCCTTGATTTGCTCGGGACTGAATGTCATCTCGGCAGGCTTGGTTCCGTTGGTCTCTGTTGTGGTTCCATTGGCCTCGGCTGGAGTGGTAGCAACAATGACATCTCCTTGCAACTTGAGGCGTTGAATCTCTTCTTGGTGCTCTGCTCGTAGTCGCTCAAGCTCAGCAGTGTGCTCGGACTTTAGTTGCTCTATGGCCTTGTCATGCTCGGCCTTCTTTTCATCTCGGATGGCTTGCTTGCCTTCTGCCAGTTTCTTCGATAATTGAGTTTTCATCGTGTTGGCACGCTTCTGGTACTTGTCCTCTTCGTCGCTGACCCGCTGGTTGTGTTCTGCAGTAAGTCTGGTGCTGATTTGCTCGACTTGCTCCTGGACGAGTTCTGCCACGGATTTCGATCCATCCTCAGGGGCCTGACCTATGGATGCAGCAGCGTCTGCAGTGGCCTTGAGAGTGTCGATTTCACGTTGTTTGACCTCCAACTCAAATTTGACCTTCTCAAGCTCTGCACTAGAGACACCGCCTTGTGGAGGTGGTGGTGCATTTTGCAAAGCAGTGACCTGATCTTTGGCTGCTTGTACAAAGCGTTGGAGAGTTTCCTATGTCAATAGTTAGCAATGGAACAGCACCATGTTTGAATTGACATACCATTTGGGCATTGAGTCCTTGCGCCTGGGCTTGAGCTTGTTGCAAGTCTTGCGCAAGCTTGGAAGCCTTCTCTGTTTCCGCACTGGCCTGTGCTTCAGATCTTGCGATTCGGGTCTCGTATGCAGTTTTCGCCTCCTCCGAAAGACCTTCGTGGACCTGTCCTTCCTCGGCGGCATCAGCTGAGGCTGAGGCTTTCTGATTAACCTGCTCAAAAGCCTGGTCGCGAGCGACTCTGGTTTGCTCGAGCTCATTTCTGACCTTGGAAAGCTCCTCATTGGCGTTGGTGAGTTCAAGAGAAATGCGACTTTGATCTTCGTTTGCAGTGGTGATCTGGGTGTTCAGTTTCTTGATGACATCGTTCAACTCTCGCACTTTATTCTTCGACTGCTCGATGATTTTGGCTCGTCGTTCCTCCCAAAATTTGTTTCTCTCCTCAATGGCGGCAGCGATCTTTGCCTCCACCTCAGACTCCAACTGTTGTTTCGCAATGACAAGGGCGTCCCGCTCCGCTTCTAGATTGCTGATCTGGGTCTTAAAGCTTTCAATTTCTGCTGGGTCGACTCGGTCATACTTCTGCATGATGTCCTGTGTCCGCTTTTGCCATCGATCACGATCTTCTTGCAGCAGCCTGAGCTCACCGTCCTTGGAATCCAATTCGTGTTCAACCTCGCGTACACGAGTCTGCGCAGGCTCAAGTTGGGCCAACAGGTCTTCGACCTGCTTAATCTTCAGATTAAGCTGCTTCTGTGCGGACTCATATTGATTACGCAATGTGACGTTGCTCTCGCGGTTCAAATTGAGCTCATTGATGGTCTGCATTAGCTGGGTATGAGTGGTTGCGTTCTGAACCTTAACGATCTGAGCCTGTCTCTCTTCTTCGAGCTTCTCTCGTGTTTGATCAAGTTGTGCTTTCGTGTGATCGAGCTCTCCCTTGAGACGCTTAGACTCTCGCTGGCAAAGGTCCATTTGTATTTCCGTGATCGTCTTTTCTTCGCGAAGGTAGCGAATGATTTCTTGCATGTTGTTGTCGGAGTCTCCTGCTGAAGTACCAGATCGTGTCGCTTCTTCTTCGTTGGTAGCACGACTCTGCTTCAAGTTCGAAATTTGAGAGCTGACTTCCTCAACCTGCTTCATTAGACGCGAATTCTGAGTGTTGACTTCTTCGCGACGGTTCTTGAGCTCCAAGATCTCTTGCTCATACCGGCTGCGATTCTCAGCCCAGGTCTCCTCATTTTGGATCAAGGATGCTTTTGCAGACTCGGCATCAGCCTTTGACGTTGCAACTTCCGTCTTAGTCTGGTTATACTGTTCGCGCAGTTTACGAAGAACGTCAGTAGTATTTCCATGCTTCACAAGTTCGTCCTCGTAGTTTTGTTGAGCTTGTTGTGCGATCTCAGCCTGCTTTTTAAGGTCTTCCAGATGCATTCTCGCAGTCGTCTCCAGACGCTCGCTCTCACTGCGCAGATGAGCAAGTTCAGACTCGTACCGTGTCTTCTCTTCGTTGAGCTTAGCCGTGGTTTCTTCTGCCTTCGAACGGTTCTCTGTGACTTCAGTATGCGCACTCGCAAGCTCAGAAGAGATCTCCTCAACTCGTTTTTCCAGGTCACGAATCTTCGTGTCGTTCTCTGTCAACACCTGGTCGGTCTCCTCCCGATACTGGTCGTGAGTGTCGTTCATGCTTTGTAATGACTCTTCCGCCGCTTGGGCAATGGACTTGTATTGCTCGACTTCCTCCTGAGCTTGCTGCAGCTCGCCTTGCTTGAGTTCAAGATCACGCTGCAGATCAGCGACCTCAATGGCTAGTTCTTGTTCGCGGGTCAATGCATTTTCATCTGTTTCCCCCCCAGGGCGCGTGGTTGGTCGAGGCTGCAGAGCTTGTGCTTTCTCCTCAGCATTCCGTACTTCGATCTTCAGCTCGTCAACCTGGCTTTGCAAAGCATCGCGCTGCGTCTGGGCTTTTACGAGCTCTTCCTTGTAATTTGAGGAGCTCTTTAGAAGGTCCTCGATTCGTGTTCGGTTTTGATCGTGTTCGTATTCCCGACGCTGTGACGCCTTCTTCGCCTGCTCGGTCTCTTCGTCCAATTTTCGCTTCACGGTTGATAGCTCAGATTCCAATGCGTCCACGCGGGCTTGAAGTCGCCGACGAGTTTCGGAGTTCTCAAGATCGCGCTCGTTCTGCAAACTTTGGACATCGCTAAGCATCTTGCTGAGCCTATTGCGCTCGGCTGTAACGGAGTCATATTCTTGGGTGCGGCGCTCATCGATCCGCTTCCATAATTCTTTCTCTGCCTTAAGATTGGCGTTCTCATGGCGCATGCTGTCCACCAGCCCCTTAGTCTCCACCAGCTCCTCCGCAACATGCTGGGTTCGAGCATCTTGTTTGGCGGCGTTCTCTGAGATGACTTGGTTGCGCTTCTGGAGCTCGCGGTTCTCTCCTTGAGCCATGTCGTAGTTGGACCTGGCCATGCTCAACTGCTCACGGACCTGTGTTAGTTGACTGGAGTAACGCGCGTTCTCACTTTGCAAATCGCTCTTTTGTTTCGACAATTGATCGACCTGCTGTTTGAGTGACTGGTGATTCGTATATGTCTCCTCGCGATAGGAGTCAAAGTGTTGCTGCATTTCCTTGACAAGCTTGATGTGCTCAGCGAGTGCGCGAGCATCGGCTGAAGGCTCCACACTCTGTGCTCTCGAAGGCGTTCCTACTACGATGCTTCCATCAACAGATTGGCCAAATACAGCTGCCAAGTCAGTGTTCGCCGGTATGTTGTGACGATGGGCAATAATCCGACGGAACATGTCTCGTTCCCGGATATAGCTCTCCGACTGCGTAGTGAGACGATGAATGCTGTCTTGGTATTCAGAGATCCTGTCTCGCAGTGATTCGAGCTCAGCCTTGTCAACTTGCTGTTGATCACTCTTCGCTCTAGCCTCCTCTCCTTCCATCTCTTCCCCAAGCTTGCGCGTCAATGTCAACAGATCCTCATTTTGTTTCTGAAGCTCTCTGACATTTCGGAATATGACCAGGCGCTGGCTGATGAACCGTCCTGTGGCGGTCATGCCAGCTGAGTTTTCGTCTAGCTCTCCGCGAGCGGCTTGCTCGAGTTGTGCTTGCTCTTCGGCACTCATCGGTTCGAGGCCTTGTTCACGAGCCTGCACTTCCACAAGCAAGATCTTGACTTGGGTACTAAGGTCGCGGAGTTGTTGTCTGAGCAGGTCCATTTCCACCTTCAGACCATTGAAATTTCCTTCGGCCATCCGAGCCGCCTTCTTTGCACTTTCACGCTCCTTGCTCGCCTGCTCCAAGAAGTTTCCGAGGCCTTCGACCTCCTGCTTGAAGCTCTCGTTCTCGCGTTTCAATTCTTCAAATTGAGGCGCAATGCCTTCAAGACTTTGGAGATACTCCGCGATCTCTGCCTGAAGCTGTCGCGTACGGGCTTTTTCCTTATCCAAATCGCTCTTGACTTTGGAATATTCGCTGTACAATTGCGTCATAGTCAGTGTGCCCTTGAAGCGACTTCCTCCAGGCGTCGATATCGGTCCAGGTGTCGATATCGGTCCAGGTGTCGATATCGGTCCAGGTGAGCCGTTCCTGCCAGGGGTATTATGAGCGCCAACTCCATTGGTGCTGCGGCGTGGTGTGGATGGACGAGGCGTGGATGGCCGCGGCGTGGTGTTTTGAATGGCTGCCAATTCACCTTCCAACTCTTGTTTGACGGCTTCGAGCTCGGCCACACGTCGCTCAGCGGCCTCTTTGTCGCTTCTCTCTCCATTGATGTCCGCCTGGAGGTTGCCAATTTCGGTAGCAGCTTCGTCCCGGAGTTGGTCCATGGCTTGTTCCAGATCCTGTTGACGCGATCTGGCGGTCTCGGCGCTCTTGCGCTGCAGCTCTGCAAGACGTGTGGCATTCTCCAACTCAGCGCGGAAAGAGTCCTCGCGTTTGATGGCATCCTCATCCTTGCTCTGTATCTGTACATAGGCGTCTTCCAATTTGCGCGTCACTTCGTCCAGTCGATTCCGCAGTGTCGTTTCGGTACTTCGCAATGTCTCGTTCGCTTGCGTGACGTCTTCGAGAGATCGTTGGAGCTCGCCAATCTGAGCGCTCTTTTCCTTCCTATATTTAGTGTGCTCTGAACTTCTGTGCTTGAGCTCCTTCTCATGCCACTCATTGTTTTTCTTCAAAAGCTCCACCTCTTGCTGCAAAGACTGCTCCCTGAATTTGGCGCTCATGGAGGCATTTTCAGCGGCTTGCTGCTTCTCCTCAAGCTCGGCAAACTCCCGGCGTTGGGCAACAGCCTTCTGCTGTTGGGCGGAAAGCTCATCTGCGAGTTTGTCGTGTGCTGTGCTCTTGGCTTCCAGGAGTGAGAGTGCATCTCGATTTGAGGCTTCCAGTGACGATATGCGGCTGTTCAGGGTTTGGACTTCGGAGCTGGAACTCGATGTAGATGACTTGAAGTTCTGAAGTTCAGATTCTAGTGATGTGCGTGCTGTCTCTGCAGGAAAACAATAGTTAGCATTGTCGTCTACCCCATCGCGACCAACAACATGACGCACCTTCAGAGAAGACCTTCTTTCGCAGCTCTTCAATCTCTCTGTGGGCTTTATCCAAGGCTTCCCTATGCTGCTTCGTGCGACGATTGTTACTCTGCACAGCAGTCTCGAGCTCGACATCTGAGCGCAGCTTTTCTGCCTGCAAAGCTTCAAAGTCACGCGCCTTTTCTTCTATCTTTGAGAGCAGGTCCTGGATCTCTTCGGGGGAAGGATTGACCAGGAGGGTTTCGAGCGTGGGTTCGGGGATAGAGTATGACGCCGCAATGTAGCTGGTGTCTACACTGACGGTCGCCATGGTTGGGGAAATCGAATCGTGTAGGATGAAATGCAATTAGCAAATCATGGTCGAGGTGTTTCGTGAGCCTCTCCTCGTAGTAGTCAGTGGAAAGAGAGAGTTTGGATTGTGTGTAGAGGTAGGAAGAGAATGTTCAACGCATGCAGGCGGGAGAGAGATTCGATGTACGCGACGAAAGCGGACAATATTGCACGTGACTAAACATGTATTGTTACTTCTGGACTATCAACAGTCTTCTCCTTCACATTCCACTGCATATTCGGCACGCACACAACACATCACCGTATCGCGAGAGTCCCGGGTCACTACTGCTGCCATAGAGGAATCCTCATATATACCCTTTGCTCGCACAACTCACTCCAAGCTCTCGCGCAAGCATGTCGAAACCTCCCAATGGCTCCGGCGTACCCTCGCCATCGCCCTCAAACGCCTCAGCCTCCGCAAGCCAAAAGCGCAAACGACCCGCCAATCCCCTAACAGCCGTACAAATTGAGCGACAAAGACAACCGCAAGGCAGCTTGGAAATCCTAACCCAAGTTAAAAACGCCGAAACCTATCTCCAAGATCCAGCCGTTGAGAGGACCTTCGACGAAATCATAAACTACTTGTCCCTCCAACGTGGTCAACGGGCACATCTCGACATCTACCGCCAGATTCTCATGCGAAACGGGCCAACGGATAAGATCACGTATAACCCGGCAGGCGCGAAAGGGAAAGGAACGTTCACGTATAAATCGATTCATCCGGTACATAATACTGAGGATTTAAGGGGGTTTCTGCAGAATCGCCCCCACGCCATCGGTGTCCGTGTTGACGAGCTGAAGGATGGGTGGAAAGACTGTGTGCCTGAGCTAGACACCATGGAGAAGAATGGAGAGCTGCTTGTAGTACGGGACAAGAATCATCGACCAAAGACTGTGTGGCAGGACGACAAGACTCTGACACACCATGTTGATGCGGAACTCCAGAAGCAATGGCATGCTCTCAAGATTCCGAATGATACAGAGGAAATGAGGAATAAGCTACTGAGTGCAGGAATCACACCGAGCAGTGCGGCGCGGAAGATCGTCGCCCCAAAGCCAAAGGAGAAGAGACGCAAGGGTCCGAGGAGAGGTGGTCGGCAGACAAATGTGCATATGACTCACGTGCTGAAAGATTTCTCAGGTTCTCGAACTTGAGTGGAAGCGGGCCTGTTGGTTCGAGAGTGGAATTCGAGGCATTCGAGACTGAACAGCAAGGTTGTTTCTAAAATCTTGAGGACTAGAGTTCAATCGGGGCGAAGATTGATATTGATATTTTGAGCGTTCAGCATTACAAGGAGTTTGATATGGTCATTGGCATGGTTACACATGTTGCTTCCACGGAAGAAGCACTCCTGAAGCATCCGAGTCCAAAGCTCGAGAAACAGGTAATAAAGATATATTCAAAGGTCCAGTCGGCTCATCAATTTGTCTCGAGGAAACCATGACGCTGGTTTGCACTCTATAACTATTTGACTTCCCCAGCGATATTGGTGGATTCCTCGAGAGATGTCTCTTTGAATTACTAGGATCTTGTTAATATCGATGTCAAGTTCAGAGTATTATACTGATTGGGTTCTCGTCGGCGGTAATGAAGTGGAGAAGTAGCTGTGCAAGCTCGAGTGAAGCTTGCACGCCTTGGTTGCTTGTCTCGACTTGATCTCTACCTGATGAAGTCGAAAGATCATAAAAACAAGTGAATGCATTCAGCTCAATCAATTGATCATGTTGTTCTTCCCACTCACGGCAAAAGGTCATCACGCTCGACGGTGATTGGACAGTTTGCAGAGCCGCATAGCGGCGCTTATATACGACAGCTGCGCAGTCGACGTCCATCCTCCTTCACTTCAGTCCAAACTCTTCTTCAACGCTCCAACCATACGGCTTGGCAATACCCTTTGTTGGCCGCTGCCTTCCTTTGTCGGCTTCGGTTCTTGGTTTTTGCGCTTGTGAAAACGACGACGACGACAAGACTGTGGTCATCGCGAACAGCTTTTGCTGCTATCGAGTTTCAGGCGTCGCTCGAAATCATCGTTCTGGTGATTGCTGTTACAATTGCGACGGAGTCTTGAGGATTTGATCTTGTAGGACTGGGCAGACCTTGGAATTGTGAAGAGCGTGGAATTTTGAAAGAGCGTGGATTCGGGAAGAGCTTCAGGCTTGAAATTGCTTGGGCGCAGAACAGAGCTTAGATTTGAAAGACAGCTAGGGTCTTACACGAATACGGCTAGAACAAAGTCTTTCGTTTTAGTGCACTTGTGTTCGGTGTTCCTGGTACATTCAGGATTACAAAAGATAGTACATGAAGCATGTCGTGAGTACATCGAACCCTCTTTAAATATAGATAGCCACTAACCATGGTCTTTACAGTCTCACACACTTATTCCAGAGACCCGATCGAGTTGAGAAGCACAATGAGGCCATTGCAGATTTCATCTACAAGCCTTTCACCCACGAGGATAGTATCCGCCTTCTAATACTAAGGCCCGGCGTAGCCATGATGCCACTTCGATGTCGACTTGAAACAAGGCGTCTTGGAGACGGCCCATCCTACGATGCTCTCTCCTACGTGTGGGGCCCCCCTTCGCCGTGCCGTAAGATCAATCTTGGCGGGTTGGACTTCGTGATCAGAGAGAATTTGTACCTTGCCTTACAACAAATACGCCATTCGACCAAGTCCCACTCGCTTTGGGTCGATGCAGTTTGCATTAATCAGCATGATATCCCGGAACGCAATCATCAGGTCCAGCAGATGAAAAGAATCTATGAAAGTGCCACAGTCACCCTTATCTGGTTAGGGTTGCCTCAGCGGAGTGCTACGCCTGCTTTGAGGCTGCTACAGAAAATCGAGCATCCAAAATTTGGGACGCCGGTTGTAGAAGGCACCAACATGGTTACTGGAAAGCTCTATCCGAAAAATAGTTCACGAGCAATGGACAAAGCTTTCGTATCCTTTTTCTCAAACGAGTGGTTCACACGCGCATGGATACAACAAGAGTTTGTGGTCTCCTCTGATGTTCTATTTCTCCATGGAGAGTATCTACTCGAGCCTGCCACTGTAGACCACGCCATCAAAGAAATATGGGATCTTTCTGAAAATCATTTTGGGTTGAAAAATGTAGTGTTCCAGCCACAATCCCTGTATCTGTATCGTGATAATCAAATTAAGGGCTCTAAACCATCACTGCCGTCAATCCTCTATGAAACCTTCGGAGAGTTGAAAGCGACCAATCCACGAGATCATATTTTCTCTCTCCTAGGACTTACCAAAGATGACGATAGTAGCCTCGTTATCGTCGATTACGAAGCCGCTGTTGAAGATGTCTTCGTAGAAGCAGTGAGCCAATGTCTCAAATATCACCACCCGGAGAACTCATTCCCGTTACTCTCCCTCGCAGGCTACATTCCTCAAGGAGGGTATCGCAAGTCTCTTCCGTCGTGGGTTCCTGATTTCTCCTCTCAACGTGTATTCGGAAGGTCATTCTGTAACAAAGTGGTGTTCTCAGCTTCCAAAGGGTCGGAACCGGGGTTTTCGATTGAAGCGAGATTGTTGAAAGTTAGAGGGAAGATCGTTGATACTATCGGAAACTCTCTTGTCTGTCCGTTTGAATGGCCTGTCAATATAGGTCCTGACGATTCTAGAAAGTGGGTGAGCGAATGCTGCGCATTTGCTAAAAGAGAAGGAACGTTCTACGAGGCTGTAAAGATTGAAGATGTGTGGTGGAGGCTCCTGGTCTGCGACTTGTTTTGGGGTGGACATGTGGAACGCTTTACACCTGCACAGGAATTTTATGGTGAATATTACCTCAATCCGGAGATATTACTGCAAAAATGGATCACAGAAGGCCATTGTACTGTGAAAGACGCAGGTTTCTTAGACATGCAGAAAGCGTTCAATTCGACCAGATCAAGAATATCGGCAATGCTTGATTTCTGTTCGACCGGCGAAGGCATGCTGGGTTGGATCCCACGTACAGCGAAGGCAGGCGATAAGATCTGTATCTTTACTGGCGCTCCAGCGCCTTTCATCATTCGAGATCGACACGATGAAACGTACGAGCTCATTGGCGATGCATATATCCACGGGATCATGTACGGCGAGTCTATGGAGTGGGAAGACCTTGAGTGGGAGGAAATCAAGATTACTTAGGACTACATATAACTTGACTTGATTCAATGAACAAACTTTTTGTGGTTTGCTGAGTATTCAGATCCCTTTCACACCACCAGGCTTTTCTTGGGTCGTTATCTTTTCGTTTTTCTCTGTCCTTGATTCTTTCTATTGCCTTTTTCTGCTCGATTGCAATTCAACACCGAAATTTTTCACAACGCCTCGATCATTTCCTAAAATCTCAAAATCATTCCACAAAGTACATTGATCTTCTCTATAACCCTGCAACCACCCGCTCTAAAGCAATTTACAGATCATCACTTCAGACGCTGTAGTGGGACGGAAAAAGCAGACTAGGAGGCATCACAGTTCTAGAATTCCTGCCTACTAGTCTAACAAACGTCGTTGCCAAACTGCAATCTAGTCTACTATTGGTTCTCAGACTCGTTTGGTGTAGAGTACTCGCCTTTTGGTGTGCTGTGTAGCCTCCACCGGAGATCGGTTCTCCGGTGGAACAGACTGTGATTATTCAAGGCCCCTCTCCGGCTGTTTGCACAGTTCTGTCGGCACATCTTCGCAAATATTCGAGGTACAAGTGTTAAGATTATCATGGTATTCAGAGGTGTTCATGATATATATAATAGTTCTGGGATGACAAGCAAGTAAGGAACAATCGGCTTTTCTGTACTTGAAATCCATCGCTTTCTTGCAGCTGTAATGACAAGTTAACCCGTCGTCACTCAAACTTCACCCTCTACTCTATCACACCAGATACGATGAATCCTAACATCAACAATGTGGCTGTGCTGGGATCAGGAGTTATTAGTGCAAGCTGGGCCTCAGTCATCAATAATGGAATTGCTCATCGACGCATATTTTCAGCGAAGCCATTGGTTCATTATGATTTTCCATGAGCCATCCTTAAGAAATCAGACCGAAGTCCTTTTCCCTAAATCCGAACGGCGTCCGCAAGAGCGCGGACTGGTTCTAGCGGTCTTAGCGGTTGCCGTTATGGGCTTGCAAGCGGTCTCCAATGATGAGACATGGGCTGGTCACTCGATGATGAGAAGTCAAACTCTTGAGTGCAGTTCTCTGCTTGACAGTACAATTACCGAGATACGTCACCATCTGGTGGGCCTCCTGGAGGATTGCCAAATCGAGACTGTTCAGGTCTGCACCCTTCTTGGGACCTTTTACATCTATCATGGCAACCCCAGCCTGGCTTGTTCCCTTCTAGGCATGGCGACCAGCTCGGCTTACGCTCTCGCTTTACATGCTGAGCAAGTGAGCTGTTCTTGCAAGATCGTGGCCGAGGAGCGCCGTAGATGTTTGAATCATCTCAAGGTCGCCGATACCTTCGCTTCAATGATATACGGACGACCCACCTCCTTCAACCCAGCATTCTCCTCTGCGCAAGCGCTCTCTGACCTGGACGATACAATGATTTCACCAGCTGAAAGGAGCACCGTAGAACGTGATCATCATCTATCTCGACTCACGTTCCATATTCTAAAGTGAAGTTGTCGCCAAGATAATCTCTCGATTCAGTGTTGTCCAGGTCCGCCCCTCCTCAAGCCCGAACGACCTAAATCGTCTACAGCAAACAATTACTGAAATAGAGGAAAGGTTGGAGTGTTGGCGTACCCAAATCCCATCTCGTCTTCAAGAGCATTACTGGAGAGATAGTGGGCCAGGAGGAATGGCCGATGGATAGAGCAATAACACTAGTCTCGACCACGAAGGCGTCTCGCAAGAGCATGTACTTGACATGCAAGCAACAACGCTTCAGGTTCTTTACGACAGCACAATTCTGCTTCTCCACCGACCAATCCTGGAAAATGCAATCTCAAAAGTAAGATCTTCGGAAACACCACTTGTACCAAGTGAGGCGTCCTCAACAAATCTCTTGATATCTGTGTTCGGTCAGCAATTCGACTATCGAAAACGCCGATCGACGTTCTCAAGAACCAGATCATCGTATCATTTGTCCTTATGCACTTCTTCACCGCTGGCATTATTCTCTGCATTTTACCATTGATAGCTCTCTTCAGCTATCTTGAGCAAGGATGTAAAACTCGGGTGTGGGTAATAATCAAGACTTGTGCAAGGCTTCGAAAGCATAGCCATGTGGCTGGTATTACCCAAAGATTGTTAGGAGATGTTTTCAAGTTGACCGTACAACGAGAAGCTGAAAGGGCCATGCATGATGATGTTGATGACTCTAGACCATAAGAAACGGAGACTAGATCAACCGAACACTCTTCCTCCGCGTCGCGTGCAATATAACCGCCTACGTTTTCATATGAACAGGGCCAGGGCGAAAGCAGAGAAACGGGTGCTGATCAAAATGGTTGGGCATCACAAGGGCAGCCTATGGTTCTCACCCGGTCAGCCGATTGTCCTTTATCGAATCCTGATTCATATTTCTACTCATTCTATTGCAATGACGTTTTGAATCTGCTCAGCGAAGGTCAATTGCGAAGGGAGGAGTTTCAATGGCCATTTGAGGCATTTGGGCAAGGTAATATATCCTTGCAACGCCATTCTAGAGAATTTAGCTCCTTTAAAAAGCTAACCTATTTACATAACAATGTTGAACTTGGGCACAGAACATTAGAACGCCACTGATTTACTTACTCCTGAGTTTCCTCTAGGTTAGTTATCAAGATGGAGCGGGCAACCAGCTTGCTAATTTTGTTGAACGTCTACAAGATGACGTCTTTGTCAATTCGCCATGTCGAATATGAATATATGTGGAGACATTAGCCAAGGAAGATCCCTTGATACAATAAAATCTCTCTTCATAAAATTTATGACTTGCCTACGTATGTCTCTGAGCGAAGGTACTTGCGACAATGTATAAAAGGTTGTATAGGTGGATGAACGAGCAGTTGTGAGATTGAGTCTGGAATGGTTATCAATTATAAAGACGTAAGTTTCGCTTCCTGCGTTTCTGCTTTAAGTATCTCGTTCGAGCTAGTGTATCGTTAGTCACCGTAGCTTCCAGAAGCACGATATCACGAACTGAAAACAAATACGTGAGTCTTTGAAAAGATGGTAGTTTAACCAATACTGACCAATTTCAAGGTTTTGGAGCGAGGCTGGATGCGGTTGTTGAATTGGTCAATTCGTGTTTACTGTCACTGATATTTTAGGCTACGCCCAAGCAGCCTTTTCTCTATTGATTTGAGCGAGAAATCGAATTTGCTCTTCTTCTAGCACATATGTTACAATCTCTGGTCGGTCTCACCAAAAAAAAGGCCCAAGCTTTGGAAAGCTAAGAAGATCCAACCTCGAGAGTTTTCGTCTCTTCGCAGAAGTATAGGGAAAAACTTTGGATCCAAATATCCGGTTGTTCTGCCTGCTGTTCAACTGCCTATCTTGGTGCTAACTGAGCGACGATCTTCACATCCTCCAAAAACATTAATAATGGGCGAGATTCCCTCTTTGTAAGTCGGTTGCAAGTTTGTAGAAGATGCTCTGTCTTGTTTGGAATTTTGGTCATAAAAGAGAGTAAGTCTACACGTGAAATTCTCTTCACCATTGTCTCTGCAAACTATGGTGAAATTCACTGTTGTCAAAGGATCCCTGAACGGAATTATTGTCGACGCAACCACAATGCGAGAAATCGGTTCAGATGAAGTCCTCGTTCAAACAAGCCATTCAGGTGACTGTGGAACAGACGAACACCAGCACCACAAAGGCATCGCCCTCGGTTATGAAGGCGGCGGAACCATCAAAGTGATTCACAAATCCACTCAACCTAAAAACATTCCTAACACCATCCAGCAAATCGGACAAGACGTAACAACCCTCTGAAACAATGACAGAGTTGGAATGGGCTATTTCTACTCCTCTTGTACAGCCTGCGCCCAATGTCTTGCCAGTGCTGACAATCTCTGCCCTACAGGAGGCGAATACACCAAAACCAATTTCGATCAAGGATCTTTCAGCACATACGGGCATATGGTAAGCCTCTGACGTAGTCAAAATTCATGCATCCATTGCCCCCGAGCACGCTGCTCCTCTAATGTGGTACGGTGCAACAGTCTTCTATGTCCTTTGCTCCTTCAATATCCGTTCAACAGACCGCGTGGGCATCATCGGTATTGGTGGACTCGGACATTTTGCTATCCATTTCGCAGCAGAGAAGGGCTGTGAAGTGGCCGTGTCCTCCAGCTCGGAAGCAAAATGCGAAGGAGACATAAGACTGGGCGCAAGCCAATTCGTCGCCACATCAGGAAAGAAAACTCTCAACATCGGAAGCCCAATCCACCTTCTCATCATTACGCCATCCAGACCTCTGGATTGGAAAATTCTTGTCCCCTTTCTGGCGCCTCGAGCTGTCATATGTTCTCTAACTGTATCTCATGATTATTTGACGGTTTGTTACGAAGATATCACGTACCATGAGTTGAAGATTCAGGATGGCTTGGTTACTCCAGAACGGGTTTATCTGGAGATGCTGAGGTTTGTTGATGTGCGTGGGATTTGGCCTATTGTTAAAACGTTTCCCATCGGAGTTGTGGGGATTACGGAGGCGATGGAGAGGTTGAATTCGGCAAAAGTGAGGTATAGAGGGGGCCTCGTTGTCTAAGGTGTATGTCGAGGGTGTGGAAACATAAATTGAATATTCCTTGCTCTTTCTCATACTGCTTTCAGATTATGCTGATTTAAAATCAGTTGAGATAGACATTGCTCTCAATTGCTATTTAGGTAATTGGTCTGAAGACAGCTGCTAGATTTCTGGTAAGCTTAGCAGGGGAGTTAACACGAAATTTTGAGGCGTGCGCTCGAATTCAAGACTACAGCTGAGTTGTTAATTCTATGGCTTTTCTAAACGCGTAATCGACGGCGTAGACCTTTCAAGAGCGCACCTATGATCGTAAAAAGCAGTCTCAAAGTTCCGGGCAATCTTAAATGAAACTTCACTAGTACTTTATCAATATCAACTTCCAGCTAAGAGTGATGAACCAAACTCATCCGTATTTGGAGGGCAGTGAAGTAATGAGCCCACTGTGAAACCGAAACTTATAAGCGGAGGCTGGGTATCTTGAGTCTCTGTGCAATACTGCTGCATGCGGAAATTAAGGATGTAGGAAGGAAAGGTTCATATAGACAAAGTATAATCCATCGTCCAAGAATCCAAGCAGCTACCCCATGTCCGTTTACGTCTCCTCCAATCTCAGCTTCCCCATAGTTTCTTTGAGCATTTCTACCTTGACCTCGCTCCGCCCTTCCTCATCGATAATTCCATCGTCTTCCTGCCCCTCATCCAAAGTCCAGCGAGTTTCCAGGCAAGGGGCCGGCTCCTGTCCATCCAAGCTTGCATGTCCTTTGCCCATCTCTGCTTCAGAACACATCTCCCCATAGGCGGATGGGCCCGAGATCTTTCTGCTTTCCTCCGACTTCGCTTGCTCCCTCCTTTTGACGAACTCTTTCACTCCCGTATATCCACATATCCCTGCAATTCTCGCGCTTCAGGCCGAGTAATGATGCGACGATTTTCCCATTCAAGCTTGTATTCCGACTCGCTGGGAAGATGTGGCAGGATGGTGTGTGCTGATTCATCGCCGTATTTTTCTACGCATTCTCGCATGGATAAGACCCTTTTCGGATTGCGATGCTTTTCATCATGGTGGTCGATATATATTAGTCCATCTCTGGTTCGGTAATAGCAGACCAAGGTGCCCTTCTTTTCAAAGAATTCATTTCCAATCCAGACATAGGGATCAACTCCGTGCTTCAAGAACAACGAAAACAATTGAGCTACTCCACCCCTCTGGAACGAAGACCCGCCTCTATCTGGAAGGAGCGAAAGAGAAAGCACTATAGATCTTGAAAATGTTTCCCAGCAGTTCGTCGAAAGCCCGAAGTAACTATGCAAAACGGTCTTGAGATTCGGCTTGAAAGACAGCAATCGCTCTATCATCTCAAGGAATCGTGAATTGTCGAATGGTCTTGCATAATTGAATCCAGTCAGGGCATCAATAAGTAATTTCTCAACTGATCTTCCACAGATCAAGCCAGAATCGTGATTAATGCCTTTCGGTATAAATTCGCCGAAGCCATGAGAAGCTAATGTGCCAAAAAGATCAGCAAAGAAGACCACGGAGCCTTCGCTGCTTTCATCCGCGAAGAATAAACACTTTGAAAATAACATCGCCGCGTAAGATCGGGGATTTGGAGTCACACCAAGAATTGGTCGCTGTAGCACGATATCGAGTGTAGTGGCAAATTCAAAGTCAAAATCCCGTGCCAGAGACCAAATTTTCAAGATGCTCTCGGTTACACCTGCAAACTGTCTATACAGGTCTCTTTGAATTCTGGCCCCAAACTGTGTCCCAATTGACTTGACTTCTGCCAAGAACGTATGGGTGATGTCGCGATGGATGGAGTCGCCTTTTTGAGTTTCGAGGATGTTTCTTTTCAGTTCTTGTACTTATTCCGTCTCTACTTCGCTGGGTTCACATTCCAAAATATCGTGAATAGAGCGATGAGTAAATGTGACGCGGTCCCACAAGTCGGGTGGGAGGTCCTCATCGTGGACGGTTCGCACCTCAAGTAGCCCTTTGCAACAGGCATCAAGTTGGTACCGCATGCGCTCCAGCCGTTTCTGGATAGATATCTCGTGGAGAAAGTCGCAAGTGTCAATGGCGTATCTAGGATCATTCTCGAGATCTTCTAGAAAGGATTATCTTAAGTGACCAGTCTTGACCGGACATTGCAAGCGCAAATATCTGGGCAGAATGTGGAAGATAGATGGAATCTATGCTTTCTAACATGAATCGAAGGAATTTGTCCAGCCCAGCTGGCATCTTTTCAAGCCGAGCTTTGAGCAATTTCGCAGAGTCTTTGTGTTGCAGTCCCTGCCGTAGCGACTTCAAAACAAGTACAACCCACAGAAAGACCCCTTCTGCCTTTTCCACAATCTCGTCGACCAATTCCCAGAATTGGGGATCCGATTTTGACTCTTTCAAGGTGTCCTCTACCAAAGCTTCCATGTCATCTTTGGTGAGATCTTGAAGTCGCAATTTTTGCTCGGTTGCAAAAGCTTCGTTGAATAGATTCCAATCACGACTGAAAACACAAATTTTCACCTCTGGTCGGTCTTGTGCCCAGTCTTTTAGTAGCCCAATCAAGTCACTGTAACATAGTTGTTCGGCATCTAGTTCGTTGGACTCATCAAACTCGTCGAGCCCGTCAATAAAGAAACAGAAGCGCAAAGACTTATAGACTTTGGGACTCTTATTGATCTTTTCGAGAGCAGCATGCACGTCTACATGTTTGAAACTGATGTCACAGGGAACATTCCACGGAGTCTTCTTTGTCTGATCCCATTGGGTCGGAAAGGCAGTTTCGATTAGCTGAGGTGCTTGTTCTAAAACACCGTGCAGAAGGGCTTGAACCAATCCTTTGAGTGACCGTTGCATTAGTGTTCCAGGTTTCCAGAAGAAGAAATGACATACCACGAGCTTCTTGTCTCCCGACCAGGATACTAGGCGGTCCATTGTGAGAGGGTTATCGTAGATATATTTCATCAGTGTTGACTTCCCGGATCCTGCTTTTCCAAGGACATGGAATATGCCATGACCGTATTGGAGCCATTCATTGAAAGACACTTTGGCGTGTGAGGGTAGTGACATGAGCTCCTTTTCGAATCCTGGTTGTCCGTATCGATACTCTCTTCTCAGCTGCCTTTGACGACCTTCTTCGCTCCCCAGACCGTCTTCGAAAATCCATTTGAACGTTTTGGAATGCTCCTTCTTCACCTGATCATAGCGCTCTTCATCCTTCTCAAATCGGAGTGCTTTCAGAATGTAGTAACGTTGTTTCTCTTCTTGTACAGTGGAGCGAAAGAGAATCAAATCATCGTGAAGAGCTTTGAAGTCTTTGATACCCTGATCTGTCGCAAGCTTCAATTCGGCGGAGATGCTCGTGTTTAAGCATTCCAACTTTGCGTGAAGTTGGTCCGTGGATACGCTCAGTGTCTGGAGCTGGTCTCCAAACAGAGATTGGTCTTTCCTGGTTTATATGTCAATCTCCATTGTTAGGCTGAGTGCACATAGACTTACTTAAGCAGCACAGCAAGTTCCAGTAAAATCTGATGGCGGTACTCATTCAACCTGCCCCGCAACGAGGCAATTTTATCAGTTTTCCTGAACGACCTGATGGCAACAAGCGCACTAGAGCGCTTGGACCCCGGTTTGGCGACGAGGGACTTCAAATGTTCCAAAAGTTCTTGGGACAGGGTTTAACATTGTGAAGACAATTTGCACAAGGCCTGATATTGGGGATCGTGGGGGACAGGCGTCTGCAAATCCCTTGTAACATCCTCGAGGCGACTGATATTGATAGTGAGATCGGCAATATCGCGTGTCGTTCCGGTCTTCGAATTGTGGATTTCTTTAGCAGAATCGACCAAACTCCAGCTGAAGTCGATAAATTGGAGGATGTTGGCGGCGAGCCCGAGTGCAGTGAGAGGGTCCATTTGGAAGCGATTTCAGGTACTGTATCTCAGCTCGCCCCGCCGTCGCAATCGTTGTGCAAATCCTGTGGGAGATGCGAGATTAAAGTCGAGGTTTCCAGAAGATAGCAGGCTGCTGTCGCGACGACTATATGAGTTGCCACATAGTTTTCCCTCGCGCATCCCAACCCTCCTCTGAGCCCCGAAGGATCACAATCCCTGCATAAATGCATGGCCGCTTGCCAAGGTCGAGCGCAGACTCGATTCGTCCAAACCGGTGAGGTGAGCTGCAATGCCCCTCCCTGTTGCTTCGTGGCTCTGAGGCATTCTTCACGACGGCATTCTCAAGATGTTGTAAGATGCTCTCAAAACCTTGACAAATCTTCAAAATATATTGCTGGGACTCTGTTTCGTTCAATTCAAACTGGAGGATATTGTGCTGATCGATCGTCGTGATGAGGCAGGAACAACAACAATGGATCTAGCGAAGTCGACCCGCTTCTACATCTAGCGTACTTACACTTAGACCGGGAGTGTAACATCTACGTAGCAATATGTATTCCCTCCTTCTACCAGTACAACGGCGAGAAAACAACGGTTACACAATTGATCTGATACTTTACATCCTCTTCAACAGTAGCTGAATTTCTAGACAAAGAACTCGTGGCCTCACCAGGAGTTCATCGATCTTGCTATAAATTGGGGTATTATATGTTCTACACAACCCCTTTCTGACCACCCAATTTCACTCTCCTTGCAACTTACGAATCCTACCACTGCACAAAACTATTTAAAAAGCTCAGCTTCAAAACATTACATTGGGTCCATATCATATTATTAATCCAACCACAAGCCGATATGACCTCCTCTCTTGTCTTCTCCAAAATATATAAACATAAGATGAAAAGAGCACAAACATCTAGTCCAACCCGCACAACTGCAGCGTTCGCACTGAACGAGACCCCAAAATCGCATACAGCAGCCATCCCAGGGCAATGCAATGGTATCAAATTTTCCTTTCCATCCAGAAACGCCCAGCAGCAACGCAAACTCAGTGTATCAACAAAAGAAACCAGCCTCCTAAATCCTGCCCCCCTCCACCAACGTCCTACCAACCAAACTCTCAACCCCATCCTCGCCCGTCCTTCTTCTTTCCAGAAACCACCTCAACGGTCCGCCTTCTTCGTCTCGTTCACGGACGTAGGCAACACTGTCGCTCCCACTCCTTGAATGCCCCTTCTTCGCTCCTGTCGTCGGCGACACGGGCGACACAAGCCCCAAGGAATTCGGCCTCGAGGAAGAAGAGGTCGTTGTAAAACTACTATGGCCCTGTTGAATAGTTTGATTTGTTGAAGTGGTCGATGCTGTGGAGGGTGAGGCGGGTGTGATGAGTTGTGGTAGGTCGTTATGGTTTGGTCGAGTGAAGGTGTGTTCCTGCAAGGGAGAAGGAAGACGTTTCACCGGCGACGGTGATTCGTTTAGATATTGTTGAGGTGTTGCGCGGATGGTGGGAGAGTCGTGTCCAGAACCTTCTTCGTCGTAGATTGAGTCGGAATCCTCGTTCGAGGCGTCTTCCCATTCATCCTCGTATCCACGACCTTGATATTCCGCCTCTTCCTGCTCGTAATTTGCATCGTCTAGATATTCCTCGTAGTATCCCTCACCCTCTGTTTCTCCTTCAACTTCCTCATCTTCGACGTTAGACATGGATTCAGCAACTTCCTGTCGAATGGGCGAGCTCCACAATGCTCGTGGATCACCCTTCGGCACTACAGGCGAAGAATTCATAGGGCTATTTCCTTCACCCCGACTGCTTGTGTTGGATCTCTGACTTCCACCCCAGGCACCACGACGCAACTTCATAAGAGTCTCCATATTCATGTCACTTTCCCAACCAGGACTCATCGCCGCAAGAGCATTGAGACTCGGACTCGGCGCAGCACCTCTATCGCCATGGTGAAGAGATATATACGAATTCCTTGTCGAATATTCCGAACGTTCCGTGATTGGAGTGAGATTTGGCTCTCGTGTTGATCGTTGTCGTTTGATCTCGCCCCAGTTCTTGGGACCAAAGTAACCGCCGTATACAGCGTTGCCTTCAGCATCTGTCGCAGACGCATCGGTGGATCCGGGTCTGGCATAGAATCCGAACTCAGTCCCATAAATGCCCTCATCATCATTTGCCAACGCCTCGGCATTAGCGGCAGCAATTATCGGATCATCCTCCATGGCAGAATCATAGTCCGAGTAATCAAAATCACTGGAGTACATGTCTTCATTGTAGGCTCCTGGAAAGAAAAATCCGACCTGCTTAATTGGCGTCTCGTTCAGGTTGTCCTGGATTTCCGTAGCACGGGCAGTGGGTGGTGACATTGTCGTTGCCTGGCTGAAGCGGCCATCGTCTGGTATGAGACTGGGTCGTGAAGAGAACTCGCCCTCTTCTTCATCCTGGGTCTCGTTTGGATGCGAGGATACATCGGACGTGCTGTTCTCCAAACTGTCGTCACGCGCGAACCGACCTTCTGCTGCAGCTTTGGTGGCAGCCATGGCAAGTGCGCTTTGATATTTCGAAATGATATCCATACTGGCATTTGGATCTGGATGCTCAGGAAGAGCGGGGACTGGCTCAGATGGTAGTGATATCCTCTGCTCATTGGACTTCTGGCTATTTTGAGGGACAATGCGTCGCAAGCTTTTCGCTGGAATTGGCGGAGGAATGGCAACTTGTGGCCGTTCGTAGAGAGGATGCGATGGATCATCCAGAACGGATTCGTCGAACTTCTGCGTATCTGTATCAACGAAATCCGCATCGTCGAATTCACCGTCATCGAAATAAAAGTTGTCGTCCTGGATCATGACACTAGCCTTTGGCGGCTGAGAATCGCCACCATGAAGGGGTTCCCCGATCTCAGGCTCGTCAATTGGTAAGATGAAGTCCGCTTCATTGTCCTCAACGGAAGGCAGAATGCCCAGTCCCTGCACCTCGCCAGTTGGCATGTCATCAAAACTCATCCCGCCGAGTCCTTGATGCTCTTCCTCACCAGCCGGCATATCGTCGAAGCTCATACCGCCGAGTCCTTGGTGCTGTGTTTCACCTGGCATGTCGTCAAAACTCATTCCACCGAGGCCGGGATGGTCGTCTTCATCATCCTCACCCCCAAACTCCCCACCATCCACGGGGTTCCCTCTCAAAGCCATCCGCACCGCCTCTTGCATGCTAAGTCCATCCATGCCCACCGTCATTTCATTCGTCGGCATACTATTGAGCGTCATATTACCAATCCCTCCACTCAACTTACCACCACCATAATCCCAATCTTCACCGACCATAGGGACATCGTCATCCATGTCATCGTAGTCCATGTCATCATAGTCCATCTCATCTTCCTCTTCTTCACTCTGATCTTCTTCTGCCTCGCGATTTTTATTCGCCAGTGCTTTGGCGGCAGCTTTCTCCCTGTGCTTCTCTTCCAACAATTTCTCTTGCGCTGCGGAATCCGTGTTGGCGTATTGAAAACTGAATCTCGATGCCCTGGATAGCATATGTGAAGGCAAGCCAGCGGACTGGAAGTCAGATCCGATACTCGACCGTGAGCCAAAGCTCGCTCTCGAATTTACACGCGACCGTGAAGCTGGGGGCTTTCGCAGAGACATGTTCCGTGCAGTGATATTAGCATTTGGATTATCTTTTGGTTTGTTTTCTTCTTCTATAGGTGATACTGGGTCTTCTATGAGAGGTGAAAGTGGACCGCTCGTAGCCGACAATCCGGCATAGGCTTCGTGTTGCTGGACGGGAGGTGCCAGCATTAGTTGTTGTGATTGAGGATCTGATTGCGAGTGTGACTGTAGCGGCGGCTGGGACTGCGACTGATCCTGCAGCTGAGGCTTATAGACCGTCTTCGCCGTCCTCGCAAAGGGAGGCAAAGATGACAAGGGCGGAACTGTCTCCCGCTCTGGTGGTGGAAACGAATTCCTGGCAAGAAAATCCTTATTCGCAAGACTCTCGGCATGAATAGCAGACACGTTCGTACTCGTCTTCTCATCTGGGTCGTCATCAAAGTGCTCCTTGAAAACAGGCGTGTGCTGACTTTGACGCTCGTGACGAACGTTCAGAGTGTCGTCACTTCCCTTTCGAGGGTGAATCAACTCATGGCCTTCTCTCGAGGATAACTCGCGTGACTCGGAGATATCACCCAATGTCGCTGTACCCTGACTTGAGAAGTTGCGCCGCGTTTTTGGAGCACTGAAATCGTGAACTACTTTGCCGCGGATACTCGGATCATAGCCATCAGGCAAAGGTGAGACACTTTGATTCCTGGTCGAGGAGACGAGAGATTCCTCGGCGAGCTGTTCCAGGTCTTGACCATTCCGCCGCCTGTTTAACAAAGACATTGGATTCAGCAGGTGGAACATGTTCTTCCCTTGCCTAGCCGATGTTTGCTGTGAGTTTTGATTCGACGACTGTCTGGATCCTTGTTGGTTGCCGAGTTGCATTGGCGGTCGTTTTTGATATACTTGATGCGCATCGTTTGGCAACGGTACCGCAGGGGGCGAAATAACTTCATGCTGACGATACTGATGTCCTGGTCGCGAATACGCCCAGTCCTCATCATGAGTAAACGGCAAAGGTGGAATAACCTCATGCGGCCTCGAGCTCACAACCGGCATGGAATTCTGCCTGAGATAAGAAAGATCCTTTGGCGGCGCGACAGGGGGAAGCGATGCCTCCAGCGGCCGTCGTGCTGCCTGGCTTATAATCTGCTGCGTCCTCTGATAAGAGCTTTTGCGTTCCCGCGCTTCGAAATCCTGAGTAGCAAGCTGATATGCGCTCTGGTCCTCCCTCCACTCCCGCGTGGAAGGCTCCCCGGACGTATGCGGTCTGCTCCCAGACTGTTGCAGTCGGTCTTCTGCCATATCATAATGTGACCGGTTCTCCTGCATCGTGAATTGAAAGCCATGGACCGGTCTCCCTTCCCAATCATTCCTTTGGCTGTAATTATTCCCCTGCGGCTGCGAATCCGAACTCGTCTCCCTTCTCAAATCATAGCCAAGCTCTTGTCCCTTCACCACCTCTTGCTCCGGCACCTTCCCGTAGACACTAGCTATCCTCGGTATCGGTGGTAGACTTGGTGGATAAGGGCTGACGGGCGATTCAGCGGACACCGGCGAAACAAGATGGTGATTATCCCTCTCTTCCTTCCTTCCCCCTTCGTCCCTCCTACTAAAAAAAAACGGACTGGGACTCGGGCTCTCGGCACTGCCAATGCTTGTCGCGGAGACGGCAGAGGGGGGGCCATGGCTCGAATTAGGCGGTTGCAGGAATCCAGAGGTTTGTATGGAATGTGGGGTGGGCGAGGACGGCGTGGAGCCTGATCGCTTGTGATGAGGACGGAGTTTGGAGAACATGTCGAATGCCTAATTGCTGGAGTATATGGCAGGAGTATGGTAGACGTCCATGTGAGAATAGATGTTATGCCTGAGATTTCTTTCGATGGTTCACTGGCGATTGTCGCCGCTCAAGGGCTCGAAGAGTGCGATGCGGGCATGAGGAAGCGTATGATGCCGATGCGGTCGGGGGGACTCGATGGTAGGTTGGTCGGATGGGAAGAAGGGAGGGTGAAATGGGTACAATGGTATATTCAACAGGTAAGCGACAGTCGTTGTCAATTATGGTCGGTGGTACGCGTCGAATGAATTAGTTTGTCTTTGTGGTGTCTTCAGCAGTTCAGGAGGAGTCGAGTAGAGGTATTGTAGGAAAAGGTTGTTTTTGGCAGCTGAAACCCAAAGCAAACCACATCATCCTTTGCAATAAGAACAGAAAACACTTCGCGCAATATCATACTAAAAAGGATTCCTCCAGCAATCATCCTAGACACGATGGAGCCAATGACGGAGGTTACCTGCATAACTAACCTCAGAGGCTGAGTAACATGGGAAGCTAAGGCCTTGCTTGCATAGTTCTACACACATCTCACGCTTCTCGAACAACTCTCGGAAGCAAGGAAACTTTCATCTGCACAATGTCACAGGTGCTCATGCGACGACGCCAATCCAAACTTTCCAAACGACGTCGCATGCATGAGCCAAGGCAAGAAGATACGAGTGCGATATCTCTTAGAATATACAAAAGCTCCCGATTGCATTATCTGGCCAATCATCCACACTTCCTGCCCATGGCTTTGTTGTCTCGTATATCTACATGGGATGCTTTCTACTCTCCCAACAATCTGGCAAATTCGTGAAACCTGAATGCGCAATACGCAGCAGAAAGCAAAACAAGATTTTATTACCGACGAATGTGGATGGATCAAACGACGCAAAAGAGTTGCTTCCCCTGATTATCCCGCTGTATACAGAAACATCCTGGCAGCGATCAAGGAGATCCCGTCCAACGAACATGGAAAAGTCAAGCCTCGGATTCAGAATATTGATGACTTCAAAGTCACAAGAGTATAGCATTGCCATTCTCGAAATGATTTTCATATCACTGTTTCTCCGAGAGATAAGACTCGATGTGCTGACTAAATCTCAAATCCTTCAGTAGACACTCTTGCAGCTGTCAAAACATTTTCCCTCCCAGACTCGGGAAGAACGAACACAAAGACATCAAACCGTGTACCATTGCCAGTCCAAATTCATTATTTCATCCGGATTTTACTTCTTACGCGTCCGGATAACGCATACAAGTCTACTCATCCTCTTGAGATCGATTAACATACTTTTCAGGTACAGAGGCTATCGAAAAATGCTTCACACAGCGGATCCGCATTGAACCATACCTCTCACGCTAAAGGCCAGGAGTCGAATCAGGTACCTTATATCCTCTTCGATAGTAGCTAAAACTCCGGAAAGATGATTTTTAAATTATTAGGACTTTGCTCTATCGACCTCGCTATTTCTTGGGGTTCCAACATACTTAACAGCACCACCTGAACCATCACAACGGCACTCGCGCACACCCTACCCTGTATCACAAATAACACAGCTCCACCCACGTGCAACTCTGGCACTGCTGCCGTGAGCTCATGTGCCTTCTGGCATGCTCAATATTCATTCATTAACAGGAATTCAAGAGTACAGTATGAAGCCTACCACTCCTGTTTGAAGCCAATCACAAGCACTCCACATTTGAGACGCTCTTCGAGTTGGTTGTGAAAATGGAAATTGGGTTGAGCAGCTTCCGAATCTCTTGGCTGCACTGCATGCTTGCGTGATCTGGGCACGTCAAACTTTTACAATTCCGGCGCTTTAGCTGCAGATGTCTCCCTTGCCAAGTGCACAGCCCATATATCAGCTACATGTGCAACCCGTTGCTAACCACGACAAAGGTTTGATTGGACGTTTCGCTATGCTGAATAATCGCTCATTGACCTGCTTCATGCACTGCTGATGACCGCACAAGTACATAAGGTTTGGTGAGGCTGGCGACGCGAGGCCTGACTTGACCGGTCTAACTTGTGGACGAGGTCTATGTATTTCTTCATTCACACAATCATTAATCAAACATCTTTGACAACCAAGTGCCATGACCATGGCAGCCCCAGCAAGAACGACCCTTACACAGGCTCAGTCCCATGAATACTTTACCCCAGCTCTTGGTGCATTTGTCACCTCCACCATGACCTTCTCAACCATGCATACCCCCCATGGGATGAATACTATCGATGGAAGATTTGTGAACAGAGACTACACAGTCGCCACCCTCGCATTCGTCGAAGAGTTCAAGAAACGATATCTTAATCAAACCGAATTCAGCGATTTCGATATCAGGACAAACATCAACACTTCCCTAGAAACCAGTGCCATCGCTCAGCTAGGCATGACCTGCTTCGGCTACATCTTTGAACGCTACAAACGCGATGCCGGTAATCAAGAAATAGGCGACGCATTCGGCTTAGGCGACCTAACCAGCGACTCCATCTTTAACCAGCAATTCCCAACATCTAGAACCGTGATCCCGTTCCCGCCCAACCGAGATTCATACTGGTTCTCGAGCATGGTCCGAAACGCCTTCGCCCATTGGAATTGGGAGATCTCCACAGCCGCAACACCCGAGATCACGTTGAAGAATTACCTTCCGAGAAATAACACACTCACCTTTCATGTCGTTATGAGCTCCCACGACCTTCGGGTTTTGATATACGAAGCCCTGTACAACTTCATCAACTACGTTCAGGATCCGTTGGCAATGCCGAATCCCGCGGAACCTTTGTCCCATGATATCCTTCGTACCATCCTTGATCGAGAACTGGAACGATTGAAACCGCAGGAGTTTCTCACAGAGAAACACTTTGATAAGGAAGCTGGATTTAATTACCGTTCTGAAGAGCTGGGAGGACGTGCGATAAATTATCAAGAACACCAGATTGCGAAGGGTGAAGCATCATGGTGGGACCCAGGGAATCATTGACCGGCTTGTAAAAGAGATGCTTCTGTTATAGTTTCCCACAGTGTGACTGTGGAAGCCACATTTTTCCATGTTACGAATCTCACCTGCAATAAATCCGTCAATATTGCTGAAGCAGTACCTGCAGTCAGTCTAATTCAATCGGCACCCATTTACAAATATGTTAATAATATATTGAAAAGAGTTTAGACAAAGTACAGTATACATTTCTCCAATCATCAATACGACTAAATAAACACAATCAGCATATACTGCTTTGAAACTATACACCTCTCTCTTCTCGAATATTACACCCCAACCTCCCTCAAAATACTACGATTAATATCCTTGATAGATCTCAACCCCGCAATCCTCATATTAATCTCCAACTGGGCCAAAATACCCCTCATAACCTCCTTCGCCCCAGCCTTGCCCGAAATCCCCATCCCATACGCCCAAGGCCGTCCAATCAATACGGCATCCGCCCCCAAGGCCAACGCCTTGATGATATCGGCACCAGTCCGGATTCCAGAATCGAAAAGGACGGGCATCTTTCCAGCTACGGCGTCGACGATTTCGGGGAGGACTTCGAGACTGCCGACGCCGCCGTCCATTTGGCGGCCGCCGTGGTTACTGACGATGATGCCGTCCATGCCGGCCGCGAGGGCTTTCTTTGCGTCGTCGGGGTGTTGGATTCCCTTGAGGATGATGGGGCCTTGCCAATTTGCACGGAGGAAGGATAGACGTTCCCATGAGGGATTAGCACTGAAAAGCGATCCTACCAACCCACCGAGAGGACCATCCGCCGCATCCCCCGCCGTCTCATTAACAACCCGCCCCGCCCCTTTCCCAAAGATAGAAGAAACATTTCCAAAATCCGGCACATTGAAATTCGTAGGCATGTACCCCCTATCCAAATCCTCCGGCCTCCAACCCAGCGTGAAGGCATCAAGCGTAACAACCAAAACATGAAACCCCGCATCCTGCGCCTGCTTCAACGTCCTCGTAGTCATGAAATCAGGCGTCTGCCAATAGAACTGGTACCAGCGCTGCCCATCCCCATTCCCCTTTGCAATCTCCTCTGGCGAAGCATGAGAATTCATGCTCATGACGTATGGCACACCCAACTCGTTTGCAATCTGCGCAGCGCCCGGTTCGCCATCGGGATGGAAGGTATGTTGGAAGCCGATCGGAGCCATCATAACGGGCGAGGGGTATTGACGACCAAAGAGCCTGATGCTGACATCGAGTTTCGAGGCGTTGGGAACGAGCATGCGTGGTGCGATTCTCCACTTCTTAAAGGCGAGACGGTTCGCCTCTTTCGTTGCGCCTTCGCCTGATCCGCCTGCTAGAAACCCAAACGCTTTGGCGGCCATTTTGGACTGTGCTTGCGCTTCTAGCTTGTTGGGATCTGTTGTGACGACTGGGACGGTGCCCATGAAGCCTTTGGCAAAGATCTCGCCTTGGTACGATGCATAATTCTGCTGTGGTTGTGGTGCAGATGCGACGCCTTGTGCAGGTGCAGCGCCAGCAGCTGGAAGTCCTGGACCCGACTGTCCAGTGGTAGGTTGTTGAGCAGGCACAACCTGAGGAACTGCAAGCGTAAAAACGATGTTCAGGCACGTAGCCCCGAGAAAGCTGCCGAGCTTCATAGTTTTGCAAGTCAGATACGTACGAAAAACTCTGGAGTCGCGATTAACGAGTGACGCGATCGTGTTTCTTTGCACCAAATTTCTCGACGCATCGTGGAAGTGCTCACGTCTTGAAGGACAGCTGTCAGATGGAACTTTCGAATACGATATTAATTGTACCCACTTCAATCGTCCTGTATTGACCAAATTAGGGCTATACCATTGCCCAATGTGGCTAGCTGGACCCGTGCTGCATATTACGGGTGTACGTAAACCAATATAGGTATGTTGTACGTTGTACGTCGCATTCATGAAAAAAAAGTCCGTCATCACAAAATATCCAACAGCGGGCTTTCATCCCATGTTTCCCTGGGCTCCTCTACCGCCTTAATCCTGACATAGTCAATAGTGATTTTCATTTATGAGAACCCGAAAAGCGCAGTAATAAGCCTGCCACCCACATCTAGCCATCAAACACCCCCCTCCCATCTTATCCCACATCTTCAATCATTCATACACAATAATCCACACAACTTTTCCACCACCCTATCCCATTCATACAACTATACCCCAGAAACCCTCCCTCCATCAACAAACCCACTTCCAAAAACTTACATCTTTCCAACACCCTTGCCAGGGATATCAATCTTTGCCATCTCTAACCGGCTGCTACCAGGCGTCTGCAACATATTACTCAACCTCAAGTTTGTCCTCTTCAACTTCGAATGCTTCCTCAATTTCTTCCTCGCAACCATGACCGGCACTGATGACTTGGTGACGAGGTAATTGCTGAAAGAGCCCAACAAAACACCTTTCAGAGCTGAGCGGCCACGAGAACCGAGGATGACGAGAGTAGGCTCTAGGTAGTCGATCTTTTCGCATCAAATTAGCAACTCCGTCACATGGTGTTTGGGTTTGTTGAATGCAAGAACTCACCACCTCAGTAATCATATGCTTAGGACTTTTGCAATGGAAAACCTCCACAACAACCCTAACCTGCAACTTCGTCTTCCTCAAAAGCTTAATGCACCGATCCGTTATTTCCTCGGTCGCCAAATATCTCTCCCTCTCCGCCTTATCCATCTTTTTAACATCGGGCGCCTGCTCTCCCCTCTCAATACTCTGCGCAGATCCAACATCAGAAGTAGTACGCCCATGCGGCTTCGCCCCTGGCACAGTCAGTACATCTTGATGACTGAGTGTGCGCACAATCGCCGCAGCGTCTTTCATCGTGTTTGCACCTTCTCCGATTGCAATGGCGTCGCCGCCTGTACCGGCTTCTTCGTCTACGGCGTAGACGGCTAGTAACGTGTCGCCGTCGCGTAGGACGGTGCCGATGGTCCATTCGAGACAGTATGCAGCTTCTTCGCTGAGATCAGTTGCAACCAAGTACATTCGCTGTCTTCGTAGGCCCTGCTCAGCCTCTTGTTGGTATCGTCTGTAATCGCCACGCAAAATTTGTCGTATACATCGAAACGCGCTGGGAGTGCTGTGAATTGGTGAAAGTGTCAAGGTCATATTCTGGGCGGTAGTAATATCAGAACGTTGCTGCTCCTCGTCGCTGTCAATGGGAGTATTAAGCCCTGAGGAATGACCCGCGTCGAACGAGGTGCGTGGGTGAATGGAGCCTTTCTTGGCGGACAGTTTCTGACCACCAGGACCCGTCACGGTCACGGAGGGCTCGGGCTCCAGTAGTGATCGAACTTGATATGTCTTGCCTGAAACAAATATTAGCCAAACGTTCGCCTATCCTCGTCTTCTTCCAACTCACGTTCTTCCTCGGCCGCTGCAAGCAAGCTCTTAGGAGTTCGCTTATCATCAGTAACTCCAGACGAGCCCTTTCGAGTTCGACCTCGACCTCGCTGATTGGGATTCCACTCATCGTCAACGCTAGAGCCTTGCGAATCCTCTTCATCAGTGCTTTCGCCAGTAGCGTCCTCGTGAAAGTCCTTTGTCAACCTTATACCTCCATCTGGAGCACGTTCCTCGCCTTTGGAAAGATCGACGCCCTTCCGGGTTGGCAATTTTGCCAGTCCACCACCCGACTTGAGCAAGGCCGCATCTGACAATCGGCGATACGCACTTGCCAGATCGATGACCTGCCCAGAATCCGACACATATTTCCCTGGGCCTGTCATCAGACTAGAGGAGTTGCTGTTCAGCTTGTGTGTGCCGGGACTTTGTGATCGACTTGTATGAATGCCCGGTCCTGGAGACTTGGACTTGGCATTCTTGTTCAACAATGAGCCTCGTCTATCGTCTATTGTCCTTGTGCTGCTATCCAACGAACCAAAAATGCCTGCCATAGCACCAGGTTTTTTCTTTCCTCCTTGTGTGACTCGCTTCGGCATTGCCTGGCTATCAATGCTGGGCATCATGCCGAATTGGTATTGTTCTTCTGGTCGCATTTTAGGACTGGGCATGCCGCGACCCCTGGGGGCCGGAGGAGAGTTTGAACCATGCGACGGCCTGTGAGGTCTTGGTCCGCCCAATCCTGGCGGGGGTGGTGGGGAGCTTGTGTCGAGCATGCTGCGTACGGGCTGGCCCGGTCTAGAAATGCCAACGCCTAGCCCGGCAATTGATGAATGCCTTCCCATTGGTCCTGCTGTTTGGAAGTTTGCAGTAGTCGGTGGGCCAACATCGAGCATGCTGCGAACTGGCGATTGTGTGAAGCCAGGACTTGAAGCTCTATGTGAAGTTGTCTGCTGTGATGGCAGCTTCCTTCCCTCCAAGATAGCCATGACCTCGTTCATCTCATCGTTCATAGCGGATTCGAGCGACATGGTGGCGGGTTTGTTTCAAGTCGCGCTAAGTGTTGTTGTTGCGGAAGAGGAGAGGGAGGACGGTTGGTCCTATAGAGGATGAGAGGAGCGAATCAAGCGGACTGTTCTTATAGCTTCGATTGCCTATCAACAGATGTCTTGGCGATTGGAATTATTCTTTTGGTTCCTGTACTCCAGAGGCTGATGGAGCAAACACGTGCTCTGTCGCGGAGCTGAAAAGTGTCAGGCCATGTGGTCGGAAAGGTCTGGTATTAGAGTCTTTGGCTGTCACAAGGCTGTTGAGGCACCGTAATGTCGATGGCTGGTTCGGGCGCGAATGTATTGAGGCAATATACCGTGGTTGAATATTGGGAAGAGTGTCGTGCTTGAACTGGGGTCGCGTATCAGCCTGAATCGTCAATGAAGACGGTGCGATCGGCCAGAAGGTGCAACATGAGGAGGGACGTGGTAAGTAGAGGGAGAAATCAGAATGTAGAGCAAGACAGACAGAGACGTTCGACTTGGCAATGGAGAGCAGACGCTACCATGGGGTTTGGATGAAGGAGAGGAGACTGAGCTTCCGTTCAGTTCCCCGCTAAGAAAAGACTGGAGCTTGCATTCAATCTCGGCTTCACATAAAAAGCAAAATCAAACACCATCTGATCGCAATTCAATTCTCCGCAGCTCGGTGTGACCTGAATGAGGCTTGCCCAGCATTCTCTTTTCCCATCTTGGACCTTTTCCATCTTGGACCTCAATGCACACAGCTACGAGAAGTGATTGCTTCTCTCCATTTCTCACCACCTTCAATGACTGCGCCTCAATATGCTTGGCGCTCAACTTGGCTGCATTTGTACAGTCGACTTGGTCAGGGAATGTAAATGCTTGCGGGCACCCATTTCGCTCATCATGACATTTACTGTGGCAGCATCCTTTTGTTCCACATTCACATCTGGAACACCATCCTTTTATTCCACATTCACATCTGGAGCAGCATCATTCCATTTCACATTCACATCACAAACCCGCTTCCAATAATCGTCCATTTCATTTCATCGCTCCAAACTCCAAACAAAGATATCAATGAAAGCGCCCAACAACTCGACGGGAAATGAGAGAATCAGATTCCAAAATCGCCATTATCCAACCAGAAGGGGAATCAAACCCAAGCAAAGCAGGCATCAACAACTCAAACCCAGAACTGGCTATTGGCCATGTTCGGGTGCACCCCAGCTGTCCAGTCGGCGTGCGTAGCGCTGAACTCGGATTCAGATCCAAAGTTCTCGTGCATAGCATTGTACAAATACTGAGCGCCGCGTTCCGCGACCCGATCTGCATAGTATGCAGGAGTCGCTATGGATACTGCTTTGGTGGCACGATGGTATCCGTAGCACATGGCGTGCGTCTGGTGGTTGTCAGCAATCTGTCACACAGGACCTTATGTGTCATATGCGCTTACAGTCTTCTCAATGTCAGCAGCGTTGAATCCCATTTCGTTCTTGATGACGATGTAGTGAGCAGGCCGTGCTGTTCCTTGAAGAGCCTTGTGAGGCTGGAGGTAGAAGTCCCAAGCTTTATCGCCATAGCCAGTGACGTGTCTGTCGACCACGGTTCCGGGAACCGTGTTGTAGGACCCCTTGGATGAATCACGGGGATTGATATCGGCGTGCTCTTTGGCAGTGGGGTAAAAGCGAGTGTGGTGACGTTTGCCGACGATCTAAGAGTTTGGTTAACAGGGGAGAGTGTGGGACATGGCAGAAGATACGTACGATAATCGAGACCTTTGGGTGCTTGGCTTTTGCACCGTATAAAGCCTCGAAAGCCTTGACAATGGATGGAAATTCGGTATTCAAGACAAGCTTGAATTGACCTTCCGAAACACCGTCGCGATAGATAAGTATCTTGGTCGGGAGCTTCCCACCATTCTTCTTGCGAAAGAACTCAAGTCGACCTTTCATCAAATCTGTCAAGCCCTCAACCATTTCAACGCGTGAAGTTTGGATGCGGAGATCGGCTGTCCATGCCGAGAGGTTGGCGTCATGACTGGAGACAATAGCAGCGATACTTGGAGCTTTACTCTGAGAGTCTGGAGATGGATGGGTGACGTCAATTCCCACCACCATTGTATCTTTGTCAACCAATTTGAGGAACGATTGATTGACTGACCAAGCCTGTCCGCCGGCTTTGGCACAGAACTTCAAGGCCAGGTTACCAACCAACATTAGGTCGGGTCCACGTTCATAGTGGCCAGGCACAATCTTGCGACAGTTCTCGTCCTTGATGAGAACGGTGTGGACGCCGTACTTGACGTCCCCCATCAATTTTATGAGCGAATACAGCACCTTGTTGAAGGAAGGCACTGATATTAAGCACCAAGAAACGCCGTTCTTGGCCATAAAACTGAATCTTGCGTCCAGAGCCTCCTTGATCTTGTCAGCATTCTCCTTTATGGCCGGTCCACCAAGTATAAGTGTCGGGAGAGGTTGCATCTTCGTCTGTACGTTGACTCCATATTTCTTCATCTCGGACACGACCGTGTTTAGGACTTGGTCGAACCCTTGACTGGGTTCTCGCTTGCCTTCCTGTATCTGCAATCCGGTAAATTTACCACCGAGCACGGCGCCGCGATAGAACTGCTGATTTGCCAGATTCCAGCCGCCGTCACGAGCCGCCGTCGACTTTTTGAAGGTAATTGACGGAGCATTGAGAACACGCCCAGGGACTGTCAACATTTCTGTCGCCATAGCCAGTCCGAATTTGCCCTATGTATCGTCAGACACGGGCAGCAGGCTTCAAAAGAAATAAACTTACAATATGGGCAGCCTGTTGAGCCTGAGTGACACACATTACTTGCAGACCTGGACCCTCGATAGACGCAGCGTTCAGGTTAGGGAAACGGGCCGCAAAGGTGATCATATGCGCGGTCTCGTCTGGAGACAAAGCTCTTCGAGCGGGCTGGCCGCCAACGACGTAGCAAAGTTCAGGAGGAATGAGCTGGGGATCGGATCGTGTTCCACAATTGACAAGTGGTGCAGCTGCCGCGGAAAGCATCTGGTTGTATTCTATTCGATATCAGCAAATGATTGTTAGGGGAAGCGACAAATATACTTTGCTTGAAATACTGCTCTACGGTGGTTGTGACCATATTGCCAGGAGTCTTCTCCCAATCAAACCGATGTGTCTGACTGTTCACGCCTAATTGAGTAGCCAGGCCGAACACCGATCTGACTTTCCTAGCCTCGATCATTTTGCCCGCGGAGTCTTTCTCGGCGGTATATTTGGTCACAACCTTCAAGCCTTTAATGAACGAGGACAGATCTTGCAGGACTCTGCGGTTTGACTTGTCCTTTCGCCCCACGAACTTATTCATCAGTACATGAAGTGGTCCAGCTTCGTAAAAAGCAGCGGCTGCTACATTCAGATTGAGAAGTACCCGCTGTGGTCCCAGCCGAACGGAGGAATAGTATCCACGAAGGGCGAGTAGTCCAGCGCCCAGATCCATGGACTCGTAATTAGCATGGTTTCCAAATGCATGATCGAAAGGGAAGAACTTGTTCTGTCCCATGCTTGAAACGTTCCCTTCAAAATTCGGTGCCCGAGCGAAAACAATGTTCAAAGCTTGTCGGACGTCTTCTTTGGACGTCAAGGCACCACTGACGGAGGAAGAGCTCACGTACTTGAACAGTTCGGCAACTGAGTAGGAGGTGTTCAACTTGATATTCAAAGTCCGCTCACGTCTTCTTCTCGCCGCCTGTCGACCGGCGTCTTCGTTTCCTGTTGGGTCTGGGAATGGCGCTTCGTATCGGTCGTGAAGGACAATTTTGAAACTGGCACTATTCGTAGGTCCCAAATCCAACTTTTCGTTGGTGTATATGGTCTTCCCGTAATCTGAGGCAGCTGCGACTTTGCTAAAAATGTTTTGAGCGAGGAACATCTCGACGTAACGGCGGATCTTCTTGCGGCTGAGGCCAGCATTGGGAGCAATGTTCACATCGTATCGGTGGACAGCTTGTTTTGGGTTCTTCAACGTCACATTAAAGAAATTCGTGCGAAGTACAATCGCGCTGCCTTCAATGCCATAGGCCGGTCGGCGTGGTAAAGCGTCCTCGAGTGTGAGCGCACCAAAAGCATTAGAGGGATCTTTGATAACAGCATCCTCAAACTTGGTGATGTCAGGATTTGGTTGAGGTATCGGTTGTCCCTCCCTAAATTATGTCAGACAAGTGCTCAGTGTTCAGTGGAGAATAGTAGTTTCTAATCGAGGCTGCGGAGTGAGTAGAGCAGGAACGTGAGCCTGAACGTGAGCCTGTTGAAACAAGCCTAGGAGGCGGATGACCAGAACTCAGAGAGTGCTGAACTTACTTGTAGATGCCCTTCGGTGGTCCACCTCCACGTCCTCCGCGGAATCCTCCCACCCCTCTGCCTCTATCAAAGCCTCCTCCTCCACCGCCGCGGTCGGGATAGCCACCTCCTCTTCCACCTCCCCTGTCACCACCGCCACGAGCTCCGCCACGATCAGTGTATCCTCCTCTTCCTCCACCTCGATCTCCTCCACCGCGTGCTCCGCCACGGTCGACATAACCGCCACCTCGCCCGCCTCTATCGCCTCCTCCACGAGGAGCCCCGCCACGGTCTCCGCCACCGCGGGGAGCTCCTCGTGGGGCTCCACGGCCTTTGCCGCGATCTGCCATGCGATCTGAAGTATTTTAGGTGAGTGATGGTGTCCAAGTAGCACTCTGTAGAGAGGATAAAAATGTGAATCCATGGAAACCGATTGCAAGGAAAGAAAATAGAAGACAAGAAAAGCCGGGCCAAACTCAATGACAACGTGAAAGTACATCTGCCAGAAATCTGCCTGATTATGATCTCATCTGCAACATTGGCAATTGAGTATCGCGCAGAACTCGCCTTCATCGTGTACTTGGATTTTCTCTTGCATGATGTGGAATGAATGGCAGAAAGCAAGTTCTCAACTGCTTAAACTGCGGGTACAATTGATGGAGTATAGGAGGATATTTCTGACGTACCTGTCTCTGCACACTAGCGGAGCAACTATTGATGTGCTGTTACTCAACGATAGAAGAGTCTATATTATTAATATGATGTTGCTGATAGAGAAGAGAAGATGTAGTTGGCAGAGGATAGAGGTGTATATATAGACGATAAGACGGTTACCCGAGACTCCTCTGGGATAATGAAAGATGCAATAGTGGGTCGTCTTTTGTTGGCCTGATCACAGGCGCCTACACACGTGCTTGTTTGTGTAACATCCCAAAGTGGGAGAACTTGATCTCTGGGATAGCAGTAATGGAGAAGTGAAGATGGTTGTGAAGAGTGAATGTTGTGAGCTGAGTAGTTCAGATGGAAGTTCGGAGAGGAGGAAAGTGACGGCATGGAGAACTAAATCTCCCCCACCAACGCTGGCAGAAGCGCCCAAACACTTCCAAGTGGCTGGTCGAAAAGCTCGCATTGTGATAAGCCTTCTAATTCGCGTCGGGGATCCGGCTGTGTCACGCTAATGCATCGCGCAGTCACGGGCGGGGGATAAAGTGTAATTTCTAGTGAGCTTGGACTTGGACCCGAGCCTCTGCATCCTTCCATCAGGAAATAGTTGACCATGCCTGTCTGCTCTCCATCAATTGCTATTACGACAATTGTGCAGGCTGGGAGGACTGACACCTTGTAGGATGAGGCCAACCTTGCTGTGTAACCGCGCTTCGATCACACGCTTTACAGGAAAGGGCGGCACCGCGACCGGTCAAGACTGATCCGCGACATTCACCAACCAATACGCAGTTTCGATGCTCAGTTCCCGCAGCTGAAATGTCATCTCTATCGTCCACCAGGCCACGAATGCAAGATGAATCATTCCTGGACGACCTACGTATGACAATCATCGAAAGGGATTTTCGACTGGTCTATACAACCTGGGTTTGGCTCCTGATATGCTCCCTTTTGTTCCACGATTCTTGACTTGCAGCATGCTCTCAGCTATCGTCATCCATTGACTGGTTCAAGGGAGTTACATTCTGACGTGTCGTAAAGATTGGCGTCTGTTTGTTACCTGTAATTGAGTCTTACCAGATGTCACTTTGCCTCTGAGATCCAACCCGTTGTCTTCTAGAAAGTCCCTGCATTCTCATATGTCAACTTACGATATATGCTGACCATCGAGATTGAAAGTGAGGGGTAGAACAAAATCATTTCTGTGTTTTGTTGCACCAATCGAAAACTCAGCACAACTTCTTTCTGCATGACTCGCTTCCAAATTGCTTGACAGGAGTACATGTATAGCACCACTTCTACTGTCTTTCGCTTTCGACCAAGATCTGGCTGCTTGCACAGTACAGGCCAATCCCCATACAGAGCCGTTTTACAATCGTGCTGACTTATCTAGACATTTATAACTTATCTTGACCTATTCTGTCAGCCGATCCATCCTTATTACTCCGTCACAAGGCTGGACGAAAGTGGAGCTTATATTCCAAAGTCAATGTGACAGCCGTAGTTTGGATTGAAGTACACCCTGTAGACAGCTAATAGATCAGGCAATGCACATGGATAAGTAGTCTGGGTATGCATATGCTCACTGTGTTAGATGTACTCAATTTGCTAACAACATTCCAAGATTTAAGAAATAGTTTGAGGCCGCCACAATCCCATGAGAATTTGTTTCAGTCTCATGTTTCGCCCACTCCTATTTGTTGGACAGATCTTGCTGTGGCTTATACGACACGCTAATCAATAGCTATTTCAACTATCCATCCTCGATGCGAAATGACAGAAGCGCTTCAGTGTAAATCCAACATGACTTTCGACAATTCCAAGGTCATGTTGCATATCTCAGCAGAATAATAAACAGATCCGACCTTTAACCACTCTTCTCTCCTTCCGCTGCTTCGCTCTCCTCCTCCACACTCGATACCTCCCCAAGACTCTCTCCATTCCGCCTCTTCGTCCTCCTCTCCTCCCACCTCAACCCATAATGAATACCCACGTACAAACAAAGCGCGACCCCAGAAAATCCAAGGTACAACTTCACCCCAATCCTCCAATGTGGAGCCTGACTTGCCGGATACGCCGCCAATGGCACAAACGCACTTTGCAAATACGCCAGCACCGTCCCAGACGCAAATAGAATCGTTAAAACCTCGGGTTCATGCTGGAGATAAGTCGACCCCCAAGCGCAAAGGATCATAGTTGCTACGTTACCGATGTAGTTGAGGTACCAACCAGCCATATATGCGCGTTGAATTGAAGGCCGGATGGTGAGGATGATTAGGGATGTAATGTTGATTGTTGCGTGCAGGAGGAGGGGGCGAAGTCGGGATCTGAAGTGATCGCTGACGGCGCTGAAGAGAAGTTCACCGACAAGTGCGATTGCTGAACCGGCAATGGGAAAATCATTCAGTTGGGCGAGGAAGCTGTAACGGCATTAGCAGGTATACTTCCATCAACCACGAAAATCAAACTCACTACTTCAACTTCCCATCGTCCTGCTTCAAAGACTTCAACCAAAGATTAAAATAAGACGTCAGCGTCGTATTTCCCCCAATAGCCCACGCAACAGCAAAAGCTCACATCTGCCAAAATGTAAACGCCCTCCCAAAACTTCTCAAGGTAATCCCAACTTGCGGTTTCCTCCCCACCCTCCTCGACCTCTTCAACGCAATCTCAATATGCCTCGGTTTCAAATACCACTTTGAAAGCCTATTCTACCTCTCCGGGAATCCAGGCAGAGCAAAGAAGGCCAATAACGCAACGAAAATGGTACATACGCCATTGATAATGAAGGCCCATCTCCACCCCGCTTTTCCCAGCGAGCCATCAAGATTAGTACTAAGAGCGCCTTGTAAAGCACCGGACAACATGGCACCCGCTGGTTGAGCGATGTTGTAGAGGGACATACGCAGCGCCATTTCATGGGGTAAATACCAGGCACTGATGATTGTGAAGTAACCAGGCCAGGCATAGCCTTCAAAGAATCCAATGAGGAATCGGAGACCAAAGACTTGTGTCCTTTTGGACGATAGAGAGGCAGCATGTTGCGATACCCCACATGAGTTCGCAGGAGGGGATCCAGATCGAGGGCCCGATGTGGGAGATTGTGAAGCAGGATACATATAGCATTACTATGTATCCGATGCCATTGGTGTTTGTTGTGATCTTGATGTTGTTTCGGAGGGACTTACTTGAAGTAGGTCGTAAAGTAATTGAACTGGTTACCGTAGAGGTTCAGATCCTCCTTCATTCCGGAAACGTAGGCATTACTCTGCCGATGATTTAGCAAATGTAGTTCAACCTGGGTAAAATACTTAAAATGTTTTTTTGATCAAGATACTTGTAATGTATATCCCAAAAAGCCAACAACCAGGAAAGCACAATCCAGACGCCAAACAAACGCTCTCTCCTCCTTATGATCAACATATGTATCATCGTCAAGAGAACCATCGACAGTGACAACTCCTTCTACATCTGCTGCCGATTTGATGGTACCCAAAACAGCCATGATTTCAAGAGATGGAAAACAAATTCGACTTCAAGGTGCCTCTACTGCAAGCCATACGGCTTGGTCTTGATATAAACATCAACAAGCAAAAAGTTCTACTGGGCAAATCGGGACGAGATAGGATAAAAAGACGTGCTTATCCTTGTTCCAATCCGTCCCACCTTAACCCTTGCCTGCCTCGCACAGAATCCTGCTTTCTCCAACAAGCAGTAGAGTCGTTCTGCAAGACCCGACTTGCCAGACGCAAGCGGCAGATTTTTCATCGTATACAAAATTGTTAGGCAATGTTTGATTGGGAAGTGTTCGCTTGATTCGTTGGCTGAATCCATATATATGGCTCGATGTGGTTAGGTGTCTCGTCCGCAAAACTGTGGGGCCCTTGCGAGCTTTCGGTAAGTAAATATTTGATCTTCAGACAATTGTGAAGCGAACTTTTGTTTTGAATGCACGCGTTTTGATGAATATGGTCAGTTTATCTCATGATCAAAATGGCATGTTGTTCATCTTGTTTGTTGCGTCGTAGTCCTTCCACATACCCATACTCTCATTCTCTCCTCTCCCTCCCCACCACCAATTCTTTCTTCCAAATTTCAAGCGCCACCCAGCGCAGCAGTATAAGCAAGATACCACGTCCTACTTGCCCCTCCATCAATCCATCCATAATCGAAATTCTCCTGCGCGAAAAATCGATACGCCGTTCCCGGATCAACAAGAGCCAGATTTGCATACAAAATACCCCTCCATCCACCACCTACCTGATCAACTCTCCCGTTGGAGAAATAGACGTCCCATTCTTCCTTGACTACCACAGAATCAGCAATCATCCGCAGCAGAAGGTTGGACCGGAATAACTTACCAAAAGTCGGAGTCCTGATGAGTGCGGAGCACGGATTCAGCGGAATCATGTGTATACCTTGGATGTATTCAGGATTCATCCCGAAATAAGTCGCATGATCAACTTTATTCTCAAAAGTAATGCCCGTAACTTTGTTCCTTCTAATCTTTTCTGGTTGGACTGTGTTACTCTCTTCCATCAAAAAGTAGGTCTGGAACGTCCTTGCTTGGATGGCTAGCATAAGATTGCCTCTTGCTTCCAGATTTTCATCGTTGATGGTGTGTCCCCACATCTTGAGTGCATAGGAGGCGAAAGAGTCTTCCGACGTTGATTCCTCGTCTTTTCCATCCCCGGATTCGAAGAGGCCTTTCGCCCATGAGTGGCCATGGTACCAGTCAAAAGAACGGGAGAAAGGGAAGTCAGCGTCGTTGATTGGGTTGGCAAAATCACGGACGAGCATTTGAACCCACTCTTTATTTCTCCCACCATTTTCATGAAGCCAGTTGGGATCGACCATCCCGATGACTGCTGCAGCATAGACAAAGTATCCGTAATGGAAATGATGATCATTATAGTATCCATTCCCGAAATCTGCTCCAGCATCTCGAAGACCAGCGGTTGAGACGACGCCTCTCCATCCTTTTTCGTAGACCAGTGGATTGATTTGTTTGTTATCTACGAATACCGCGAAGACTTCTTTGAGTTTGTTCAACACTTTACTGGTAAGTTCGGGTGGCGCAGATACTAAAGAGTGGAGAACGTAGAGCATCATGGCGAATTTTCCCAAGCCTTTGCCGCTGAAGTACATGCTATCCAGGCAGCATTGGCCTTTGAAATCTTGATCTGCTTCGTTTTGGGCGGTGGACAGGATGGCTTTTTGTGTTGCAGAGGAGAAATCGGTAATAGAACCCTTTGATGGAGTCCAGGGAGCGAAAGATATATCTGCAGGGAGGGATTCATAAAGATGCCAGGAGTCTGCTAGGACCGCTGTGGAGAGACCTTTTGTAGTCGTTTGGAGACGAAGAGGAGTCACTGCGCCTGCGGTGTCTCTAGTGAAGGAAGAGAGGTGGTGAGGGAGCGCATACCTGGTTATTGGTTAGTAAAATCATTGAAAATGAGAACTTATCGGGACAAACATGATTAGGGGATTTGGCAGACCACCTTTCTCCCACGTCAGACTGTAGTTTCCCTTACTACCGTCCGAGCTTCCACTGACGGTGCATGCAATGGCATAAGCTCCGGCACTACGGTCATAGAATTCTTCCGAGCAGCCAGCTGGTAATTTGGCGACTTGGATCGCCCCTGTGAAACCAGTTCGAGCTTTAATCTCGCAATTGCTGGTTTTGTCAAGATTCTCCATCCCCTGAGCGGCTTGACGGGTGAGATACAGCAACCAGGTCTTTCCATCTTCAAGAATGATCCTAAATTTGCTCGTTGCGCCGTTGTTCAGTTGACCTGCTGGTTGTAGCTCCCTGAAGAAGACAGAAGATTGAATGAGGGGAGTGCAGTTTTTGTATATTCCAGTCACGAATCCCATACCTTGCAGTAAAGGGAAAGTGACTACTGGATTTGCTCCTTGGTGAGGCGCGAAATTGGCGTTCACGCTGAAGGCCTGAAGAGAATCTGTCGTGAGAACCGTTTGATCGCCCAACTCCGCGGCCGAGAGTAGTATTGATTGAATGCCTGTCTCTAATAAGCCTTCTCGATCTTCTCTTAGATAAATCTAAAACATGTACTTACCAACAGGATTGATATAATACTGACTCGCCCCAGAAGGTGTCGCCGGCCCAAAGGCAAGTTGTTCCCTATCCACCTGGGAGATAGAAAGTCCCCAGCTTTTAGCATTTCCTCCGCCTTTCGTCCAACAAACAGAGTAAGGATGCGTCCAGACTGAGCATCCTTGGTTTCCAAGTAGAAGATTGGCGTAGAATTTGCTGGTCTGAAGAGGAGTATCTGGGCATGGGTATATGGGATGGCATCCCGGATCATCAATCCATCCATTTCGAGATCTGATGCAATGTCGTGGTGCGGGATGGTCTGCACAATGGTCAATGGGAATGCCGCCATGTGCGGTCGAGGTGAAGATGTCTTTCGAGTTGGAGCTTGCGAATTGGGCATTATGTACCGACGGCTGGTGGTTGGAGTTTGCTGGCACAGAATACTGTTGTTGCCCCTGTGGTGCCTGGAATTGTTGATTCTGAACGAAATTCTGGCCTTGATATTCATATCCTTCCTGCGGCGGCGGAGGTTGATACTGACTTGGTGGCGGCTGTCCTTGATGGTACCCCTGACTCATGTACTGAGGTTCATGATACTGTTGTCCTTGACAGTACTGCTGATTTTGATCTTGCTGTTGATATTGTTGATACTGTTGATTTTGCTGGCCAGGAAATTGTCCGCCGCCTTGGTGATTGTTTTGCGGATGACGCGCATCTTGTACGGCTTTGAATGCCGCTTCGGCCAGCTTCCGGAAAGGCTGGAAATGGTAGTCAGTGATGAGAATGGAAAACTTGATGAGAAAGGTTGACGAAGTGTTGAAAGTGGGAGATGTAGAGATTGGGGGACAAAAATCATGCACGCGAATCTCTTACCATTTCAAGGTCCCCGAAAGCAGATGAGATTGACTTGATCTAGCTCGAAAATTTGCTCGTGTCTGCACCAAGTACAAGAATCAGAATGTTTTGTTGTTGTTTGTTGTTCTCGCGATCAATGACGTCGCTAGCGGAGAATCTAAAAGAGGAAATTCACATGTAATGAAGTGAAATTATATAAATTATATAAATTCGAACAATTACAGCCTGCCCCTCAATTCGATTCTCCACATGAACAACTGACTTGAATACAAAATGCCAAACTCGAGACCAATGGTGATAAAGCCCTGGCAACATTCTGTTCCGATTTGCAGAAACCATAAGAGAGCAATATCAGATCAGGAGAGTGCTCTTTAGAAACCTACATCCGCAGTTATCCCTGAAGAATTTTTTTAAGAAAGGAACAGAAGTGTAAGGCTCAGTTTCAAAGCCAACGAGGACGTCAGCTGCAGGGTCATAGCATTCTATTCCACTCCTATCTTCTAAAAATCCCGCTGAACTTCACGAGCATTGAGCAAATGGATGCAATATGGAGTGACTGAAATGATTCATAAATTTTATCGCAATGATCCTCTCATGAGATCCCCCAAATCTAAACCATAGGCTTTTCCATCGGCTTAATAATACTCCCCGCCTTAACCAAAACCCTCGGTTTCGTACTCTCCTGAAACACCTCCTTGACATTCCACTCACTCCCAATCGGCATCCGAATAGACCTCTCATACTCAGCTCTACTCGTAAACGGGAACGGCAAAACCGGTGCAAGATATCCCACATTCTTCTTAACCCTCTTCTGATTGATAATAACATGCTTCAATTTCTTATCCTTGCGCTCGTCAGCTTTGATCCCATCCACTTTTCGTAGCCAACGGCCCGTGTTGCGTTTCTTGTCGCGTTTCGAGACGCCGTCGCCGACCCAGGCGCCCCAGCCTGGGAGCGTGTCGTCAATGATTTTGTCGTCTTCGTCGAGGACTGTGGCGCGTTTTTCTTCTTCGAAGGTTTCTTCGACGTCGTCACCTGCGAAGGCTCGGCGGAGGATCTCAGTTTGGTCTACCAGACCTGAGTCGGTGAGGGGGAGAACTTCGCCTTCCTCTTCTTCGTCTGAGGGTTCGTTGTCGTAGCTGACTGTCACCCAACCATCTGCATCTGGATGAGAGTGCTTTTCGCCGGGCAGGAGCTCTGGTGCTGATTTGGAGGGTTTCTTTTCTGCAGCATCGGTAGTTTTGCCTTGTTTCTTTGCGCCACCATTTTGGCGAGGCTTGGAGAGTTCGGATGGAGTAACCTTGGTCGTAGTGGCGTTGCGGGGCAGCTTGTACTTTGCTTCGGTAGCAGAGACAGTCGGCTCCATGGCTCCACGGATGAGTTCTTGTCTCTCTTCATCGTCAGATCCAAAAGCTTCCTCGAATTCGTTCTGGGTCGTGGAAACGGGTACAGGCTTGCTAGCCTTCGTAGGACCGAATAACTTGCGGCCAATGGTTGCCTCTTCCTCAATCTCTTCAGAATCCTCTCCAGCTAATTCTCTTCGCATGCGTGCAATATCGTCTTTGTTCTGAGCGGTACGTCGTGCTTCTGCTTCACGCATGAACTTCATCTGATGGAGTCCAGAGCCAGAGTCTTCGAGTTCAGGACTGTCGAGTTTGCTCAGCTGTCGCTGTAATCGTCGGAACTCCTCCGTCTCATCATCGATATCAGAATCATCATCGGAGTCATCGCTGCTGGAAAGTGCGTCCTCTCCACTGGCATCCTCATCTCGGATTTCCTTGCCTTCGATTCGTCTTCTCAATTCTTCGTTCCGCCGGGCCATGTCAGTTATACCAGATATCGCAGAATCGTCCCAGACCGAGCGACCACTTTTCTTCATGGCTTTCGACCACTTGCTGTCACGATGTTTGGCACCCATGCGTTCTTCAGCTCGACGACGGTCTGCCATCTCTCGTTCTTCCTCGTCCATGTCGTCTTCACCACCCTCAGCAAAGGCATCACGCTCCATAGCAGCAAGCTTCTCGCGTTCCTTGCGATGCACACGACGATAAGATTTACTCTTAATCTTCTTGATACGCTTCGCTCGAACTTCTTCTCGAAACATGAGCTCTCTCGCTTTGCGTAGTTCAGCTCGTCGTGCTTGTACTTCTTCGATGGGCATTTTGTTGGTCTTCAACTCTTCGAAACCAAGAATGCGCTCTTCTTCTTCGTTTTGGTTGCCAGTAATCAGACCACTCTCTTGCATAATGTTCTGGATCGCGCTCTCGAGATCATTCATTGGCGCAGTCTGGCTGGTTGGGAGGAGATGTTTAGAACCAAATGGTTTTGCAGTATCGGGGTCTACGAGAGGGAATGTGAGATGTTCGGCCATTCGGTTCTGCTTGACTGTATCGTTCCATCGGTCAAGCGTCTGTTTAGCCTTTTCATTGGCAGCAATACGATCGAGTTTGTCCTTTTGGCGTTTCGGGAGACTTGCTGCAAGCTTAGGGTCCTTTTTGGGTAGCTTGGGGATATTGCCGACTTGCTTGGAGATCGCCTTGAGCTGGGGATCTGATGTATTTGCTAGAATATCCTTGATATCGAATTTCTCCGAACTGACAAGTCCTGCTGTTGACGGTGCCCGAGCCTCGTGAGGGTCCTTTTCTCGAGACCGCGACTTTGAAGCCTTTGATTCTGGGTGTAAACTGGAAACGAGGGCCTGGAGCCGTGAGAGTTTGTCCTCATCGTCTTCATCGTCTTCAAGATCCGACATGGAAGATTCAGACGAAGCCTCGTCTCCACTATCCACATCATCCTGCTCAGAAGAACCTTCATTGTCCAGATCTTCCTCCTCATCACTCGCCTCATACTGATCCAGCATTGTAGCCAAATCAATAGCATCGTCTCCAAGCCCATCATCATCCTCTTCTTCCTCTTCGCTCTGTTCATCCAAATCCAAGTCACCGTCGAGGTCTCTTTTCGGCGCTGCCTTTTTCTTGGTAACCTTCTTCTTTCCCTTCCCACCCGTACTCCCACGGAAAGTGAAGCCACTGAATTTCTCCTCGTCACTACTACCAAACGCATCATCCGAGTCCAGTTCTTCGTCGTCATCATCATCCACAACACCCATCTTCCACTTATTCCCTTCGCTATCACTCCCTTCACTCAAATCCAACTCGTCGAAGCGTCCTTTCGGGGCTTTCTTGTTATGCCTCTCCTCCTCTTCATCCTCATCCTCAGAGTCTTCCTCTACACGAGCCTTTTTGCGTTGGGGCTGATCATCTTCTGCCGCTTCGCCGAGTCGATTGCGGCGGAGTTTATGGGTTTCCGGGTTCTGGATCGAGGCGATGGAGAATGCGTTCAGCGTTCTCTTTTTTGATTTATTCTTCTTCGCTGGGCCCTTTGCTTTAGGCTCTGATAGCGAACTTCTCGATATTCGGGGAGGCATTGTGCAATTGTTGTTCTTCTTCCTCTTAATCTTCCGGCCAAAAATAATGTCGACAATTTTTTGATGCACGCCAAGATTTCGCTTACCTAAGTGACAGGGTCGATCTCGACTTTTGATACTCCACCTCCAACTGCGAAGTTCAATTGAAGCTCTCGAATCATCAAAATGTTCCATCCCACACCCTCATTATCACGCGCCCTACGTCGACTGGCCTTGACGACCAAAAATGCACCAAAAGACTACTACAAGGGAACGGGTTCGGGGTCAATGGGTCAACATACTCGATATGGAGGTTACATGCTCGACTTCAGTAAAATAAGAACATACGTCCCACCTATATATCGCGAATCTTTTGCCGATGTGAGTATTACACTCTTTCCACTCCTGTCCGACAACCCTCAGCCGTCACTCTAGAAAGAAATGGTAGTTGTGAAAGCTAATTCTCGACATAGCTCTTCCCATTCGTAGCAGCCCGCGTCCCCAAACCTGCGAAACAACGTCTCGTCGATGCACAAACCGGTGAAATAATAAAGGATCCAAAGGTTGATGGGCGCTTATATCTGAAGCAATGGAAGGAGTTTGTCAAGCATGAGAATTTACCAAGGGAGGCCGAGGACGCTGTGGATGAGGATTTGACTAGTATGAAGGGGAGGGCCGAGAAAGGAGTCGAGGAGGAGAGACGGCCGTGATAGAGAGGACGGTTTGTATGATATTGTAAGAGATGGATGAAGGAGATGGACTTTGCAGCATAGCATGGCGTTTTGGGACCCGGGGATATTGTACAAATGGTAGAAGAGATGGGATAACACATCAATTGGAGGAAGAGTTGAGGATGAACATGTACAGATCTGCAACAAAGAGACATGGTCGTTGACACCCTGTGTGGAATGCCAAGTCAGAGGATTGAGGACACAATGGACGGCACGATCGAGCTTCATCTTCAAACCGCTATAACAAGCTCTGAACATGTAGAATCAAGCCATCAGTTCCATCTCCACGATTCAGACCAAGCAAACTTTCGTTCTCTCTGCCTCACCTCTTAAGGGCCATTTAGAATAATTTGACGAGCATTGCAACATCATTCAGCGAGGACAGTGTCCCACCTATTTCACACAATTTCGACCAACATTATTGAACATTGTTCTCCGGTTTTACCCCTCGAACACTTTAGCTGACTGATCCTCCTCGCAGATTAGTCAATTATTTTCGAGTCGTTCATTGAATGAAAGGTTTCTAGTCTGCATTCCAACAGTGCCAATGCTTGCACCACATTATAAGTTGTTAATTCGTGGCCATGCGCAAAATGTGCATAAATTACCCCAAAACAGTACACGCGACCGATCCAACTCCAACCACGAGCATGAACTAAGCTTGGCTAAGCTTTCAGCTCCTGTCGCTAAATTAGGGGGAGTGAACTTCACGGCATATCACCACAAAGTTTCTATCATCACTGCTAAATCGTGGCCAGGCTAGAATGCTTTGAGGCAAAGCCCTTGTCCATCTGATGGACCTAGACTGCATAAAACCTGTTAATCGAATCCTGAAGTTTTAGAAGGGGCATCTCTGCACAGTTTCTCTCCCTCACACTAATCTTTCACTCCATTATTGCAGCCATCATACCATCAAACACCAACAATGGCATTCATGGCATCTACTTAAATCCACAAACTCAGCTGTCCCGGCATGCTCTCCGCCGACTGCGCTCTAAAAGACAAGCCCTGGAGACCCTCGATCTTGAATCTCAATTTCTGTATAGGAAATAATTATGGTAACTTTACAGCACGCTACAACAAAGATCCTTCAGGTCAAGATTTTGTCTCCTCATTAAGCAATATTCGTCTTGAGTGCTCATTGCTTATCGCTGACTGCAAAGACGATCATCGTAGTCGCACGTACGCTGCTTTTGAATTGAATTATGATGTTGCGAATAGAGATGGTGTATTGGAATTTGTGCATCCAAGGTATGGACCGAAGGGGCTGAGGGTGGGTCCACCGGTGATTGGGGAGAGGAGGATGGGGAAAAGGTTTGGTGGAGATTTGTTTGAGGATTCATTAGGAGGGCCAAGTGCAGGGAGGGCGCCGACCCGCACCGGCTTCATCCTTGTTTCAGTCCAAACAACCCTCACTTAATAATAGGATTTACTGTAGCTGTACAGGAGATAATTGCTTTGATATTCGCAGTGCACGTGATATGGCATGTTGTTCTGCTGCGACTGTGCCAAAGTCTCAAAACGTCGCGCTCACTCATCTCTATCTTGGCGCTCGGAGCCAAAGTTCACTACTAACACTCTTTCAATTACTGCTCCCATCCCAATACGTCGTCCCAGTCATGTCATAAATGTCATCAGCGACTTATCGCAGGCTGCTTCGTCTACCAAGAGTCCTCCTGTCCATGCAAAAAAACGCTCGGATAATCCAACTCCTTCTGTGCCGGAATACCCAGCGACACCTCTACCAATTTCTACACCGGCCACCATCCCCACTCTGAGGTTGACGAAGACGCTCGTCGAGGATCCGAGTTGACCCTGCAATCTGCAGACCTGACCATGAAGAGTGGAGGCCAACAAGCTGCTCTGATATTGGCTATGTAAGCTTAAGAGGTCGATATTTTTGTGACTTATCTGGTGTACTCGCTATGCAGTACTTTGTCGGGTTGGTCATTTCATAGTAGGACATAATGCTACAGTTTTTATCACAAGTACAAAATATCTCGTTCTGCAAGATGTTGCGACTTCAAGAAAGTCGCAAATTGTAGGCAGGTTGCAGGGCACCGTGCGGACAGAAATTTTTAGGAAAACTTATTCTTCCCTCTTATTGTAGTTTGGATACTTCTACATTAGAAAAAAGTAAGGTGATATTAAAATAATGTTGAAAGGGAGTTTATATCCGGGCCTGGAATGAAGGGAGGGTTGGCAGTTGGATAAAATGTATAATAGACAATCAGTAGAGTCCCGATGGGTGTGTGTTGGTTTTACAGTGCCACATACTAAATGCGTGCCATGTCATTGCAGAAGCGTCAATATCCCGCCCAGTACATTTGTGCGTTATCCGCTGCTGTTGACGAGAGCAAAGACTTTCGGATGTCTGCTCAAAACACTGAAGTCCAAGTGCAATACCTCCTTGGCATGGAAGTTGTATGAGACTAGAAAAGGCTAGTTTTTCATTATTTGTGACTGTTAAAGTATATCTCAGCACGGTACCACTTTGTCCACATCATCTACGAAGATCCTGAAGACTCTCGGTCAGATTACCGTGCAGCTCTTGAAGCTCTTTTCTTTTCTCAATGAGCGTTGGTGATTCGATTGCAATGCGTTGTAGCTCTACATCAGAGAATAGAGCAACGGTCTCGGGACAGAAGATATCCGGGAGTGGTTTGAGTAGATGACGCTCAATTACCTGCCGGCATACGTTGTCGACGTATGTCTTCATCGAGACCTAGTCTAATTAGTATCAGATGTATCTCCAGAAAATAGTCTCCAACCTTATAGTACGCCGACAGGCCAGCCAAAGCTTCCGTGCAGGCTTGATCATCCATATTCACAATGATCCTTCTTTGCAGCGAGTTAAGGAGCTTTTCAGCATCGAGAGCATTGTTGCTGACGTGGAGTTTGCCGTTCCGATCATGTGCCCGCGTGTCGTCCATCGCTTTCCTTAGCAGCCGCCGAGTTGACTCTTGACGAGAGTTTTGGACATTGTCGGTGTAGTAATGATTGTACGTAATCGGCTGCTGTCTCTCGTCCTGGTGGAGCTTTTCAAGCTCTTCCATTGCCGTCTTGCTACTTCGTCGTAGTGAAATACTTGTGAAATCCAGCAACTCAGCTAGGACTTGCTCGTCATGAGTGAGATACCGGAGTACTGCTTCGACGAACATCGAGATCTCTTCTTGAATTCTTGTCAAATGACCTTCCGCTATCCCCTGCCATCGGCTTGACTGGACGTGAAACAGTTCGGAGAGAAGAATATGGTTGTAGTTCCCGGGTAGCTCTTTCCCTCTGCTGCCCATATAAACCTTAACACGTCAGTCAACGAAAACTAGAAATATGGGGAGAAGTTACTTCATTCACCCACTCCATCATCTCGACTGAAGTCACGAAAATCTGATCTGTTTCCTCCATCTCGCCTGCTTCATCTTCCTCGTCGGTGGAAATATCTGACGAAGACTTGACCTCCTTTTCTGAATCTAGGTCCCCTGAAGTACTTCCGCCAATGATTCTTCGTTTTCCTCCATGGTCTCTCATATATCCTGAGAACGAGGTATTGAGACGGTGCACAGCAGCGCGAAGTCTTGTTGAGTCATTGCGCAAGTCCTGTGCACTGAAAAATAAAGCATCTGTTTCGTGGTATGTGCCATTCAGCGCGGATGTTGTGAGGCTATGGAATCTCATAGCTAAACGGGAGAGAAAAAGTCGAATATGCCCAACTGTCGGCCGTTCGCCCCCAAGATCAGCCAGTTCTCGTTCCGTGCTAGTTATCAATGTTCGTATCTCCTCGCGAACTTTTGGGAGCTCTCGCTCGATGTGCTGATCTAGGAGACTTTGTAGATAGGACCTGAGGGACAGTATGCCGACACGATCACTGTGCAAGAGCTGCTCTTTCCATGGGGAAGATTGGAAGTAGAGGACCTCACTCTTTTGACGTTGCTCGGCAGTGATTCCGTTTTCGATCTCAGTAGGTGTCGGGTTCTTCACCAAGAAATACCCGAGTCTCAACTTCGTGGTGTCTTGATTCTTTGCCAGTAAAGCAATGCGCCGTTCTGTACCTCTGTTGATAAGATCAGGCTTGGTAATGATACCTACCGTTCGCTGGCCAGCTTTGTCGACTCGTCGAGATTTTTGAATGATTGCCTGGTTTGCGATATCGTTGCTGGCTTGAACCACTGCTAGAATGATGGTCCTAGGGTTCACAAGGTATGATTCCACTAGATTTTGGACAGTGAGAACGTCTTCTTCGGTTTGTTCCTCGTTGGCGACAGAAATAAGGCCGGGCAAATCCACAACGGTGAGGTGCAAACTGGTAGGTCCCAAGACCTCAATACGAAGGACGTCTTCGGCAAAGGCTGGACCCTCGGTGATTTTTCCAAAGCCTCTTATGTCCATCAAAGATCCAGCCTCTGCTATGGCTGCGGGTAGCTCTGAAAAGGTTTTCAATCGGCGGGAATACCCTCGAAGTGCAGCTCTGGTTGGATCTCGTCGAGAAGGGGATGGAAGGATGGTGGCAGTGATCCTTGGTTCTTCGGTCGAATGCTGGAGAATTATTTCGGTCGCGAACTTCGTACAGACGCCGTCTTGCCTCGGAAATGGTAAACCTGTAAGACCCTCCAAAACTGAGCTTTTGCCGGCAGATTGGTCCCCGCAGACAACTAGCTGGGGAAGGTCAACATGCTCGCCGATACCACGAGCTCTAAGTGTAGCAATCTGCTCTAGGCGAAGCGTTGATTTGGTTGAATGAAGCCCTGGAAGTCCTGGGAGCCCAGTGTCCATTATGAAGGGCCTATAGTGATTCGAAGTTGCTGAGAAAAGATGATAGATTCGGCCATTCCATCAGTGGTTGTTCCGGCCTTAAATACTACACGGTTGGTTCAAGAGAAATCGCAAGAGAAGGCCGTAAACTGCTATCAATGCAGTCAACCGTCCATATTGACAGATGAGGGGGAAATTGTCCATAATCGCTTATCAGATAACTACTATCTATCACTTCATCGTAGGTTAGATTCTATCTCCTGTTTGAGACGAAACTTTGTTGTATCAAAGCTGTAAGATGGTGGCTGGACGTCACTTTGGTACGGGAAGCAATCCCCCGCAATATCTATCGGAGTGCGGTTTTCCACAACTGCGGTACAGATGCACTAGAGTGAGCTTGTCGCTGATAGCTGATAGCTTATCGCTGGTTGCTCATTGTTGGTAGCTTATCGTTGGTAGCTTATCGCTAAACGATACAGGACGTTGGGCAAAGCAGGCATCTTGGTATCTCGATGAGAGTACGAGCCTGAAACTTAATTATAACATTTGGATTCAGGTAAGCTAGCATGGATCAACTTACTGAACCAACTTCATACCTAGCATGACTATCTTTTCTCGCTATCGCACCGCTACGAAAACTTCTCGATGAATGAAACTGAATCGCGAACAACCACTTCCAAGACCAATTAGCGGAGAGCCGTTGTTTAGTCAATTTGGAAGCAAGTGCTTGGGGCGAGCTTTCCCGATTTTGATATGTCAATTCAGCACGTTATCTTGGATAACAATCATGAGGCATAAACCAAGTTTGTTCGGAGTATATTTGTGCGGCACTGCTATCTAAACCATGAAAGCAACTAGTCTTTTGCTGATTCACATGAGGTTGAGAGCTCCAATAACCTCTCTCAAGCGATCTGTAGAGCGCCCTGAATCGTACCAAACTGCGGCCAAAAGTGCCTCGACTGTGATTGCCAGCACTTTCTCTGATGGTTGCACGTCACCCTGACTAGGATTTGTGAACATGCAGCCACTGATTCCGGTGGTTTGCGCACAAGCAGAGAGGTTGATAATTGATCCAATGCTTTCAACCTGTCCATTGCCAATTGCTTAAGATCTCATCAGCACAAGCCCTGCACTCTCGAACTTACGTACCTCTACTCGCATTATCCTGATAAACACGATCAAGGAGGACCAAATGTAAAAGACATTTACCCACAGCAGCAAGTCGTCTATTGCCATCTGTTCCTATCCGGCTGCGTTGTGGATTAAGTCCAGAACCAGATGTCACAACAGCCTCTAACATTAGGCGGGGGTCAGAGAATTGATACCGAAGGATTGCTTGCAGTCTCTCTGCAGATTCAGCAAGTGAAACCATGATGTATATGCTTGAGATTAATGTAGATGTAAAGGGAGTTGGGTGATGACTTCTTGGAGGAAGTAGGCGTAAATGCTAGCTACAATTAAATAGCATCATGCAATTGGGAGGTTCCTAAATACCCTTCAAACAAAACAGGAGAGTCAAAAATGCTACTATCAGATACGCAGATATGCAGATGGCTTATCTGGTTCCATAATGCCTAGTATCAAGATAAGCCTGATACTGATCAATTTGTTTGGGAAACAATGATCATAAGTACCAAAGTTAACCCCAAAGATGCCATCATAATTGCCATTGTCAAACCCTAGAGTGAGTGATGATTGATCAAATTTTGACCTTCGGAAGATAATGCTTTCTATCAAATCTCGGGCAAGTCTGACAGATAACGATGTGGACAATTGGTAAAGTCTAAGTATGGGGCCCAAAGGGACCGGAGACATGATGTCAGGCCTAAATCCTATTGCAGCTTGTAACTCGTCACACCAGTTGTGAGTTAGAGAAGAGGCTTAGTTGTATGACTGGCGACAACTTGGAGACCACTGCGCTCAATATGCAGGGGAAAAAGCCGGCACTGTCATATAGCAATTCTGTCGGGTGTGATCCTCTGATGTGATGGGGTCTAGATCTCGCTACCATATTGTCCTTGACTCTGAAAACTGTCCAAAGCCAATTTCCGAGCTTTATCACTGTGGTGCGCACCTCTTCCAGCTTCTCCAACGTCTTCAACCACTTCTTGCAGTCTAGATGCGAGTATATCGTGCAACAGCAAAAGTATAAGAAGGATGACCTCGACGCCGACCATGTTGTAACCATGTGTTCTTGTGATAAACAGACAGGGTCCCAGGTATTCTTAAACGATCGACCTTGGTAGCAGAAGCGCGTGAGGTTAAAATGGCGGCGGAGAAGGTCTCAGGGAGGGATTTGTCAGGACAGTGGTTGGTGATGGTGTGGCTAGGTATTTTGGCACATCAGTTGTATGAATTTCTGAGGGTTATTCGGCAACGAAAAGCTTGATTAAAAGATATAGCGGGCTGTGAGAAATCAATGACGATATTCATATGAATAGGACATCTTGTCAGGATCGCAGCAATGATCAAAAAGATTATTGCTGGGAAAGAAAGATCAGAATCTCCTCAAACTGTGAAGAGATGTTTGCTACTGAAATGCAGTCCCAGCGTCTTGCGAGCGCTTAAATATGAGCCTCCAATTAGGGCCTAGCTATGTTTAGCTAGGGTCTAATGGGTAGGTAAATAAGCAACGTGCTCCTGCCTAATCTCTCCTTTTAATTTCCTACTTTGTCCAATATACCGAACAATAGCTTATCATATTTAGGAGGTAAGTCCCTCGAAGCCACCAAGGCTTTAGAAGTATTATATTATACTTATTTCTATAGGTCTTCGCTGGTCTTTGGTAGCATATGGAGACTGCTATCGCCGATCTCCTAGATGCCGAAAAAGATTAGTCGCCGCTTATTCGTGAGCAGCTCCGAACCCTTTCTACAGCTATAGACCTATACTAGGTATATTTAACTGTGGAAGTCGAAGAAGACCCTTCCAGTATAATATATTCGTAAAGGCCCTAAACTGCTCCTATGAACGTTGTATAGCCCGAATAGGCTAGTATAGATACTGATTGCGAGTAAGCAAGTTCCACCATTCCTCCTTGGCAGTATAGCGGTCTTTAAGATCTTGTAGCTAGTATCGATGATTATAGTTTTACTGCTCCAATTACAGCTCTAATTCGGAGATGACCAGTACCAAATCTTCCCTGACATAGTTTTTCCCTCCACCGGTTCGCAACCTCACCAGCAAGCTGCCGAAAGCCCCCCCTCTCAAGATGAACATCCAGCAATTCCACAGACAAAGAAAACGCACACAGAAGGAAAGGGTTTGGGAATTGACATGGAGCAACAGCGAATTGAACCCAAAGCTCCTACTATAGAACAACATAGACAAGAGTCGGGCCTTGGGGCATCAGAGGATAAGCTGACTCCTGGCGCGCAGGGATCACTCACAACACTCACAGTAGTTACACCCATCCAGCTCATCAGAGACAAAACATATCAGTACCAGTCATACCCAAGAACGAACGCCAGCCATCCGTGACGGTATCAAGGAGATCGAGGTTGAACGACAAGTAGAATGCGACTTTGAGGCAATTCCACAGGATATCATTAGAACTACCCAAAGAGAACCCTACTACACTAGCACTCCGAAGTGCTCCTCTTTCTATTAAGCCCTTTTCTCAAGAGCCTCCGCGGGCTGTCGACATATCACTTGATTCGTGTTGTCAAACTCGCGCCCATAGAAGTCTTGTTGCTCGTGGGTCGGTCCTCGGAATGGTAAGACAATCGTGTCGTGAGCGTGACCCTTTTAGATTTTGGAGATGGCCTTCGTAGGGCTGAGGAGAGGATTGGATGCGTCGGTTGTTGTTGAGCGGCGCAAGCGCTGTTCGCTTTTGTCGCCGAAGCGATTTTGGCCTGTTATGGAACCTTGGAGCATTCGGCATCGTCCGAAGAGGACACATAAGAATGTGGCAGGGTACATGGCATCTGTGTTATGGAAGTCACTCTATCTCGTTTTCTCACGTGCCGATCCACGAAAAGAGGCAAAGTTACCTTTAATTCCCAAATTGCACGAAACTTACCAATTCGCGATTGACGTTTGCCCTAGCATGACACCTTGTGCAAAGTTATATATGCCACGTGATTATCGGCGCGTTTCACTGTCAAGAATATCGATTGAATACCGCGAGAATACAAGCGATTGCTTGTATTAACAGTCTTTTTAGCTTAGCGGATACGGTATTCTTCGGAGGCCTGACATTCACGACCCTCTCCAATTTTCTGGACAACCTCAACATCCCTTCAGTTGTCCTCATCTGTTTCTTCCATGCGGTCTTGTCACATCATTTGCTATTATCAGTTCTCATAATCACCTGAACTTTATCCACGATGTTCTAGTGAGGGGACTCTTCTTGCGATCTCTTTGGCGCCAATGCAATGCAATAACATTCCTGCACTCTTCATCAAGGATTGCTACTGTACCTGTCTCGCTCAACATGGAACCCAATGCGAAGAGCCGAAAAGGTTACTGGACAGAACAGGACGGTCCACTCTCATATTGCCTACTACACCCGTACGTGTGATCGACTTGCATGAAAACTGCATCAAATTAGCAACGAAAGACCTCCGCTGGATTGCGCTCTCTTATGTTTGGGGCTCATCAAGGGCCCATTGCTTGATAAAAGCCAACAAAGAGAAATACATGAGAAGATGGGGACTCAGCCAAGTTAACCTTCCGAAAGCAATATTTGATGCCATGGAAGTGGTTCGTATCTTGGGAGAACGATATCTTTGGGTGGACTCTCTCTGCATTGTTCAAGATGATGAGGATGACCTGGGTCCCCAGATTCGGCAGATGAACGCAATATATCGTGGCGCGACTTTGACAATTGTTATAGCGGACAAGCCTTTGCAGGATTCGCAATTCGTTTCACCAGACTTTGAAACTACGACCTGCGATAAGCGGCTTCTAAATTTACTTCCAACACTTGAGTGGTACACGAGATGTTGGACTTACCAAGAATTCATCCTCTCTTCGAGGCTTCTCATCTTCACCGCTCAGCAGGTATTCTACTGCTGCCAAACGCACTGCTCTACGAAAGAAGCTGACCGCCAACATGTTGCTCGACTCCAAGAATCTGGCAAGGCCAGGTATCCCTCACTCGGCTTATCAGACCTTAAAACTGGGTACCAACCTCTTAACAGCGTTGCATCGTACGAAGACATGGTTCAAGAATTCTCGCTCCGACAACTGTCACATCCAGAAGATATACTGAATGCTGTCGCTGGAATACTGGAACTGATGGCGAATCAAACCAATGTTGACTTTCTCCATGGCCTCCCGGAGAAATGTTTATTTGAGCGTGGGTTGCACTGGATTCCTTGCGGTAGTTTGTGTAGCAGGCCTGGCGGATTCCCCACATGGGCTTGGGCTGGATGGATCGGACCTGTTACGTACGACCAGATAGGGACAGGCCTTAATTCGAATGTCTTCAACCATTTACGGGCTCGTGAAGTCGATGACTGGCGCCTTTCGACTGCCGATGGAATACCTCATATACGGAGCAGCACAAATCAGCCTGATTGCAAGTTCCCGGCGGTGGTATGGTCGACTGAGGCTCAGATTCTCGAATTCGTGACGAAAAGCACCTGTCTCACCTTGGGAAAAGAAACAAATCATACGGTCCCTGGCGTTCCCGGATCTACCAAAGCCGTGCAAAATTTGAGACTTTTTTGTCAAGGAGACTGGGTGGGGATTGTCGTCCTTGAGGAAACAGTTGCACAGTACTACATTGGGAAGTTGTGCGAGTTCATTGTAATCTCGAGCGTGGCAAGCAAGGACGCTGTGGGTGGTATTCTCGCTGGAGGTGCGGGTGGTCCGAGAGGAGTTGGCGTGAACACCTCTGAAGGTATCCCGTTAAAAATCAACACCAAGATCTACGATGTCTTATTCATCGAATGGCGAAAGGATGTAGCATACAGGGTCGGCATTGGCCAAATAAATGAACGTGGTATGCTGGGAGCGGTCGAGAGAGCCATTAAATTAGGGTAAATTTTGTAGTTTGAGATTACGTTTATCGTACGCAATGCCGACGACGAGCAGTATTTACCTGGCTGCTGCCAGAATTCGCTGCGAAGTGTTGCGCCATCAAGGAAGTGTGACTCATTCAGGAGGCCGCCGGGCAATCACAGTTTTGAAAGGACCTATTGAGTATCTGTGGATGTTCAAATGAAGGCAGACATCCGCGTTCTGTTGGCCAACCTAATGACTAACCTTCCTTGGCGCTCAGGCCTAGCGACCAAACTTCGAATATCTAGAAGTGGACCGCGGTCTACACAGAATTTCACCACTCATTCTGTTTTCAACTTTGAAAAATCGGTTGACACATGTATGTGTATGTTTAAGCTCTACCAGAGCCATGTATCGTTGCAAAAGATAGTTGAAAAGAGTGGAACATGAGGCGAGTTTAACGCATACAAAGCTGAGTCAACAAACAAAAAAAAACCTTCGTACTATTCCAATACCCAAATCATTCACACTTATTCACACCCACGGTGTCATATCATTTCAATTTCTTAATGAAAGTTGAAAGCAAATTATGGGAGCTTTGTGTCATTCTATCGTGCCACTTGAATTAGTGTTGCTCTCGTGATCACTACTGATATGGTCTGATACTTTGCAAGGGATGAGTTGTATATTTTATGTGCAGTGCTTCTCACGAGGATCTAAAACCCTCGGTGCCTCCTACTCCAGACGTGCTATTGCAAGCCTCGTATTTCATTTCAAAGCTAACCATTTCGACAACATGGATCATCGACATGCACTTGTTCCAGACCCTAGAAGAAACCAGGAAAAGGAGCATAGAAGTCGATCAACAAACCATTGGGGAAAAAACCGATTCCGAGTTGTAGCTGGGTTCAACGTCAAAAGTTCCTTGAAGTACGAGCCAACAAAACCTCAGCATCGTAGAGAGAACCCATTATATAGCGTACATACAGTCAACGGCTATCAAAAATGTGGAATAACCTTTGACCAATCCATCGTTATGTAACACCCAGCAGGAAGCGATCTCAGGCCTATAAATACCTCTACAAGCAAATAGATGCGGGCGAGAATATACAAACCAAGGCCTAGTCCATGAACTATTTCCGAAACTGGAAGCAAGAATACTGGTCCCACTGTCGGACTTATTCTTTTCCTAATCCAACTTGGAAGGACGAATATGGGATTGTTAGTGTTGGTTGCACTAGCAGGGGTCCTCAGGGGCGATGCATACAAAACCCGTGCATCGTACAAGTACATAGAACAATAATAAAGAGACACACTGCATTTCACACGAGACCCTTATATATATATATAGAGCCTATTTAATACTGATTAGTGGTTATAAGGTAATTATAGATTAGTAAGAGTAAAGAGATAAGACGTCCCCGCTAGATAGGGCTTCGTACTAAGAACTTAAGAACTCCGCTAGTTAGAGTCTCTTAAAAGAACCGAACCTATATCTACGTACGATACTTAACCTTCCTATTACCGCTAGTTAGTAATAGATAAGACTTAAATACCGCCCGTACGAAGTAGATAAGGTTATATGCTAATATATATCGATAATAAACTACTAAAAATCTCCTATACGATACCGAAAACGATACTAAAGCTACCGTACGATGGTAGAACTACGAGGTAATAAAGGGAAAGGTAAGGACGATTTAGATAAGGATAAAGAACGAGACGCGCGAAGAGCGAGGAGATAAATAGAGATCTAAGAAATAGAAGGCCCTACGTAGGAAGAAATTAGTAAAGATAGTACTATCCTAATAATACTATAGAAGAAAGTAGTTAGCCTTATATACTAGGGAGACCTAAGCTTCGATCTCTCGCGCGACCTAGAAACCGTAGAGTTAACTATATACTTTATAGAGCAAATATAAGAGATAATTTAGTTAGATATATAAGGAGATATAATCGTATAAACGTTTAGAGAAGCCTTCTATAGGTAGGAACTACGATATTTCTAAGGTATCTATCGTATATTTATAAAAACTATAATTAAGATATTGCGCGATAGAAACGTAATACTACTAGCAACTAGCTTAGACCTATTAATAGCTAAGACCTTTATATAAATACTAGATCCTACTACCGTACGACTCCTAAACTAATTTATATAGAACGTCGCTAGCCCTACGATAACCTCCGTACTATCTACCCTAATCCGACCGAAACTAACTCGACCTTATATAGCTTAATACCTATAGCCTATACCCCCCCAACCCCTCGTACAGCTAATCCTCCTATAATAAGAATATTTATTCGTATAAATCGATTATAATATCCCTCTATAATACCTAGTCTATAGCGGATAAATTAACCCTAATAAGGTCTTAGCCTTCTAGAGAGGATAGAGTAAGAATAGAAACTATACCGGGAAACCGTACGACCTCTTCTTAGATAAGGTTAAGATTTTTATTAGTTTTTACCGTCGACTCGGAATTACGGAAGACTAATACCATGCCGTCTTCCCCGATATATTATTAGGTCGTACGGAAACCTACTATATCTACTAGATAGGACCCGATAGAAGATAGGATGAAATCTACCGTATAATCGAAACCTACTTTAATACGAATATAAACTAAAATATATATTATACGGATTAGATAACGATAACCTTTATACGAACTTAATAAGAGAACCCCGAGAAACCCCTCCTAGAGGTTCTCGACCTACTGCTCGATAAACTCTAGCTCGTATAAAGAGCGCTTAGACTATAATACCAATAAGACGTCGTCCTTCGTACGGTAGTTATAATAGTATATAAAGGTATTCTATAGCTAGAACCTATATTACTATACCCTAAACAATCGTGTAAAGAATTCTTTATAGACCTAAGATTAGTACTCTAAGTATCTCTAGATAGATAACTATCTTAGTTCTTTACGATCTAAGACCTAGATTCGTACGAAATATTCTATAACGACAGACGATTCTACTTAAATAATAAAGGTAGACCCCGATAATAAGGACCTTACGGATAATCTTTATATAGTAGATCCTTGTCGTATAATAGATCCTCTATACCTAGATTATAATTAAGTAACTCCTTTAATAGGTTTAAGAAACTATAGCAACCTGATAAATTCGTACGAAAAGAAAAGAAAATATATTTTATTTGTAAGAAGAGAGGATATTGGTTAACGAACTACCTAAAACTAGAAGGAGATCGTACTAGGGCTTCTAATAGTCCGTCCGCCGGATAGAGTACCCCCTAGCCTAATAGGCGGGTGCCCTACCATCCGGCGGCGGATAGTAGCCCAAAATTTATTATCTATCTATCTACGGCCGAGTATAGACGGTAAAATAGTATTATAGAATTAAAGTAATTACGTGAGCGGGAGTAGCCGCAGAGCCTCTAAAATAATATTATCCCTTACGGGAAGTACGGGAGGACGTTATTATTTTAATAGTTTTAAGGTAATTTGTAGTAAATCTAAGTATTATAAGGTAATATATCTAAAGTCGCTAAAATACGGCGAACTTTTACCCCCCTACGGCTATTCAATACACTAACCCGATTTAGATAATATATAGATAAAAAGATACGCGCAAACGGGAGCTTTCGAATAGTATAGGAATTAGAAAGAAATAATATATAGTTATTAATATAAATAGGAATCCTTCTAAGGTTAAAAATAAAGTTAGCGATATACTAATACTACGAACTAAGTAAACCACTACAATATAATATAACCTTAATAATAATGCCTGAGTAATTACTACAAGATAGAATAAGACTATACGAAAAAGATATAATAAAAATTAAGAGATTTAAGCGTTATTTAGGTATAGTATAATTACCGTAGTAAGAGAGGTATAAGAGAGGATTTAAGATTTTAAGCCGAATAAAGAATACTATATTTAGGTATCCTTAACTACTAAAGAAAACGAAACCTTATAGTAACGATATAACCACTATAACCCGTTAATAATATATAAGTAATTTATAAGTAATAGAATAGATTAATGCGAAAAGGATAAGACTAAAATGAAAAGAAAATACCAAGGTTTAGTAGAGTAATAATTATTACAATATTAAGCCTATAGCGAGGTTAGAGAGTTTAAAGGAAAGTTAAAGCGCTAACCGTATTTGGTATAACTTACGAAACTTTTATTATAGATTCTATATATTTAGCCCTTAACTTACGTATTAAGAAAGCCCTTAGCCTTAAATAGATTTCGAGCGTTTATTCGAATTCGAATAAGCTCCTCTTCCTACCACTTATATAGTAGAACCTTACGCTTAATTATAGGGGCTTATAGGCTTATTCGGTCGTTAGTTATAAGTAAACTAATACGGCTAAATAACCTCTTAGGCTCTAAAGATTAAGAGGGATACGCTAGTAGATCGTATACTTTCTTAGATAAAATAGGATACTCTTCCTCGTAAGTATTCTACTATAAAAGAGGAGTCTTATAGTTTTGCTCGTACGGTATCGTATAATAACGAGTATACTTATAGTTTAGAGTATTAGGAAGGTCTAGTTTAGGCGAAGCCCGGTAAACTACGGTTAGTAAAGCTAACGGGGTACCTCGCGGCAGCGGTAAGGATAAGAGAAACTACTTAAAGTTAGACTTTTCGTCTAAATAATTAACAGCCTATTAACGGCGCTAGTTATTAATATAGTTAAGAGTATCTTACGCTTAACGAGTAGCCTATTTAAAGACGTAAGTTTAGTAGATTACTATTACTAAACTTTTCCGTTCTTTAACCTACGAACGATTTTAGGTATTGCGAGAGCGCTTCTTAAAGAACTACTACTTAAAGCGAGGATTAAGAATAATAGCCGCTACGTAGGCTAGATTAGTATTAAGATCGCGTTTATACTATTAAAGTTTAGTACGCGTAATTAGCGCTCCGTCCTTAATAGTATTAAAAGTAGGTTGGTTATTATACTTATAAGAGACGGCCGTAAGCTTGTTAATAATATAGTACGCAGAGGTAATAGACTCCTATAATACGCCGTGAGATCCATCGCGGGTACGGCCTTTAGTACGTAGGGTTATCTTATTTAGGGGTATAAGAATCTCGAGTACTATATTAACTATCTACCAATCTTCGCGTGTAAAAACCATATCTGGCGGAGTATCTTTAGCTAGCCTACTAATAGATTTATTCTCGTAGATAGGTATAGCTGGTTTATAAGTCTTTATTGCCTCGAACTAGCTAAAAACGGCGTTCTATTTGATATTACTAACGTCTGCGCCGGGGACCTTTATTAGGGGGTTAATCTTAATCTTAGAATCCGTAATATTAGTAGTGATAATATACTATTTAAAGCGAGATAAACGCTTAGGGCTTGAATTTAGTATTACTACGAAGCGCTGGATCTTTCTAATAACGCCAAAGGTAATATAGTTATCTAGATTAATAATACGGCCCTCGCTTTCTTCGGCTAAAAGGTCTAGAAGCTTCTTAAGGTTCTTGCTAAAAAGTATAAACTTTACGACGCTAGCGATCTAATAACCGTTATAGTAAATACGAGTATCTACTACGTTAAAGCCGAGCTACTATCCTAGCTATCTTAAGGCGATATCGTTGGCGCCGTGGCTATTAGAGGTAAACCATCCTATCTTGGTTATAATATTAAATATACCTAAGACTTCGAGGAGTTTAGGAGCTATAATCGCGCCGGCGGTCCCTAAGGTAGCTTAAATAGCTAAAGGGGGGTACTTTAGCTTACCTTACGACGATATATAGTAAGTATTAACGGCTAATAAGTAGTAATCGTTATAGCTTATAGAATTAAACGAGATATTAACCTTAGATTTTATATTTTTTATACTCTCCTTAATTTTCTATATATTCGCTTATATTAGTCTTGACTAAGTTAAATAAGTTACTGAAAAGCGAAAAAACGGGGTAAAGAAGTAGCCGTATACGAACTAAATTAACTAAGAGTTAATAGAATAATACCGGGTATAAGGGGTATCTAGGAGTAGGCTGATAACGAGGCGCGCGTAAAGACTACTACTCTTATTAACGTATAAATCTAAGGTAGTAGCTATACTATCCTATATCGTATATAGACGTAGTTTATATATAAATATAGCCTTAGCACGATATAGGAGGGTAAAACGGAGCAAAAGGGACCGAACTAAGCTAAAAAAAAGCTAAGATAAAGGGATAGGGGGTATATACCTTAAGGTAGTTATTAAAGATTTTAGTAATCTAAGTAGATATAGTGGTTATAGAGGCTAGAAATATAGTATCTACGTAAGGATATAATATCTTAAGTAGAGAGAGGAGCTTTAGGTATATAGATTAAAGTCTAGAGAGGTTAGTAGAGATCTTTAAATTAATAAGGAAGTTCTTAAAGTCGGCGGTAACAATTAGGTAAAGATAGACGGTAGTTTATTATTTACGTACTATCTAAATGTTAGTAATCTCTACGTTAGATAACTTGCCCTACTTAGTAATATTATAAGCCTCTTCGAGGTATTTTATAATATACCTAGTTCCGGAAGAGATATAGATTATAATATCGCTTCCGTACTTACCTTCGTTATAGTAGATTCCGCACATCTAATACTCGGTATCTTTAAAGTTATAGACCGGCGATCTATACGCCTAAACCTAGGATATTCTGCCTACGATTCGTATAAGAGGTCCTCTGTAGGTAAATCTATAAGGAACCCGAGACTTAGCGACGTATATATTACGGGCGGTAATATTACGTCGAAACCCTTTACGAGGACCCCGTTTTCGGCGTGGTAGTTAGGACGAAGGGGGTAAAATACTAATAAGGTTTATTATTACGTTCTAAGGTAGACGTAGTACAGTATTTAATAGACGCTTGGTATTAGGTAATACCTATTAGTAAGGTAGTAAAGATGAATTACCTTATCTAGTAGGCCCCTAGCTAGGTCTATCGGCTATTAGATTAAGAAACTCGAGGGGGCGATTATCCTTAGTTTCGTTAATTATCTAAAAGTCGGTATCCTCGTCTTCGGCGGTATTTTCGATAGTTACTTGTATTGCTATACGATGATTAGGTAAAATAAAAGCCTTATTACTAGGCTATTACGTATTTAGGTTTTCTTAGTACTATAACGGTTACGTTCCCTAGAGTAACCTTATACTCCTTTTACTTAGGAATACCGGTTATGTCGTACTTTCTTCCTAACGTAGGTTTAGGGTAAGGGCGAGAGTTAGTTAAGGGACTTACCTTAAGTCCTTTCTTATTTCCTTATTATTCTTAACTGGCTTCGAATAGTAGTCGTATCGTAGACTATAACGAAGTATAGCTTAGTTAAGGAAGAGGGGAGATAGCGTTAGCCTAAAGCTATACGTTATATTAGAGTCTCTCTTAGTAGGAGGCTATTAGTATATAAGATAAATCGACTTTATATTTAAGTAAAGTATCGTTACTACTTATTATATCTTATAAACCTCTAACTTAAGAAAAGTAATATAAGATAACTATAAAGAAAGAAATAAAAGATCCTACTAAATACCCTCCTTATATATTCCTTCGTCCTATAGGTTACCTATACTCTTAGTAACCTTTCTATACTTCCTATACTAGGGACTTCTACTAAGGCTATAGGAACTATAGGCATATTACGTAACCTTACTTAGTATATACTAGTAGAGTTATCGCTTAGCTCGTCCTACTATTCTATCTATTCGTCCTCCTAATATTCTAGGTCCTCCGTCTCTAAACCTTCTTATCCTATTATTTCTTCTAGTATACTTTCTATAGCTTAGGTATAATCTATAACACTACCCTCTCCTTCCTAAATTCTCGTCCTAAGGATTTAGCGTCGGCGTTCTTCCTATTAACGCCGAGCTTATAGTATAGGGGGACTATAAGTATACTCCTATTTCTATTACTTATCTATCTCTAGCTCTAACTCTTTCCTAACTATACTAAAGGCCTTATTATTAAAGTCCCGCGAAGCCCGCTCTACCGCTATCTAGGCTAAAGGCTATACTATACTATTCCCTTATAAGCGTTATCGTAATACTAAACTAGAGTATCGGGTAGATATTACTATAGGTAAATACTCCGCGTATATTAGAGTAGATCGAAGCTATAACTTAATCTTATCTAAGGCTAATTATACGTTTAAGAGTACTCTTATTACTCCTCTAGTTTATATAAACTTCTCCTACTAAGGTATTTCTTAATCGAATTCTTATTTAACCCATTCTTTCCTATTATTATAGTATAAGTAGTAGTCCGTCTAGCTATTATTTAGAAATATAGTTATTTCTTAAGCTATTTCTTCTCGAATATCGCTACTAACTTACTTTAACTATAGTTTGCCTAGGTTCTAACTTTCTAGTTAAGCTACTACTACTTCCTTTACTTAGGTTATTAGGTACTCTTAAGTCCCCTTTTATACTGCTCCTTAGAGTCCTTCCTAAATCTCTTCGATCTATTCCTTATCGTTCTTTTATCGTTCCTTAGTTCTTCGTCTAAAGACTATTATTCTTTATTATAACTATTTTCCGTTCCTTCTATTCTATTAATACATCCGTAACCCTTATTTATCTACCTACGTTAAACTTATATTACCCTTAGCTAGTTCCCTTGCTAACTATTGTCTTAGGGGATAAGATTAATACGTAGAAGGCGAAGATTTAACGGGAATTAGATACGGTTAAGGATAAGATAGCTAAGGGGGACTCCGTTCTTAAAGCTCTCTAGCGAGCTTAAGCTATTCGTCGTTAGAAAAAGTTACGACTTTATAAAAATCTAAATCTTCTAACTAATTAGGAGAGGGTATTATAGGCCGACGATCTTCTTACCTTAGAGAAGCTTAAGCGGATAGAATATAAGGCTATTCTTCGTAGTAAGATAACTCTCTACGAGGGTTATCCTTATAAACCTACTCTATTATATAGATTTCTCGTTCCTAAGGGCTAGGCTCCTCCGTCGCCGTCTTAAGTACCTAGATCGAATAACTAACTACCTCTACTAGGGATACCTATTTTCTTAAATACCCCCTTAGTCGATTAGCCTTCTATACCGGGGATGTCCGATCCTAATTCTAATTTTTAGATATCTATAGGTTTTAGCGGTAAAACTAGGCTATCGCCTACTAAGTATATATTAGGTTACTAATTAGTTCCTATATATTTTCCGCGTTCTCGTAACCCTTCCATTTTATTAGGTAGTACGTTTCCTTTCCGATTATCTAGTAATCTAGAATTTATTCTAGCTCGTACTCTTCTTCTTTATTATTAATAATAGTTACTATTAGGTCTACTCTTACTCCTTCTAGTACCTTTTCTAGTAGTACTATATAGAATACTAGGTAGATTCTTATATATTAGGGAAGTCGTAGCCTATAATTAACCTTACTAATTTACTCTTCGACTTCGAATAGTTCTAACTTAACGTAATCTAGTTTTACGCTAGGTCGTTTTGTTTTAATATTTTTTCGGAGTAGGAAAACTTTATCCCCCCTTTTAAAGATCGGCGCTAAAAACCTATTACTATTATAGTATTTTACTACTCTATAGCTAATAAAACGTAGGTCTTAGGTTAATTATACCTATATTTCCTTAATCTACGATATTCGAAACTTGGTATTTTAGGACACTTATCCTAGTTCTAGTAGTTCGTAGTACGCCTTTAGTTAATACCTATATAATACTTTATATAGAGATATTTTGGTTAGTTCCGTAACTACGCTGTTATAAGCGTATTAGGTAAGGGGTAAAAGCTTAACCTAGTTATTCTACCTATAATTAATATAAAAGCGTAGGTATTATTCCAACGTTTAATTTAACTATTCCGTTTATCCGTCTATCTATAGATAGTATACTATAGATATCTTTTACTTAATTCCTAGTTAACTAACTAATAAAGTCTAGAATTTTAATGTTAACTACTTATCTCGGTCCGAGATGATTCGTTATAGTATTCCGTAATTACCGAGGATATTTCTTATAAACGTATATAAGAGATCTTCCGCTGTCGAGCTTTCTTAATACGGAATAAACTTACCGTTCTTAGTAAGTTTATCTATAATAACTAGGATAGAGTCGTATACTACTCCTATTATTAGTTCCCTAGATAGTAGGAGTTTCGTAATCTAATCTATCGCTATATATTACTATAGTTATATAGGGATCTCGGCGATCTACATTTCGCCGTATAGTACGTATCTATTTACCTTATTTCTTATATACTCTATATAGTTCTTAACCATTTCGGTTACCTTTTATCTTATTAGAGGGAAGTAGTATGTTTCCCTTAACCTATTATAGGTTTTCTAATAGCCTTAGTATCTATACGCTAGTACGTTATATACTTCCTTAATTAGTACTATTCTTATAGACTCTAGTACGTATACTTTCTTATAGAACCTAATTAGTCCTTTATCGTTAATAATAATATAAGTATCCTCGTGTTATCGCTTACCTAACTTTTTAGCTATAGTATCGACTTTATACGTTTCTTTAATTTTCTTAGTAAATCCCTCGTTAGATATTACTATTACTACTACGAGGTCTATCTCGTCTAGTAGTTCCGGTAGGTTCGCGTAACTAAGCGAACCGTCCTTATTCATTTTAAGGATCTAGTAATCTAGCGTAGGACTATTATCTATATAATCTAGTCTTCTACTAAGAGTATTAGCTCTTCTATTTTCTAATCCCTTTTAATAGGTAATTTTAAAGTCGTATACGGCGATCTATTCTACCTATCGAGCTTATCTTCTATTAAGTACCTTTATAGTAGTAAAATAGGTTAAATTCTTATAATTCGTAATAATTATAACGGTATATACTACTCCCTTGAGGTATACTCGCTATTCCTTAAATACTACGATAATTACTAATAACTCTTTATCGAATATATCGTAGTTCTATTCCGCCGAAATCATTTTTCTAGAGTAGAACGTAACTAGATAAAGGTAACCCTTATTATCCTTCTAGCTAAGATATACGCCGATTATATAGTCTAATACGTCTATTTCGACGATATATTATTTATTAGGTTAGAAGTTTACGAGGATCGGGTATTCTATAAACGACTTTTTTAACTAGTTAAACGCCTATTAATACTAGTTTATCTAAATAAACTCTTAGTCCTTTTTCGTAAGTATAGTAAGGGGACTAGCCTTACTCGAGTATTCCTTAATAAATTTCCGATAATAATTAGCTAAACCTAAAAACGACTATACTTCCTTAATAGTAGTAGGTTTAGGCTATTCTAGAATAGCTTTAACCTTCTTTAGGTCTATTACTACTAATCCTAGTATAATACGGAATCCTAGGAAATTAAAATCCTCTATATAGAATTCGTATTTAGATAGCTTTACTCGAAAACCTTTTTTTAGTAGTACTTTTAGAACTATCCGAACCTTCTCGGTATATTCTTCTTTAGTTCCTTTAGTATATATAAGTATATCGTCTAAATAAATAACTACGAACCTATTAATAAACTATCGTAGTATATTATTTATCGTTACTTAGAACGCTACTAGCGCGTTAGTTAACCTAAATAGTATAACTAACTACTTATATAACCCGTACTTGGTTCGGAAAGCCGTCTTCTATTCGTTACCTTTCTTAATTCGAATACGATAATACGCGTCTTATATATTAACCTTAGTAAAGTATATAGCTCCTATAAGTCTATCCTTAAGTTCCTTAATTAATAGGAGTAGATAGGAGTTCTTCTTTATACTATTATTTAGCTTTCTAAAGTCTATATATATCCGTTTTTCGCCCGTTTTCTTTAGTACGAAGATGATTAGTACTCTAATTAGTAATTAGGATTCTCGTATATATCTCTTTATAAGTAGCTTATCTAGTTACGTCCGTAGCTCCTTAAGCTCGGCCTTATTTAGTCGATAGATCGGTTATAGCTTTAACTCTACTCCTAGTAAGAGTTCTATTACTAGATCCTATAGCTAATATTCTAGTAGGTTCTCGTTATCCTTTAATTCTTTAAATATATCTTCGAGATCCTAATACTCCGGTAGTATCTAACTAGTAGCGGTAATCTACCGCTCTTTATAAGAAGACTACTTATCCTTTTCTAAGATTCTAGGAAGTTCTTTCCGCTCGATCTTACCCTCTTTACGTTTAGGGGGTTATCCCGGACTATTATATATACCTAGCGCGGTATAGGTTATCTCGTACTTCTAGGAGAATATAAAACTTCTTTTCTCCTAGTCGATAGAAGGATTATACTACCGGAGCTACGGTATCCCTAGGATAATTTCGTATCCTTTTATTATTACTACGTTAAAGGTGATTTATTCGATGTATTAGTAAAAATATATAGTTAATAGGAGTATCTCGTACTCTACTAATCCGTTTTCTCCTATTAACCTATCGTACGCTCGTGCCTTATATAGTTCTTTTATTTTTTAGATTCTAAACTAATTCTTTTCGACGTAGGTTTTACTAATAAAATTCGTATAGGCTCCGGAATCGATTATTACTTTAACCCTTTTACCGTCTACCACGATATGGAATTCTAGCGAGTAAGTATACTTTAATACTACGTAAGCTATCCTTAGCTCTAATCTAGGTATAGGTCCTTAATCCTTCTCTAATCGATTACTATCTACTATAGTTATTATAAGATCCCGGGTTTACTTACCCTTCGTCTATTTCTTCTAAGGTACCTTAGGATACTATCTCGTATCCTCCTTACTTAAGATATACGTCTTATACTAATTATTATAGTAAGCCGTCTAGCTTAGACGTACGTAGTCTAATTCCTATTTACTAGCTTTATTCGATTAGGCTTTCCTAACTATATTAAACTATCTAGTTTTTTTCGGGTACTAGCGCGAGAAATAATCTTTTGCTCCGTAGTTTAGATATTCGCCGTTCTTAAACCTTTTTTCTTATTCCGGCGAGAACTTTTTCTTTAGTACTCTAGCTATACTAAGGTCTATCGGATCTCCCTAGTATTATACTAGTAGTAGCTGGCGAGTAATCCTAACGTTTAGTTACTATAGCCCCCTTTATTATTACTAACGTTAATATTCTTATTTTTTAAGTACGTAGTTTATAAAGGTAGGTATACTTCCTATCCTTTTTTCTAGTTACCTTTTATAATATTAATTATCGATTTCGATAGCTAGGGTGGTAAATTCTACCATATTATCTAGTCATTTTATTCTTATAAGGTCGTCCTTAATATAGGGTTTTAGTCCTATATAGAAGTAAGTAATAAGTGGGCTATCCGCCTATCCTAGCTTACTTACTACCTATAGGAATTCCGATACGTAAGTAGTTGCCGATCCTTATTAGTAAATAGTTTATATTTTTCTTTCGGCTTCTCTAACTTAATCTATACTCCTAAAGAGCTTATTAAGTTATACTATAAAGATTTCGTAACTTCCGAAGATATCGCTGGTTTTATCCTTCCTATATAGATCTTTGTGATCTATATAATCTCGAAGGATAGGTTCGAAGTAGTCAAAAGCGACTCCCGTAAGTCGGCCTATAATATACTTTACTTATTCTTTAGGTATTAGTAACGTATCCTTATTAACCTCTAGGAATAAGTCGGCTTACGTAAGGAATCGTCTAAGTATACTAGGTTCTTTTTCGTTAAACTTTTCCGGTAGTTTCCTTTTTACGCTTCTTCCTCTTTAGTTATTCCTAATAGCTGCTATTTCCGTATCTTTCTTAACTAATTCTATTTCTATTTCCTCTATTCTATTTTTTATACTAGAGACCAGGGCTACTAACTAAGCTATAGTTAGAAGCGAGTTTAGTCCGCTTACTATCGACATATCGCCTATATTAACCTATATTTTATAATTCGGTTTATAATTAACCTTCTAACTATTATACCTCTACTCGTAATAAGGGTGGTTATAGTATTACGTATTTAGGTTTTCTTAGTACTATAACGGTTACGTTCCCTAGAGTAACCTTATACTCCTTTTACTTAGGAATACCGGTTATGTCGTACTTTCTTCCTAACGTAGGTTTAGGGTAAGGGCGAGAGTTAGTTAAGGGACTTACCTTAAGTCCTTCCTTATTTCCTTATTATTCTTAACTAGCTTTAAATAGTAGTCGTATCGTAGACTATAACGAAGTATAGCTTAGTTAAGGGAGAGGGGAGATAGCGTTAGCCTAAAGCTATATATTATATTAGAGTCTCTCTTAGTAAGAGGCTATTAGTATATAAGATAAATCGACTTTATATTTAAATAAAGTATCGTTACTACTTATTATATCTTATAAACCTCTAACTTAAGAAAAGTAATATAAGATAACTATAAAGAAAGAAATAAGAGATCCTACTAAATACCCTCCTTATATATTCCTTCGTCCTATAGGTTACCTATACTCTTAGTAACCTTCCTATACTTCCCATACTAGGGACTTCCGCTAAGGCTATAGGAACTATAGGTATATCACGTGACCTTACTTAGCACGTGCTAGTAGAGTTATCGCTTAGCTCGTTCTACTATTCTATTTATTCGTCCTCCTAATATTCTAGGTCTTCCGTCTCTAAACCTTCTTATCCTATTATTTCTTCTAGTATACTTCCTATGGCTTGGGTATGATCTATAATATAGGCTTAGAAGTTCTAAGGCTGGATTAACGTTCGGTACGAGGTCTACTACGGGAAGGAGTTGTATTTAGGAGTTATTAGAGACGTAATAGCGAGACTATAGAGCCTACGAAGCGCCCCGGACGTTTAATTATACGGCTAGATACTCTAGAATAATTAAAGTAAGATTCTATAGCCGTTTAGTATACTATAGTAAAGAAAACGGCGTAAGAGCGTAAAGAGTAGTTTAAGTTAGATAAAAATAAGCGAAAGTTAGGGTCTTAGAGAGTAATACCCTATAAAGTATTTATCGTAATCTTTCTACTATACTACTATTTCCGGGCCGATTCTCCTAAAATTTTAATAGCAGCTCTATTAAACCAATCGTTAACGGTTTACGTATTATTCTAAATAAATTTCCGACGTCGCATTATACTTATAGGGGTAGAGGTATAATAGTAATACGGTAAGGGCTATAGTTAGGGTATTAGTAGTTATCGCGTCTAAACCGCGTAGATTCTAAGCTCTTTTACTCTAACCTTATTACTACTATAACGCTTACGGTATTATTCTAACCAGCTAGATTTACTTAATTAGGTATTATCTTAAAGTCTATTATATTATTTTAATAAAAAATGATGGTATCGTGGCGATACGGCTAGGGTAAGAGTTAAAATATAAACGTAGTTTACGATAATAGCTTTAAAGTTCTAAAACGCTCGGACTATATAACGCTAAAAGACCCTAAATTTAGGGGACCTTAGGTAATATAGCTAATAGGAGCTATCGCCGTAGCTTATATAAGATTACTAAAATTAATACTACGGTAATACTTATTATATCGGAATTTATATAACCTCCTCGAAAAAATATACCTTAGTATACCTTCCCTACCCCTAATCTATACGGCTAGATACCCCTAGGCTTTACTAGACTCTAGCTACTAAATTTAACCTACCGCCTAGTCGGCTGCCGGTAGAGCGAGTCGATCTTAGGCGATTCGCCGGTAGGGCGAGTAGACCTTGGTTTATAGACCGTTTCTATCTATCGGCCGAGGTCGGATACTTTCGGACGGATTGTTGGAAGCCCTAGATCGTACTAGGAGATAATTCCTAGCAACTGTCGTAGACTTTGGGTACGAAGAACCAACGGAAGAGGAATTCGTATAATACCTCGTATTATACGAAAGAGAACAAGAAGACGAAGAGGAATAAGAAGAAGACTAATAGATAGGATAAAGAGTAATATATTTCCTTACCTAAGTAGCTTTCTTTTATCGTACGATAGGCGAAGATATCTATAGCGATAAACTAAAAGAGAGCGCCGATTAATTTCTCCTAAGTAGTAACTACCGTACGAAATATTAAGGAGAACTCTAGGATATAGGAGTAGTAAGGTTTTCTACCGTTAGAAAATACTAAGTTAAAGTATACCTAAGGGAATCCCCTTATACGAAGGTTAACTAGACCCCGGGAAGTATATTAATCTAATTCGGCCCTAATTCTTTAGTCTCTATAATTAGTACGATAAAAATAGAGAACTAGTTAGGAACGATTACCTACTATATTCTCGATATAGATATACTATTCCTCCTATTATTATACGACGCGGATAGACTAGGAGTATACTTTAATAACGTCTAGAACGTTATCGTATAATATAACGGAACGATAATCCTAGTTATACGTAAATAGGGGTACCCTTTCTTTAATATAAGTATATCGGAAGTCGGAGTATACTTTATAAAATACGAGCTTAGGAGATTATATAGACGTTTTATATTAAGTAGGCTATATACTATAGACTACGCGCGTGTCTAGAGGTTTATTTTTTCCTTACGTAACGACTCGTTACTTCCTATAACGAGCTATTATCGCTTATAGGCTCGTACTATAAGCTAACGAGCTACGACTCGTAGGACTTATAGACGAGTAGGACGAGCCTACCTTTAATAGTATATACTTAAACGATAAGACTCTACTTTCTTAGAGGTCTCGTAGTTCTACTCTTTAGTTACTTCGCTATTACTTTAGTTATTATAGCCTAATTAACTCTTATATTATCGCTCTTCGCTTCGCTCGATCGATACGAACATTGTTACTAATTAGACTACTTAAATACATTACTCTAGTAAGATATTACTAGCTATATTACTAGAGTATATAGCCTCCGCGTAATATAGTAGAACTACCGTCTAACGAGTAGTATATTAACGAAGTATATCTACTATCTTAATAACTACCTTACTTTCTCTAAAAGCTTAGGCTAAACGACCTATATCTACTACCGCCGAAACTCCGCTAACTAAGAGGTAAGAGGCTCTACCGGGACCTTCTAGTTAGACCCCTATACCTAAGGTTTAGCCTACTAAGAAAAATATACCCCTACCTAAACTAAGCGATAATAAGTCTAATGGAGGACTCTTCGACGACGATATAGACGTCGACCTACTAGGACTACCTGGACTATCGGGCCTAGGGGGGCCCCCTAGGGGTAACGATCTACTAGGCCTATAGGGACCTATAGGAGGTAATACTCTACTAGCTCTACTAAGGGATAGAGCCAAAGTTAAGATACTAATAACGTTCTCTAGTAAACGGGAATAACTTAAAACGTTTATTACTTAGTATAATTTATATATATTCTGTTACCCTTCGGACTTCCCGAACGACGAAAAGAAAGTTATATTTATAATTACCTATCTAAAAGGTACCGCCTTTAGCTAGATCGAGGATCGCCTCAACCGATATATAACTAGACCTCCGGAAGCCGAGCTACGGAACCTATTTAGAAGATTTAGTTACTTTCGCTAATAGCTCGAACTATTCTTCGGAAACGTCGACGCTACCCGAATTTCTAAACGGGAATTAAAAAGCCTAAAGTAACGAATATCTACGTCTACGTACTTAGCCGAGTTCTAACGTATTACGTCTAAGCTTAATTAGAACGACGAGGCTTTAATAGTAGCGTACTACGATAGACTTAAAGATAGAGTTAAGGATAAGATCGTAAGAGACTAACTAGATAACTTAATAGAGATAATAAAGGACTCTATTACTATCAATAATCGTCTATTCGACCGCTAGTACGAGAGGAAAGGGAAATCCTCTATACCTAATACTAGAAAGAAACGATATAATCCGTATAGACTATAACCTATAGAACTTAACTATATTTAAGTTAGCCATCGGAAGAAGTCGCATCAGGTATTAAAATTAATAAAAGGAAACTACTATAACTATAGTAAAATAGGACACTTTACTAGGGACTATCGCTAACCTAAGAAAATAGGTCTTAATAGACGACCAATAGTATAGCACCTAAATTAAATGCTATAAGGATTAGTTTATAACGTAAATACTTCTCGGAGGTACCCTTAGAAGCACGTTAAATAAATCCTTAAGGTCGAACCCTAAGTAGAATAAGGACTACCATACGAGAGCTTGTCGTAGACTACGTATACTAAAAATAGCTATAATACGTATCTAAGCGATAAGGAAGGTACTAGTTATTAGCTATAACCTAGCAAAGTAAATAAGAGTCGTCTACCTATTAGATAGGTAGTAATAATCTAACGGAAATATTAGAGCAAAAGTATAGTAGATATATTAAAATTACCTAAGCTATTTTAGGAACCTAATTAGATTAGCTAAAGTAACGAGCCGGTATTCCTTCGACTCGTTAGCTAATAAGTACGCTTAAAGTTTAACCTAACTATAAAGGATTACTAGATCCTACTACTAAACTGGTATCGAGCTGATAATTATCTATACTAGGAATATAAGGCTATTCTAGACCCTAGAGAACCTAATTAGGAGTTTAATATATTCTATATAGAACGGCTCTCGAATACCTAGATCCGTAGGATACTCCGTATCCCTAATATCTAGGATAACGAAGATTACGTCTATTATAAGGAATTACCGTATTTACTCTATACTAGGATAATATACTAATATTAGAATTATTAGTCTATACCTCAGATTATAAATAGTACGCTGGATAACGATAACGACTTAAATACCTACGAATAAGAACGATAGGAAGGAATTAGCGACTTCGATAAGGAAGCGTTCGCTACCTCTTATCTACCCTTAGAAACTAGCGATACCGTTAATATCGCTTAGAGAAGTTCCGAGGAAAACAATAGCAACGAAGATTATCCTATAGATAAGATAAGTATTCTCGATCTAAATATCTCTAAAAGAATACTAGCCGTACAAGCGCTTAACGATTAAGTAATAGACTAGGTAGTAGTTAATACTTTCTATTATAGCATTTAGACCGCCCGAGATAATAATAATTCTTCTTATAAGGATATAGTACTAGATACCTATCTTATTCCCCTATATAAGTACTACCTAGGCGGGAGACTTAACCTTTAGAGACTCCGACTCCGGCTAGCCGCTTTAGGATTAGATAACCTAGATACCTAGTACGCTAAGTCGGGAAACGAGGTAGCTCGATTATTACGAGGCGATAATTAATACTAACTAAAGCGCCTCGTCTACTACTTAATATCGGAATACCTAAGATACTAATATAAGTTACGATTAACGACTTACTAGCGTATATATTTATCGACTCCGAAGCCGATACGAATCTCTTAAATAAGTCCTATATATATAAATAGAAAATTCCGTTAAGGAGAAAACGGAACCTATATAAGCTAGTTTTTACTAACGGGGAACCTATTAACTCGGACGATAGAATTATATCGGAAGAAACTACCGTTTAACTTATTATAAATAAAAAACGAATAGAAGTTACTTTCGATATAGCCGGAATTAGATTATTAGATATAATCCTTAGATTACCTTAGCTAAGGTAATATAATCCGCGCGTTAACTAGAAAGTACTCTCGCTACACTTTCCGGGTTAAGAACGACCGATATAGGCTAGGATACGCCCTAGAGTACCGACGAAAAAGTCTAAGCGGATAAATATACGCGACGTTAAAGTACTTAGCTATTATCGCCTTAAGATAAGGGATAAGCTAGCGTTCGAAGTTCCCCCGGAGTATAGGGAATTTATAAAACTCTTTATAACTAAATTAATTAAGGATTTACTTCTAGTATACTAACCCTAGGACTACGAAATTAAGCTTAAACCTAGAACGGAACTTAGGAAGTTCCTAATCTACCCCTTAAGGGAGGACTAGCTTAAAACTTTACGAGAGTATATCGATACTTCTCTCGTAAAGAAATAGATTAGGGAATCTAAGTCCGAAGTAGGATACCCTATCTTCTTTATACTAAAGCTAGATAGAGGTTAACGTCTATACGTAGATCTAAGATATCTTAACTAAATTATAGAAAAGGATATATATATACTACCTTTAATTAGGGAGTTAAGAGATAGACTCTAAGGTATAGTTTACTTTACTAAATTCAATATACTAGCGGCCTTTTATTAAATATAAATTAAAGAAGGCGATAAGGGAAAAACGGCGTTCCGCTCTCGCTTAGGATATTATGAATATCTTATTATACTATTCGGCTATACCAATACTCCCGTAGTATAGCAAAGATATATTAATAATATATTACGTAAGAATCTTAACAAATTCGTTATAGTATATATAGACGATATATTAATATACTCTTAAACGCTCGAAAAATACGTTATATACGTTCGAACCGTCTTACGCGTACTATAGAAATTTAACTTACGACTTATACTATATAAAAGCGAATTTCACCGCACTCGAATTAAGTTCGTCGGATTCTATATCTCTATAGTAGGGCTAGAGATAGACCCTAAGATCTATAACTGAGTACGCGAATAGCTAACCCTATCCTCTATTAAGGATATTTAGTTATTTTACGTATTTACGAATTACTATCGATAGTTCGTCGAAGAATTCTCGAAAATTATAGAACCCCTTACCGATCTTATAAAAAAGGACGTCACCTTTTTATAGAGCCTAGAGTCTTAAAAGGCCTTTAAAGAACTTAAACGACAGCTAACGACGCCGCTAATACTATAATTATATAACCTAAGTAAACTAATAACTATCGAGACAGACGTATCTAATAGAGCCCTCGGAGTATATCTTAGTTAGCTAGATTTAAATAGAAAACTACGACCCGTAGCTTACCACGTACGAAAGTTTTACTAAGTAGAGGAGAATTATTCGATATCGGATAAAGAGCTTCTCGCGATCGTCGATTTACTTAAATACTAGTCGGCCTATCTAGTCGGGGTACTTTACCCGATAGATATCTACTTAGACTACTAGAACCTTAGAAACTTTACCACTACCAAGGAATTAAATTAGCGATAACTAAGATAGTTAGAAGAGCTATTATCTTATAACTTTAAGATCTTTTACCGTAAAGGAAAAGAGAATACTAATACTGATACCCTAAGTCGTTAATCCGACTTTATAGCTAGGGAAAAGATTAAGATTAAACGAGCTCTCTTTAAGAAAGATAGCGATATACTTATATACTAGGTAGTATTAGTATTAAAGGCTAGGCCTTTATAGTAGAAAGAAGTAGTAGAGGTAATATAGAACTATCCGGTAATACTCGAACTATACGACCCTAATATAATAATAACTAAAGAAGAGGTTATATATATTAAGGGACGCGTCTTCTTACTACCCTCTCTTAAAAAGAAGTATATTAAGTAATAGTATAAAATACCCCTTAATAGTTACGTAAGACTAGAGATAGTATTATTAAGGTTACGAGATAACTTCTACTTTCTATATATACGATAAAAGGTTTTTAAATAAGTTAGGAAATATAATCTCTATAGAAAAGCTAAGTATAAGAGATATAAGCCCTATAGACTTCTTTAGCCTAATAAACTACCGATAGTACTATAGAGGGTAATTTTAATAGACTTTATTAGACCCCTACCCCTATTAGTAAACCTCAATGGCGTACTATTCGAATATATTTTAGTAATTATCGATTGCTTAACTAAGTACTCGATCTTTATACTATTACTAGTAAAGTACGATACTAAATACCTCGCCAAAGTCTTTGAGCGAGATGTTATTAGTAAATATAGTATACTAGATAGTATTATCTCGGATAGAGATAGTCTCTTTACCTCTTACTTCTAGGAAGAACTCTGCCAGATAATGGGGATCGAAAGGAAGCTTTTAACCGCGTATTATCCTTAGATAGATAGATAAATAGAAAGGATAAATTAGATACTTAAATAGTACTTACGTATCTACGTTAACGATAAGTAAGATAACTAGGTATTACTTCTACCTATAGCTACCTTCGCCTATAATACGATAGAATAAGTAACTATTAAGATATTACTATTCTTCACGAATTTCGGTTACGAACCTTAGTTCTATATAGAAACGGTAAACTTGCTACCTACGGAAGCAACGGTTTACGCTAACGAATTGTTATCTCTTTATAAATAACTTATTAGCGATATTACCTTCTTAAACAAGCGTATAAGTACGTAAGCTAATAAAAAGAGAATAGTGGAACCTATTTATAAGAAGGGGGATAAAGTTTACCTTTAGCGACGAAATATTAAGATAAAGAGAGTAAGTAAGAAGTTAGATTTTCTTAAAATCGGACCTTTTAGAATTAAGGATATTAAAGGACTAGTTAATTACGAACTCGAATTACTAGTAACTTTACGAATATACCTAGTATTCTATACTTCGCTACTTGAACTAGTAGACCCGGACTCCCCTCTCGACAAAAATACCGAACTCGAGTATAAGAGAACCGTCCCGGAATACGATATTAAGATAGTTATAGACTATACTATTAAAGGATATTAGTATTAATACCTTATTAAGTAGCTAGGTTATCCTACCTCGGAAAATATATAGGAACCTATATCGTACCTAAAGAAGGTTTACCGGAAGCTATAGGAATTTTATCTAAAAAACCTAATATACTCTACTCTACCGGCGCTAAACCGTTAGTAGTACCCTTAAGGAAAGAAGTAAGGTTAGCGTTAGCCTCGGCTATCTCTCCGTTAGAAAGATTACTATTCGTTCTCCGCTCCTCCTCTTCCTTAATCTCTAACTCCTTAAGTACGTAGATCGCCTTACTCCTTACGCGCTTATTAGCTAACTTAAGAACTTTTCTATTCCTCGAAATACGCGCTATAGCTCTCGCTATAGCGGTATACGCCTTCTCTACCTCCTCTATATCCTTCTCTATCTAAAGTTTTATTTTAGACCTGGTTTTATTTAACGCCTCCTAGGAGACGTTAACGTATTTTATTCCCTTTTACGTATAGGAAGAGCATTTCATTATAGAGGAAGGTATTATAATATAAGGGTAATCGTATTTTAGATAGTAATTATAGACGAGTTCTAATAGATTACCGATTTCTTTAACAAATTCGGACAGTCGTTTGCGATTTAGTTGTGATTTGGAAAGTATTATTAGTAAAATAAAGGGTGCGGGGACACGTATAGATCTTAAGTAATCGTTAAGGGACTAGCGAGCTATAAGATAGAGGGCTATATTAAGTAGGCTATATGCTATAGACTACGCGCGTGTCTAGAGGTTTATTTTTTCCTTACGTAACGACTCGTTACTTCCTATAACGAGCTATTATCGCTTATAGGCTCGTACTATAAGCTAACGAGCTACGACTCGTAGGACTTATAGACGAGTAGGACGAGCCTACCTTTAATAGTATATACTTAAACGATAAGACTCTACTTTCTTAGAGGTCTCGTAGTTCTACTCTTTAGTTACTTCGCTATTACTTTAGTTATTATAGCCTAATTAACTCTTATATTATCGCTCTTCGCTTCGCTCGATCGATACGAACATTGTTACTAATTAGACTACTTAAATACATTACTCTAGTAAGATATTACTAGCTATATTACTAGAGTATATAGCCTCCGCGTAATATTTTAGCTACCCTCGTACGGAACGCCTATATATACTCCTAAAGAATACTAGCTACCCCGATATTAAAGAGTTAATCCTTAAATAAATCTAAAAAGTCTACTATTAATATTAATCGTACGACCCAGCCCCTTAAAGATTTAAATTCTCGATTAAGGACGAATATTACTTTAACTATAAAGTAGTAATTAATATTATATTCCTCGATAGTAAACCGGTCCTATATATAATCGACGTCGCTACCTTATTTTAAGCCGCTACCTTTATTAAATCGAGTTCCGTACGAGATATATAGGATGCACTTTATAAGTACTAGATCTATATATACTAAGGACTATTGGATAATATTATCTACGACCCTAGTACGAACTTCGCCTCGGAGGAATTTAGGAATAACGTATAAATTATTAGATTATCGTGCGAAGAAATACTAGTTAAAGTATACTAGGCCGTAGGAAAGATTAAACGCTCGTACGGCCTACTTAGACGAGCGTACTATTACGACTGGTTTTCTCGGTACGGTATAGTTTATAGTTCCTAGAGTAGCCTCCTACTCCTATCGAGTTAGAATGCCTATCGTATCGTACTTTCTTCCTAACGAGGGTTTAGGGTAAGGGCGAGAGTTAATAGAGGGACTTACCTTAAGTCCTTTTTTTCTTTCCTTATTATACTTAACTAGCTTTAAACCGTAGTTATACCGTTAACTATAGTAAAGCGTAGTAGGGTTAAGGGAGAGGGGAGATAGCGTTAGCCTTAAGCTATATATTATATTAAAGTCTCTCCTAGTATAAGACTGTAGGTATATAAGATAAATCGGCTTTATATTTAAGTAAAGTATCGTTACTACTTATATATCTTATAAACCTCTAACTTAAGAAAAGTAATATAAGATAACTACGAAGAAAGAAATAAGAGATTCTACTAAATACCTTCCTTATATATTCCTTCGTTCTATAGGTTACCTATACTCTTAGTAACCTTCCTATACTTTCTATACTAGGGACTTTTACTAAGGCTATAGGAACTATAGGTATATTACGTAACTACGCTTAGTACGTACCGCTAGAGTTATTACTTAGCTCGTCCTACTACTCTATCTACTCGTCTTCCTAATATTCTAGGTCCTCCGTTTCTAAACCTTCCTACTCTATTATTTCTTCTAGTACCGTTTCTATAGCTTAGGTATAATCTATAATACTACCCTTCCTTCTAGAAATTCTCGTCCCGAGGATTTAGCGTTAGCGTTCCTCCTATTAACGCCGAGCTTATAGTATAGGGGGATTATAAGTACGCCCTCGTTCCTACTACTTATCGACTTCTAGTTTTAACTCTTTCCTAACTATACTAAAGGCTTTTTCGTTAAAGTCTTACGAAGCTCGTTCCGCTGCCGTCTAGGCTAAAGGCTATACCATGCCGTTTCCTTATAAGCGCTATCGTAACGCTAAACTAGAGTATTAGGTAGACGTTACGGTAGGTAAATACTCCGCCTATATTAGTATAGATCGAAGTTATAACTTAATCTTATCTAAAGCTAACTATACGTTTAAGAGTACTCTTATTACTCCTTTAGTCTATATAAATTCCTTCTACTAAGGTATTCCTTAGTTAAACCCCCGTCTAACCTATTCTTCCCTATTATTATAGTATAAGTAATAGTCTATCTAGCTATTATTTAAGAGTGTAGCCATTTCCGAAGCTAACTCTTTCCGAATATTATTACTAACTTACTTTAACTATAATTTCCCTAGGTTCTAACTTCCTAGTTAGGCCACTACTACTTCTTTTACTTAGGTTATTAAGTATTCTTAGGTTCCTTCCTAGGCTACTCCCTAGAGTCCTACTTAAATTTCCTTAATCTATTCTCTATCGTTCTTTTATCTTTCCTTAGTCCTTCGCCTAAGTACTATTACTCTTTATTATAGCTATTTTATATTATTTCCGTTCTACTAATATAACCGTAATCCTTATTTATCTACCTATATTAAGCTTATATCTCCCTTAGCTAGCTCGTATGCTAACTATTGTCTTAGGGGATAAAATTAACGCGTAGAAAGAAGAGGTTCGTCGTTAGTTAGAGAGTATAAATAAAGAGATCTCTCTTAAGGAACGTTCCTTTAAGAAGTAGTATTATCGCTATCTCTAACTTTAAGCTACTCGTCGCTCGAAGAAACTTCGTCTTTAAAAATAGCTATATCTTTTAACCGAGCGTAAGAAGATTTAGTAGGCTAATAACCTCTTTACTCTAGAGAAGCTTAAGTGGCTAGAGTACGAAGCCGCGCTTTATAGTAAGATAACTCTATATAAGGGTTACCCTTACGAACCTACCCTATTATATAGATTCCTTATTCCTAAGGGCTAGGCTCTTTCGTCGCTATCTTAAGTACCTAAATTAAATAACTAACTACTTCCGCTAGGGATACCTATTTCTTTAGACGCCCCCTTAGTCGATTAGCCTTCTATACCGGGGATATCTAATCCTAATTCTAATTTCTAGAAGTCTATAGGTTTTAGCGGTAAAACTAGGCTATCGCCTATTAAGTATATATTAGGTTACTAATTAGTTCCTATATATTTTCCGCGTTATTATATCCCTTCTATTTTACTAGGTAGTACGTTTCTTTTCTAATTATTTAGTAATTTAAAATTTATTCTAACTCGTACTCCTCTTCTTTATCGTTAATAATAGTTACTATTAGGTCTACTTTTACCCCTTCTAGTACCTTTTCTAGTAGAGCTATATAAAATACCGGGTATATCCTTATATATTATAGGAGTTATAGCCTATAGTTAACCTTACCGATTCGTTCTTCGACTTCAAATAGTCCTAACTTAACGTAGTCTAGTTTTACGCTAGGTCGTTTTATTTTAATATTTTTTCGGAGTAGGAAAACTTTATCCCCCCCTTTAAAGGTCGGCGCCGAAGACCTATTACTATTATAGTATTTTACTACTCTATAGCTAATAAAACGTAGGTCTTAGGTTAATTATACCTATATTTCCTTAATTTACGATACTCGGAACTTAGTATTTTAGGATACTTATCCTAGTTCTAGTAGTTCGTAGTACGCTTTTGGTTAATATCTATATAACGCTTTATATAGAGATATCTTAGTTAGTTCCGTAACTATACTATTATAGGCGTATTAGACTAGAGGTAAGAGTTCTACCTAATTATTTTGCCTATAATTAATATAAAAGCGTAGGTACTATTCTAACGTTTAATTTAACCGTTCCGTTTATCCGTCTATTTATAGGTGGTATACTATAGATATCTTCTACTTAATTCCTAGCTAACTAACTAATAAAGTCTAGAATTTCGATATTAACTACTTATCTCGGTCCGAGATAATTCGTTATAGTATTCCGTAATCTCTAAGGATATTTCTTATAAACGTATATAAGAGATCTTCCGCTATCGAGCTTTCTCGATACGGGATAAACTTGCCGTTCTTAGTAAGTTTATCTATAATAACTAGGATAGAGTCGTATACTACTCCTATTATTAGTTCCTTAGATAGTAGAAGCTTCGTAATCCAATCTATCGCTATATATTACTATAGTTATATAGGGATTTCGGCGATCTATATTTCGCTATACGGTACGTATCTATTTACCTTATTTCTTACGTATTTTATATAATTTTTTACCATTTCGGTTACTTTTTGTCTTATTAGAGGGAAGTAGTATATTTCCTTTAACCTATCGTAGGTTTTCTAATAGCCTTAGTATCTATACGCCGGTACGTTATATACTTCCTTAATTAGCGCTATTCTTATAGACTCTAGTATATATACCTTCTTATAGAACCTAATTAGTCCTTTATTATTAATAATAATATAAGCGTCCTTATATTATCGTTTGCCTAGCTCCTTAGCTATAGTATTAACTTTATACGCTTCTTTAATTTATTTAGTAAATCCCTCGTTAGATATTACTATTATTACTACGAGGTCTATTTCGTCTAGTAGTTCCGGTAGGTTCGTATAGCTAAGCGACCTATCCTTATTTACTTTAAGGATCTAGTAACCTGGCGTAGGACCGTTATCTACGTAATCTAGTCTTCTACTAAGAGTATCGGCTCTTCCATTCTCTAATCCCTTTTAATAGGTAATCTTAAAGTTATATACGGTAATCTATTCCGCCTATTAAGCTTATCTTCTATTAAGTACCTTCGTAGTAGTGAAATAGGTTAAATTCTTATAATCCGTAATAATTATAACGGTATATATAGCTCCCTCGAGGTATACTCGCCATTCCCTAAGTACTACGATAATTACTAATAACTCTTTATCGAATATATCGTAGTTTTATTCTACCGGAACCATTTTTCGGGAGTAAAACGCGACTAGGTAAAGGTAACCCTTATTATCTTTCTAACTAAGATATATACTAATCGTATAGTCTAATACATCCGTCTCGACGATATACTATTTATTAGGTTAAAAGTTTACTAGGATCGGATATCCTATAAACGACTTTTTTAACTAATTAAACGCCTATTAATACTAGTTTATCTATATAAACTCTTAGTCCTTTCTTATAAGTATAGTGAGGGGACTAGCCTTACTCGAGTATCCCTTAATAAACTTCCGATAGTAATTAGCTAACCCTAAAAACGACTATACTTCCTTAATAGTAGTAGGTTTAGGCTATTCTAGAATAGCTTTAACCTTCTTTAGGTCTATTACTACTAATCCTAGTATAATGCGGAATCCTAAGAAATCAAAATCCTCTATATAGAATTCGTATTTAGATAGCTTTACTCGAAAACCTTTTTTTAGTAGTACTTCTAGAACTATCCGAACCTTCTCGGTATATTCTTCTTTTATTCCTTTAGTATATATAAGCACGTCGTCTAAATAAATAACTACGAATATATCGATAAACTACCGAAGTACGTTATTTATTATCGCTTAGAATACTACTAGTGCGTTAGTTAACCCGAATAGTATAACTAACTACTTATATAACCCGTACTTAGTTCGGAAAGCCGTTTTCCACTCGTTACCTTCCTTAATTTAAATACGGTAATATATATCCCGTACGTCGACCTTAGTAAAGTATATAGCTCCTATAAGTCTATCCTTAAGCTCCTTAATTAATGGAAGTAGATAGGAGTTTTTCTTTATACTATTATTTAACTTTCTAAAGTCTATATATATCCGTTTTTCGCCCGTTTTCTTTAGTACGAATATAATTAGTACTCTAATTAGTAATTAGGATTCCCGTATATATTCCTTCGTAAGTAGCTTATCTAGTTACGTCTATAGCTCCTTAAGCTCGGCCTTATTTAGTCGATAGATCGGTTATAGCTTTAACTCTACCCCTAGTAAGAGTTCTATTACTAGATTCTATAGCTAATATTCTAGTAGGTTCTCGTTATCCTTTAATTCTTTAAATATATCTTCGAGATCCTAATACTCCGGTAGTATCTAACTAGTAGCGGCGATTTACCGTTCTTCGTAGGAAGATTACTTATTATTTTCTAAGATTTTAAGGAGTCCTTCCCGCTCGATCTTACCCTCCTTATATTTAGGGGGTTATCCCGGACTTTTATATATACCTAGTACGGTATAGGTTATCTCGTACTTCTTAGAGAATATAAAACTTCTTTTCTCCTAGTTAATAGAAGGATTATACTACCGGAGCTATAGTACTCCTAGGATAATTTTATATCCCTTTATTATAACTACGTCGAAAGTAATTCGTTCGATATATTAGTAAAAACGTATAGTTAATAGAAGTATTTCGTACTCTATTAATCTATTTTCTCCTATCGACCTATCGTACGCTCGTACCTTATATAGTTCCTTTATCCTTTAGATTCTAAACTAATTCTTTTCGACGTAGGTTCTACTAATAAAATTCGTATAGGCTCTAGAATCGATTATTACCTTAACCCTTTTACCGTCTATCGTAATATAGAATTCTAGCGAATAAGTATACTTCGATACTACGTAGGCTATCCTTAGCTCTAATCTAGGTATAGGTCCTTAATTCTTTTTTAATCGATTACTATCTACTATAGTTATCGTAAGATCCCGGGTTTACTTACCCTTCGTCTATTTTTTCTAAGGTACCTTAGGGTACCATCCCGTATCCTCCTTACTTAAGATATACGTCTTATACCAATCGTTATAGTAAGCTATCTAGCTTAGACGTATATAGTCTAATTCCTATTTACTAGCTTCGTTCGATTAGGCCTTTCTAACTATATTAAACTATCTAGCTTTTCTCGGGTACTAGCGCGAGAAGTAGTCTCTAGCTCTATAGTTTAGATATTTACCGTTCTTAAACCTTTTCTCTTATTCTAGTAAGAACTTTTTCTTTAGTACTCTTGCTATACTAAGGTCTATTAGATCCCCCTAGTATTATTATTACGTTAGTAGCTAACGAGTAATCCTAACGTTAGGTTACTATAGCCTTCTTTATATATAACGTTATTTATCCCTTTTCGGTACGTAATTTATAAACGTTAGTATTACGCCGCTTCGTTTTTCTAATTATCTTTCGTAGTGTCGATTGTCGATTTCGATAGCTAAAGTAGTAAACTTTACTAAGCTATTAGGTCGCTCTATCCTTATAAGGTCGTCTTTAATATATAGTTTTAACCCCTTATAGAAGTAGGTTATAAGTAGTCTATCTACCTATCCTAACTTACTAGAAACCTATAGAAATTCCGATATATACGTAGTTACTACTCCACGTTATTAAATATTTTAGATCTTCCTCTCCGCTTCGCGGACTTAATCTATACTTCTAAATAGTTTAGTAAGTTCTTCTACGAAGTTTCTATAACTTCCGAAGATATTACTAGTTTCTACTCGCCTAATAGGATCTTTATAATCTATAAAGTCTCTAAGTATAGGTTCGAATCAATCGAACGCTACTCCTATAAGTCTTTTAGCAATATACTTAACTTATTCTTCCGCTATTAGTAATATATCTCGATTATACTCTAAGAATAGGTCTACCTAAGTAAGGAATCGCTTTAATACGCCGGTTTCCTTCCCGTTAAACTTCTCTAGTAGGTCCCTTTTTAAGTATTATACTCTTTAGAATTCCTTAAGTATATTTATTTCTATCTCTTTTTCCGTTATTTCTTCCTCTAACTCTAGGAGTTTAGTATTTATAGTATTTACTATATTTACTATCTATATTATAGTTAGGGTCGAAGTAGTTCCGCTAGTTATCGATATATCGCCTATATTAACTCGTATTTTTATAATTTAGTTTATAATTAACCTATTAACTATTATACCTCTACTCGTAATAAGGGTAGTTATAGTATTACGACTAGTTTTCTTGGTATAGTATAGTTTATAGTTCCTAGAGTAGCCTCCTACTCCTATTAAGTTAGAATACCTATCGTATCGTACTTTCTTCCTAATAAGGGTTTAGGGTAAGGGCGAGAGTTAATAGAGGAACTTACCTTAAGTCCTTTTTTTCTTTCCTTATTATACTTAACTAGCTTTAAACCGTAGTTATATCGTTAACTATAGTAAAGCGTAGTAGGGTTAAGGGAGAGGGGAGATAGCGTTAGCCTTAAGCTATATATTATATCGAAGTCTCTCCTAGTATAAGACTATAGGTATATAAAATAAATTAGCTTTATATTTAAGTAAAGTATCGTTACTACTTATATATCTTATAAACCTCTAACTTAAGAAAAGTAATATAAGATAACTATAAAGAAAGAAATAAAAGATCCTACTAAATACCTTCCTTATATATTCCTTCGTCCTATAGGTTACCTATACTCTTAGTAATCTTCCTATACTTCCTATACTAGGGACTTTTACTAAGGCTATAGGAACTATAGGTATATTACGTAACTACGCTTAGTACGTACCGCTAGAGTTATTACTTAGCTCGTCCTACTACTCTATCTACTCGTCTTTTTAATATTCTAGGTCCTCCGTTTCTAAACCTTCCTACCCTATTATTTCTTCTAGTGCCGTTTCTATGGCTTAGGTGTAATCTGTAATACGTACGATATCCTCTCTAAAGAAATTAGGAGTTTTATAGATCGGGAAATAGTCCTATAGATAGCGATTAAGGCCCTTAACGATATAGTAGGCCTAAATAGTATCGTACTAACCCTACTTATCTTTAGAGTATACCTAAGGATTAATAGGGACTTACTACCCTCGCCCGAAATTAGAAAAAGAGTAGAAGTAATTCGTATAGTAATAAGAGAACTTTATAAGATTAAAACCTAAGTCGATATTAACCGTGCGATTAATACTAGGAATGGCCTAATTATTAAATAGATCCTTACCCTCCCCCTTAAGACTAAAGTTATAGTCTAGAGAGAGAATAGAGGATAGACGGGACCGTACGAAATTAAGATAATCTAAGACTATAATATTATCGTAAACCTCCTAGACGGACTAACTAAATTCCGTATAACTTAATATAAGATCTACTACGAGGACGAACCGATATACTATCCGTACGAGAAGGATAGTAACTCTAAACCCTAAGACTAAGATATTAAGGACTAAGATACCGCTCCGTACGAATAGGAACTACGAGAAGTCCTAGACTAAGATAACGAACTATAAAGAAGCTACCGACCTAGATAAGCCCTAAGATATTTTAACAATAGCTAAGTCTATCTAAGTAAAAAGGAAGAAGATAATCGCGCCCTTATAATTAAACTACGTAAAGACGGAATTATTACGATACTAGGGGAACTATTTAAATAATTAGATATAACGGAAATTAACGACCTAATCGCACGAGACGTATTCCACTTTATTAAATTTAATATAAAATACTACGGAAATTAAAGACTTTTTAAGACAAGACTCGTATAAGAAGTTAAGGGTAAAAATATTAAACCGTACGAAAAATTACGCCTTATTATCTAGGGATACGGTAATGCCGAGAAAGAAACTATCCTTACCTAATCCCCGATAATTTAAAGGATAAGCTAAAGGCTTATCCTCGTACTAGGCCCCTTACTTATAAAGGATTTTTACGTAAAAGGAGAACTTAGAGATATTACGTAAGCCTATATCTAAGTAGACGAACCTCTAGTAAGATAGATCTTCGTATAACTTCCTACCGAACTCGAAACTAAATTCCTAGAAGGTATAATTATATAAATTATAAAACTACTATACGGACTTACGGAATTAGGTCTATACTAGTTTAAAATATACTATTCGTACTATAAAGATAAACTTAATATAAAGATCTCCTCGTACGACCCCTGCCTACTTTTTACTAACTTAGGACTAGACGATTTTAGTATTATAGGACTATAAATAGATAATATATTTAGCTTCGCTACCCCGACCTTCTCTAAAAAGGAAGAAGAGGAACTCGAGAAAGTAGGATTTTATATAAAATCTAAGATAATCCTCGTATAAGACTATTCTATTAAATTTAATAGAGGTAGGATATAACTCTAGGAAGAGGATATCCTATTCTAGTAGAAGGGATAAGTAAATAGACTAAAACTAGTCGATACTTACGCGGAAGATAGTACCTAGAAGTATATTAAATAACGCGCGAGAGAAGTATATATTACCTTAATATATTAACTAGAGGTATCCTTTAATCTGTCCTCCGCCGTATAAGTTAAAGAACTAGAAAGTAAGGATATCGAAAACCTTAACGTACGAATTAAATAGTAGATAGAGAATAACGCTAGAGGCCTTAGATATATTCCCCTAGACCTCGTACGAGTAAAACTATTTATATTTACGAATAGATCTTTTATAAATAATAAAGACCTTAGCTCCTAGCTAGGCTTTATAATTACCCTCGCCTAAGAAATTAATCGCACGATAATAGAATTCAAGATCTAAGGGAATATCGTCTACTAGAGTTCTACTTAATATAAAAGAGTTATACGAAGTATACTTATAAGCGAGTTATACGGTATAATAATAGGTTTTAATAGCGCTATTACGCTAGGATTAACCCTCTAATAGATTACTACCTACCTCGGATTCCTACGGATTCCTATAGTTATCTACTCTAATTTAAAGTCGTTATACGACTACCTCGTTAAGCTTAGAATAACCTCTAAGAAGAGACTAATAATCGATATTATATCTCTTCGCGAATCGTACGAGAAAAGAGAAATCTCCGAAGTACGACGTATCGATAGAAGAGATAACCTAGTAGATACGTTTACTAAGAAAAACCTAAATTTAGCCCTAGAGCGCCTCGTATTAACAAATAGACTTATCGTACGAGTTAAAGCTTTTATTAATAGAGCTAAAGGACTTAGAGACAATTAGCCTCTCGTACGAGAGGTTAGAAGGGTAAAGGAGTCTTATATATTTATTTATTTTATAGTATTATAAAAGTTTAATTTTAAAAGGGATTTTAATTAAAGTTAAGTTATTTATTTTATTTTATATTACTAGATTTAGGGACCTAATCTATTATTCGTACGATAGCTAAACTTATTACTTTAGACTTCTACCGTATAAATACTAAGTCTACTAAGTAAATACGTACTAAAGACCGACCTACCTACTATAAACAATATAGACCTTAAGTATAGTAAGAGTACTAAGTATTATACGACTACTAGATATACTCCGTATAAGTACTAGTATAGAAACCGGCGATCGTACGGTACTCTAAGAACTTACTAATACGATTAGGAACCGTATACTTATTCGTATAACTAGGATTACGTAAGACACCGCGCGACTAGATTAAGACCGCGCGAAAGTATCCCTCGCGACGAATGATACGGGTAACGAAACGCTATAAGTCCTTATTCTACGCGATCTTAACCTTAATATTACGAGAAGGTATCGCATAAACGTTACGCTCCTTATCCTAGAAAAACTATTAGAATTAAGTCGTACGATTAAGTAAAGTAAACCTATATTAACGATAAGGGTAGCTAAGAAGGCACGATTGGCTAGACTACTAGTAGGAAGACGAAGGTAGTAGGTATTACCCTATTATCGTACGCTAACTATACTAAGACTAGGAATAGCTAAGGTACGAATAGGGTTACTAACGATAAGAGCCATTTCCTTCGTATAAAGTTAGTTTAAAAGTTAGCTTATAAGCTTAGAAAGGACTCGTACGGATAATAGGAGATAAAAGTAGAGTTATTAGAGTTAAAGAGGGACTTAGAAGGATATTAGAAGATTAGTTACTTACTAGAGTCGTGTAAGAGAGAGAGAGAGAGCTAGAAGTTATTATTAAGATAATAGTTTATACGGTAAAATAGGTCCCTTAAGTATATATTTAATAGGACCCTAAAGGCTATTAGACTTTCCTAAAGCCGTATTTAGCTATCGTACGAGACCTATAGAGTTATACCCCCTTCCTAATTAGGACGAGATATAAGGCTAGAGTAGTTATAAATAGCTCGTACGACCTTAATAGATAGGTATTATACGGTATTCGGATAAGGGCGGAAATTTACTTTAGGAGATATAACGGGTTTAGTTTTAACTACTAAGGGCGGCCTTATTACTAGTAAGGGCGACCCTATATAGTATTAGAGACCTCTTTAATACGAGGCCTTACTGCTTCGTACGAAGGGACTTTAGTTTTAGATCTTACGAAGCAAACACCATTTAAGGACCTATACAGATATACTTATCTTATTAAGAAAAGACTGCTAGTATTGGTTGCACTAGCAGGGGTCCTTAGGGGCGATACATACAAAACCCGTGCATCGTACAAGTACATAGAACAATAATAAAGAGACACACTGCATTTCACACGAGACCCTTATACATATGTATAGAGCCCATTCAACAGTTAGTAAATTCTTCCCGTTCCTTGCACACGTGTTTCAAAACCCACGATATGAACAATCCTAACACCCATGAAATAGGAACGCTCGTTGCGACGACTAGACTGCTGACTCGCCAGGCCCAAGTCTCCCATAGCGAAGGAAAGTGTCCGTTCCACGAGATACAGTGAAGTCCCCCATAGATCAAGAAGAAGAAGCCGGTGGCTGATCCAATCCAGTTGACTGGGTACAAGGCTGAACTTGTGGCCTTCAAAAATTCATGCCCAACTGCGAAGCGGCGATATCGTTGGCCGAAATCGGCAAGTCCTCCAGGAAAGTTGGAGATGTAGAGAAGGATAGGCTCAGCGACGTCGTATGGCTTGCGCCAGTAGCAGAGTAGGACAAAAAAGGCGCAAGGTACGTATGCCATTGTGCCAACCTCCAAGGTGGTAAGTGGCAGGTGTTGAATGCCTCGGCCCACGCATTGAATAACAAACCAACCGACTTGTATCAGTGTCAAGGTTTTCAAGACAATATCAGCTTTGCCCTTGTCTCGAATGTCATGCTCGGTGGGCACAAAGTCCATGCTCAGAGCTCCTTGTTGAACGAGATCAAACAGCGTCTCAGCGGGAATCCAGTGGTCGCATATTGGAGAATGCTCATCCTCGCGGACAAGGATTCGAAACCTGCCCATCGTTGAATAAAAGCTGTGCGACATCGTCCAGAGAGGACCGAAATTCTCGGCTTTGGACCAGTGCTCGTTCAGATTTCTCGCTGACACGTACTCGGTGAGAGCAATATAGACCAAGGCTTCTGGCGCGAGAATACCGACGAGCAGGCTAAGGATTCGATCGCTGATGCGGTACGAGAGCGGCGTCTTGGGAGGAGGTATATTTGGATGAAGTACAGTCCAACAGCTGAGGAAGATGGTGAATAGACATGACCAAATAATGTCAATGGTACCGCGACCTTGTGGCGACGCGGTCCAACCTTGGTGATGGGACAGGCCATCATCTGCAGGTACGGCCGCGACGTGGAATAAGAAGAGTAGAGGAGTAATGCGATGCATGGAGGTGTGGGAGAAATGATCTTGTTAGGACATAGACAGGATTCATAGGCCGAGTGACGATGCATATATGGCATAAACACACATTATTGGTGTTGGCAGCGGCGGTGCGTTCGACGAGGAATGCTATCTGAAGCTATCAATGTGGCTGCACGTTGGTGGAGGCACAGCAAGCCCGCATGAGTTGAAGAAGGCAACAGATTTTGACGGATTTGGTCCCCCAAAATATTCAGTCAGGCTGAACTCATCATTGTTTTCCGCTTTAAAAGACGCATATTGATGCGAAGTGGCAAACTGGTCACTAGAGATGGGTCGAGTCTACAATGGGTTGGCTGCACTGCCCGAAAGTATAGGAAGGGCATTGCTCCAAACTTTGATGTCTTCTTTTTATCGCGGGGCAGCGTACATAGTTCTCCTCACTGTGAGACAGCTGTCGATGGAGCTAGTCGCGCAGCGCTGGCCAATAATGCTGGCGATGATCAAGCGAGGCTCAGAGGCGAAGTCACATCCCCTGACCCAGCACAAATCGCACTCCATTTGACAATGTGCCAACGTCTTTTAACCCGACCATAAATAAATCCAGTAGTTTCTCTACCTTGGACGAAGTTATCTCATAAATCAGACTCCCGACAGGTTTTCCCACTAAGCCGCATTTGGAACTCTTGCCATCTCCTCGTAACTCCTGCACCAATCAGCTTGCGCCAGGCGCTAGCGAAGCGCCGGCGGCGCTGGCGGCGTCGGCGACCCCTACCTAGTAACTCCGCCCAACTCCTGTACTAATTAGATACCGTACAGCGAGAAAACCTACCGGGAGTCTAAGAGTTTATAGTCGCGCTTTAGAGGGATTCTACTACCTACTATATTATACTATTATTAATCTTTAAATTTACCTAGTAATTAACGTATAATAAATCCTCTAGTCCCTCCTACTAGTCCGCTATCGAGTCCACCTCTAAATAGTCCTCTACCTCCTTCTACGAGCCTACTTTCCAGTGTACCCCCTATAAGTCTAATACCGATATAAGTCTATACGCGTCTATCGCACGACGATAATAGTAGTAGCGACCCCGATATCGAATAATCCGATAGCGATATCCTAATACTAGACCTTCCCTCGTCTACTTAAACGCCCCGTTCTATAACTAAAAGGACTACAACACAGAAGTTAGAGGCTGTTATAGAAATACTTCGGGGAAATAATTAGAGTTTTCAAGACTTTATTCGAGCGTAGGTTAGTCTTCGTATAAACGTTAAGTCCGGGATAACGAAGTAGAAGGATGTTATAGTATCTTATTTACGCTATAAAACACTAGAATAGAGAAGGCGTATTATAAATGGTATTGTTATCGAACTTACACGGTTTAAGATTCTCTCTATCCCAAGTATATCCGCTCTAGCATTTGATTCGGTGGTGTAAATAGTAATTATAGAATTAGATACTCTTATAAGTACGGACGACAGTCCCTTTAGCAGGTTTACGGAAGCGTTTATTAAATCTATAAAGGTTAAGTCGCTAGACTTTAAGTACGGATATACTTCGATTTAGACCTCTACCCTAATATGGTATCGACTCCTTACCAGGCTCCTGAGTAATTAACGGGGCTATCGGGTTAGCTATATATAGACGAAAGGGATGGACGCAGCGATCGCTAAACGATTATTTATAATTACTAGCATTATCTGCTACTTGAGGATGAAGAAGATATTAAATATATTTCCTATCCTACTCGGTATCTACCTACTCGGTACTAGAACTAAGCGTCGCGTTATCTAGTCTCTTACCGGTATGGGACTATGCCCTAGTCATTCTTATTTAAATAAACTAATAGAGAAGGTCGTAGACTTATGTAAGGTATCTCCTATTAACTCCTATTAACTCCTGTTAACTCCTGTCAACTCCTATTAACTCCTCGGCTAATCAAATTATACTAACGTATAACCAGCGTCAGCTTCGCTTGCTGGGTCGTAATCTATAGGCCATTACGGTATACGATAACTTCAATTTTCAAGATACTAAGAGAGACGAGGGAGTTAGGTATACCGTAACGATATATAATATAACGACGGCTTCTCTTATCCTCTATCCTTAGTTACCGGTAACTAGCTTACGGTAATCTATATATAATCTAACTATCCCATTAAAACTACGTGATATCGTCCGATCCCCCGTATTATCTGGTAACGATTAAGGCTTAGGCGTAGCAATTTCAACGTTCTTAATTACGAATACGATTAAGAAACTCTATAGATAGAGTATATATTCGATCTTCGAGTGTAGTAATACCTTCCCGTCTATGCCTGGTATAGATACTATCCCGGCCTCTCGTACGTAATACTAGCAGTTTGGGGTAATATACGAAAATAAGGGTACTATATAGGGTAATTATCTTTTACCGTTCGCTATATATATCCTAAACTACTATCTAATGTTATCTAGGAACGTATAACGTACACCAGCGTATGTTTGTCGATTAGCTTGGTTTTAGACCCGATACCGATTTTAATAATCGGTTATAGCTCGTTTATGGCGACTAGCTTACCGTATACCATATCCGTTCCTATAAGACAGAGTAGTAACGCGCCTAGCTTTCATTTGATCGCCGGGACTGGCTTATCGGTGTTCCGGCTTGGTTTTATATTTAAATAAACCTTCTTAATACTATTATTCGTACATATTGGGCAGCGGAGGATTTCCGAGATGAGGTATATCACTCCCTTTTTTCTAATATTGGCCTATGGGGGCGGAGTTGTAGTAGTAGAGACAACGCTAAGTATTATTAGATTAAGCTAATTCTTATCTAGAGCTTTATATTACGTATTACTACGTTGTTCTATTCCGTACTCTGGAAGAGGCGATACCTTACGGGGTATAATGCTAATTTCTTTACGAACCCTACTAATGTAGATGCTATTATTAGCGCGCTTACGCTAAACCAATTCCTCGAACTCGTGGACGATATACGCAAATCGGTATTTACCCTTGGTGTATGGAAAGGCGATGGCCATAGCGATACTAAGTTTACTATAATATACCGTATACTCTAAGAGATCGAGTTATTTCTCACGGTTCGTTACGCAGTTAAACACGGCGATATTGGGATGCTTCGGTATCTTATCGATCCTCTTATCGTACTCTTCTTCGGAGCGTCCTAGTATAACTACGGTCGAGAAATGCTATATTATCGCTAGCTCCTATCGGACGTTAATACACTAGAGTTACAGCGTGCAATACTATCGTCTGGGCTTATTAACTAGCCTAGGCGAGCAACTATATATAAACCGGTCGACCTCGGCCTCGAGTACATTAACCTAAGTATAGCCATCTTAATACGGAGCTACAAGAACTCTACGCACGATACTAATATCATCTTCGATAGGATGTGTTTAGCTAATACGTGGATTAGAATACTTCGGAAGAGAGTAGAGTACTATTTTAGGGAGGAGATGTCTGGTATATATAGTACGCTAGGTATAGAGTCGGATATGTTTCTTCTTACTAGGTCTCTATTTCTTACTAATCTCGCAGAGCCACGTTCTGCTAAGCAACTTACGGCGTTCAAATCTATCTTTCTATCATATGATATTAAGACGAGTAGACTGGATTTGTTAGCTAATAAGGTTAGTGACTTCAATCGTCTATACATCCGGAAACCTAGTATTATATCGATATCTTACCCTTCTCTTCATCCTAACGACGGTGGTGATTTTATAGATATAGACGTAACGGGCGAGGCTGATACGGAGGAGCGTATTATTAATACGATAGATCTTATATCGTATTAATCTATTATTTTTCTTCTTTCTATAACTCCTAGTAAAGCTTTGCAACTTCTGGTAGCTCTTTTATATCGTAAGAGAGTGCCTATAGTAGTGAGTAGGATATCCGTCGAGCTCTCTTAGATTCCGTGGTAAAATAATAATATATATTTTAATTAATCTAACTATAGCGTACGGAGGCGCTATACCTAATTTAAACTCCTACTAACTCCTGCCAACTCCTAGGCCAATTAGATTACGAGTAGTACCTAATAGTAGAAGCGGTCTCTAGACTCCGCAGCAAAGTAATAATATATATCTTAATTAATCTGATTATAGCGTACGCAGGCGCTATGCCTAATTTAAACTCCTACCAACTCCTGCCAACTCCTACCAACTCCTGGGCCAATTAGATTACGAGTAGCGACTTATTACCTAATCTAGTGACGAGCATTATTATAACTACGCCTTTTAACTATACGCTTTTTAACTACCACAAACTTATTCATAACACAACAATTACTATTTACTGGAATCAAGGTATAATGAGAAGAGAGCGGACTAATTGATTAGGCGTACGCGTAAAGAAACTAATAACGCCGCAGCGTACCGAAACAAAAAACTCCTAATACTAAGCGCCGTAGCATACCGAATATATCAAAGGTTTTAAAAACGCCTAAATTCTATATACAATATGTACTTAAATAAGAGATGACCGATAATAAGCACCTTGTAGTATAGCCCTTATAAGATAGTCTAGTATACCCTAAGGTTGAAGTATTAAGCGTGCGAAGGTTAGACTCTCGAGCCTTCCTTATAGTTAAGCCCTTCTAAGATAGTAGAGGCTAAATAGCGAGTTCGAAGCGTACACACGCGAAGAGTAAATACCTAATTATACTAACAACCCTGGCTATATAGTAGCAAAACCTTACGCCGTAATACCGCCTCCTGTTCCTCCGGGAGGTGGTGGCGGGCCCTTTGGCAATAAAGCTATCGAACCCGGACCGGGTGCTAGCGGCGATGGACGCCGAGTAGGGCGGCGCGTGGCAGCGGAGCAGCCACCACGCGGATTAAACCAGCGACAGCGAGCACAGGCCGTCTCTGGTTTCTATACCTACTGTCTACCCTTTTTAGAGTAGACCTAGTACTTATACCCCCTAGCAGCATAGTACGTATATCGTCGGTTACTAAGGAGTTGCTTACCCAACTCCGTCTCTATAATACGGCCGACGTAGCCGACTATACGCCGCCGATCCCCTTTTATTCCCCCTATCTCCTCCTCCTCCACATGCTACCACTTCCCGGTGGCGGCGGGGGTGTATGGGTCGCGGACGTTACCGCGGGGGGCCTAGGCCTACGGTAGCCGCATAGTATCGGCTAGCTAGGAAGCGGCGAAGGCCGCCCGGCCAGCGGGGAGTATTAGTGGTAGTAATAGTAGTAGTAGTGGTGGCGATGGTAATAGGGCGCCCTAGGAGGGCGGAGCCTAGTCGTCGTCGTCGTCGTATATAGCCGAGGCCATAGGAGACACGCCGGCGGGCGGGGAGGGAGGGGAGGGCAAGGGCGAGGGCGAGGGCGGGAGGCCGGGGGAGAAGGGTAGCTATCTAATTAATATAAGTTGTTGTCTATCTAAAAGGTAGAAATGGCTAATTAAAGATCTTAGATAATGTTCAGATCCTAAACTTACTTAGACCTTAAGAATATTATTTAAGATCTAATTACTTACGGTTCTAAGGGTACCTACCGCTTATCTACTTCTTCTTCTTCTTCTTCTTCTTTTTCTTTACTATTATCCCAACCCCTAAGGAAGGAGGGAGGAGGGGAGGGTACGGGCGAGGGTAAGGGTACGGGCGAGGGCGAGGGCGCGCGGCGGAGAGGGCGAGGGCGGCGGCGTGGGCGGAGACGGAGGCTATATAACGGTTAGTAACGTTTATTATCGACCGCAGGCCTTAAATAAAGTCTAAGGTTATAGTTATAACCTTAGATTTCGATTAAAACCTTAACAACTTTACTTACCGGATACGGCCAGACCTTAGTTGCCCGGCCGAGAGGGCGTGGGCGGCGGCGAGTATGTCGAGCTCGTTGAGCTCGACGCACCCAGGGAGAGGGCGCGAGAGGCGAGGCATTGTAGTAGTGGTGGTGGCGGCGGTAGTAGTAAGTAACTAAAGTTAAAAGGAGTTAACGAAAGGTAAGAGTTAAGAATATATCGGCTAAACGTCGGAACACTAAATAAATAGGTTAATTACTATTATAGTAGCTAATAATAAGATTCTAGAATACTAAAGGATCCTAAGGCTATATGTTATTATTAGACCCTAGAAATCAAACTCCTGCCAACTCCGCTTAACTCCTCGACTAATAAGAATGAAGGAGAGGTCTGCATTAATAGCTAATAAGTAATAGGAGAATATATAATATTAAGTAATAATCGATATTAAACCTTACTAATTCCTATCAACTCCGCTTAACTCCTCGACTAATAAGAACGAAGGAGAGGTCTACATTAATGGCTAATAAGTAACAATCGACGTTAAATCTTACCTTAACGTCTAGGCAACTCCTATTAACTTCTACCAACTCGTTCCTTTATCGATCTCTCGGATACCAACGTATTGCAGGCGTCCTCCTCGGACCGATACCTAGGACTATCAAAGTTAGGCTTAGGCGTTGGTTCACTATTAACTTTAGGTAGAGTGACGCCGTTCTTGAACCTAGTATTTCGACTAGACTTAATCGCTATCGAGCCTTCTTTTTCTTTAAGTTAGCTTATTGCCATTCTGGTCTACCACCGCTCGAGTTGCCGTTCGAAGTAGATAATTTCGTTAGCTTCCTATCGTTTCTTATCCTTCGTAGCCTATCCTAGCTTTAAGGTAGCTTATTGCTATTCTAGTCTATTACCGCTCGAGTTGCCGTTCGAAGTGGATAATTTCGCTAGCCTCCTATCGTTTCTTATCCGTAGTAGCCTGCCCCGAATCGGCAATTATCCTTAATAGCTTGCCCTCCGCCTCCGCCTCCTTTTCTTTAACCAACTCCTTAACCAATCAGGGACGACCTTGGTAGCCTGCCCCGAATCGGTCATCTTATAAATCAGACTATATAATTATATATTAGGTAATAGCAAAACTCCTACCAACTCCGCTTAACTCCTACACTAATTAGAGACGTCCTTAGCATACCAAGCACCCTTATTACGCATCCTTATCAATCTAGTCCGCTTGCGACGATTCCCTTACCTTCCTTAAAGGTGTACGTACGCGTTTGCTTCCTAATAAGGTAATTATTTCATCGAAAGAAGAGGAGGTGGATTGGGCACGCCTCCGTCGCTTCTAGCCAAACCTATCTAGTAGAGGAGAGTGGGATACTCGAGATAACTGCGCTGGGGATACTGTAGGGGTAGTAGGGGTAACAGGGGTAGTAGGGCTAATTGTTATACTAGGTAATCTTAATCGTAGACCCGGTAATATAGTAACTTTCGGTAATAGGCCCGTAACTGACTACTAAGCGAGACGGGTCGCTTCCCTCCTTGCTACGTATATAGCGAGTAAGTCGGGTTGATTATGAAATATCGGTATAATAGGCGTAGGCTATACTGACTTCTTCTACCGTCTTTCTTCCGCTATTGCGGAGTATGCTTTTAATACGAGAGGTACGAGCTACCTAAGTCGCTCTAGAAAGATATATAAGTATAAGTCTCTATACTCCTAGTTAAGGATAGTATAGGTATTTATTATAAGCGTATCGGTATCTATAGCTTCCTAATTCCTCTCTTTACTATATAGATATACTAACTACCAGCAGCTCAATCGATCAATAAACATAGAGTAATGTACCAGAAACCGTCGATCTTCGTACGGAAATTGTAACTCCCCTTGCTCGGTAGCCTATTACTGTATCATAGCCAAAGCTATACCGGCCCGGGTGGTTGATCCTAGCGCGCGAGTGATAGCTGCTTTAGATAGTAGCGCAGGGAATACTAGAAGTATATCTAGGTTATAACGAGAGTAATATCGATCCTTTAGTATAGGATAAGGAGGAGGGGTAACTTTATATTTATATAGATAGGTAAGAAATACTCGCCTGTAATATGTTCTATTAATCATCTCCTTTTAGATATTAGTTAGGCTAAGACGCCGCCTCTCGTCTATCTTAGTCTAGAACCTTTTACCTTACTCCCTATTATCCGATTGCTCTTCGTAAGCCGCTCCCTCTAGTGTTATATCCTGCGTAGACGGCTCCTACGTTAAGTCTTGGGACGCTGTACTCTTATTGTCGCTTTGATTACTAGGGGTAAATACTTAATGTAGACGACTGCGTGGCGTAGATACCTTCCTTACCGGTAGACGATTCTTAAGCTTCCTGTAACTGGCGGGCTGAATAGACATAGTATCGGGCTATATACTTGTACCTATCTTCGAAATACCCTCGGAATTAAATACCTAATACGGTAGAAAGATATAACTAGAGCTTATATATCTAGAACCCCTTCCTCCGCGTCCAAGACGCTGCTAGAAATCGCCTAGGTTAATACCAATTGGGAAGTTCTAAAGATATACCCGATCTATATCGGCTATGTTAATCCCTATCCTAAGGCAGGTTGTAGCAAAGATGATGCGGATAACGGAGTCTAGCTTTTAAATCTCTCGGTACCGGGTATCCCGATTATACTCGGCAACGTGGGCTGTGTATATCTCGATAATATTATATACACAAAATCGCCCGTCCGCAGGGTCCGTCGAGTATCGTGGATACTTGGCCATGAGGAGGGTCTATAGGTATGCCGCCGCCTCAGCTATAGCATGCCTCCCGTCGATAAACACGATTGTCTTGGGAATGTCCTCCGGTATAGCGATAGTAGTATATGTTACTGGAGTAGGTATATCCACAGACTCTGTTATTATATCCTTAGTAGATTGATTTAATAAGAAATACAGCTTCTTCACTTTGCTAAGCTCGCCTTTTGGTATAGGTATTATAGAGATTGTAATATCTGGCCTATTAATCGACGTCCGAATAATCGATATCTAGTATATCCCCGGTCTAACTATACGGAAACCCCCCTTCTCTAGGACCTGCTTCTCCGTATCTATACTTAGTGTCGCCGAGTAGCCAAACCACAATACATCCTAAGGCAATATTATGCGGAGTTTACCAATTATAGTAAACTCCGGTCGGAAGTCTACCTATTGATTGATAAGATGGTACTTATTAATAGTAATAAGACCGATCAAATGCTGGAGTCCGGTAGATATAAGGGCCCGTCGAAAGGCCTTTAATATAGCCTGTTCTGGGCTAAGTAAGACGTATGTAAAGAGTCCTTGTTTGACTTGAGTAAGTAAGTCGTTTGTTTGTCTCTTCGTCTGGGTTGTAATTAAGTATAGCCTAGTACCCTCGAACCGAGAGATATCTTTAAGCTGCTCTAAACCAAGCCTACTCAACGGGATAATTTGTAGTATAATTAACCTTGTGAGTAGGGAGAATGTATAAAAGATTAGGCTTTTGCCAAACCTAGTCCTTACGATTAGAAGAGTATTACCCTTCTTAAATAGTAGCCGGCGGAAGGTAGTCACTTACTCGTTCCGAGGCGTACTACCTATAGACGTATAATCGAGTATACGCTGGAGATAAATACGAATAACTCTCGTCTATAGTAAGACGTTCCGTAGGAGACGTGCCTCGTCTACCACATCTAGTAACTCTAAGAGATCTAACGAGGGAACCAATGCCAGGCGCTTATCTAGAGTGATTAAATATCCTTGACTAGGTGATTGTATTACCTCGTATCTACGCTACTACTAAGGAGATTCTACATTTAAACCTACCTACTAGGATGCTCCCTTACTCTTTCGACTACGTTGCTCTCTTAAAGCTCGGCGGTAGGCCTGTCGCTAGCCCTTTAGGGTATGGTATTGCTGCGAGGGCTGTAGTATCCCTACTTCTAATTAGTCTAGGAGTTGATAGGAGTTGATAGGAGTTAATAAAAGTTAATAGGAGTTAATAGGAGTTGATAAGAGTTGGCTGGGTAGGTTTTGGTAGAGTTTGGCGGACTAATTATATATTAGGGACGGTAATGCTCTACTCGATTTTATCTATATACTAGATAGGTATCACGGAGGCGGTAAAGCTAGATAAAAATAATACGAGGTATAAGATTACAGGCTATCTCATGGGCAGTTTAATTATAGGATACGTGCAATAGTTATGGTATAGTTGGGATGGTAGGTGAAAGTTAAAAAGTAGTTTGGTAGAAACCACTTTTAAAGCGTATTACGAAAGGCCTTACGATAAAGTATATAGTAAGTAGGTAGCGGTCAGATACGTATAATATAGTAGTATATTTATATACGATATACCTCCGATATTTATCTTAATATAATAAGTATCGTGCGTGGAGATATCGATAAAATAGTAGTAGTAATTAAGGTAGTTTTAGTAGCAACTTATATAAACGGCACCTATTTTCTCTTAGACTCTACCATTATATGTTTTAGGTGGTAGGGGTCTCTACGTTTTAATTAGTATAGGAGTTAGGCGGAGTTGCTAGGTAGGGGTCACCGACGCCGTCGGCGCCGCCGGCGCCTCGCTAGCGCCTAGTGCAAGCTAATTGGTGCAGGAGTTGAGCGGAGTTGGTAGGAGCTTTGCTGTCACCTGACACACAATTGTAGAGTCTGATTTATGAGATAAGGACGAAGTATGTTTTATTTCGACCGCTCTCTGCACCCACACCAAATCAGTCAAGGAGAATCTCAGACGAAATGACCATAGAGGATGGTCGTCAACGATTCAAGTATGCATCGGAATCAAACTCGCTGAAGAGTAACGTTCCACAGTCTCGTATAGGCTACCGAAGGTTTCCGCAGGTTCCCCACCGCCAGTAACGAACCCGACACGTGCTACAGCCCAGCAATCCTCGACTTCAACAACAAACAACGCCTGCCTACCACCATTCGGCAAAGCACAACCATCCAAAACACAAACCACCCCTAACCCCGAACTTAAATGAGGACGGTATTGCTATCTAACTTCCCAAAGGACACAGAATACCTTTGGAACGCTTTGAAGCAGCGGAAAACGTCTGGATATGAACGAAAGCGTCCAAGAGTCGCATACGAGGAGGACATGCGTCAGTCACTATTTCCTAGAACACATAACACAAGCGTATACGAGATGCGACCGTTGTTCCAGAGGTCTTAGGCACAGATCAACATCTGAAAACAAACTGGTATTTCACCTTCTTTGTCAGCCATTCCAGCAGCTCTAGACTTTTTCGAGGTCCTCTAAAGCTACAAATGTCTAATTCGTGGACGACTAGTAGAGTATATATGAATGAGGCAGATCATTGATGTCCAACGGGCTGTAGATTCTCCGACGGAAGTGACATTGATGATGCAAACCTCCCGGACATCCAAGTAACTCCCGAGCTCTTTTGTATTCATCGTCAGTGTCTTTGTCATCCCATACAACTAGGCCGACATAGTATGTCCATGCTAAAATAATGTATCGTGCAATCTTTCCACAGTCCATCACTGAACACCTCCCTGATCTGTTGAACTCAATAATAAATTCCTCCAAGTCTTTAGCAATGCCTTTTTCTTCTGCTTCAATTTCTTGGTTGCGTTCGTGTTCTTTCATGACGGCGGCTTCATGTGACGCTTTCAATTCAACGCAAGAGGCTTCGAATACGTCTTTGGCCGAATCACCTTGTTTGTCAAAGGCAATTGCTGTTAAGTACTCCAGCACTGTTGCGAGTCGACCAAATATAGCACAAGCTGATGGAATGTCGACAGCACAAGTTGCCCGGTTGGTGAGAATTACCGAGGGAGCCAACACAACGTTCGCCCGGCCCTCAACATACGGCCCAAAGATCTGGTACTTGTTCTCGCGACTTTGGATTTCCCAAATCAGCCGAGTAATATTTGTGAGGAACTCTGAGCACTCCTTGTCGTCGAAATTCGCCCCACCAGTTGCAGTAAATCGCACCGCGTCCACGAGGTCGACAGCGGCAAGTGGTACGAGTTCAGCAAATGCAATTCCTGCTACAGCTTCATGCCAACGACCAACAACTCGCTGGTGCTTGCCATAAATTTCCCCCTTAGTATTCTCATTCCTGAAATACCCAGAGTAATAATAAGGGCGAGTTGCCGCGGGCATTCTTCGCAGATAGCTGCTTGATCTTTCCTCTCCCTGGTAGCTAATATCTTGGATACAGTCGCCATTCTTCAGTTGACGACAAAGCTTCGATGTTACTTGGATAACATGAGTATAGCCGTCGCTTCGAGCAAATGGTAAACATTTGCAGGCCATCTTAATGGCGGCAGGAATTAGGTAACCGCTTCCTTTGCTGGGATCTTGGTCCGGCTCTCGTACGCCGTGAGTAATGCGTAGCTGCCAATGCTCTGAGTGTTTCGTTGGTTCAGCGGAGATGGTAATACCAAAGGCACCACTTCCTTTCAACACCCGATGTTTCCCCTCCTCCCATCCCATGAGCATTCCAAGGGCCAAACCCAATGCAGCCAGCTCGGTCGATGAGACTTGAATGCATGGTCTTCCGTTTTCCACCCAAATTTCTCGAAAATCAGTGCGCCAGCTATCGTTTGGGCCTAACAAGGAATCAAACTTGTTTGTGCCGAGCCACCCATCGGGACGATCAAGTCTCCAAATACACTTTTCCAACTTGTATCGAACTTTTGTTTTTCCCTTCTCAAGCTCTTGAGTGCGGTCCAAATACCCTTCAATTCCGCTCAATGTGGAGTGTAGATTCCCCCGATATAGAAGATGACGGTTCCAGTCCTTGCGGGTTTCTTTTGTTGGGTGTTGGTGTGGGTCTTTGACAATTTTCAGTGCGATGCGCAGTGCTGTGTTGACGGCCTCAGGGTAATTATCGTTCTCGACACAAGAAAACCAGGCGAGCTCGTTGAAGAAGGCTTCATAGAGGCTAGTCCAGCCAACGACATCTCCTCCTGTTGGCCTTTTTATCCAGTCAAGCATGGATGACGTGAAGACACCCGCTTCTCCTGCTTTAACAATGGTGGAAATGGTCGGTAACTGAGGGGGTCTTGCTGTTTTGCGGGTCCAGAAAACGAAAGCCCAAAGCCAGTTAGGAAGGTTGACAGTGAAATAACCCATCCTCTGTTCATCGAGTGCTACCGCACCGACCTCTTCTACTGAGGCTTTGCGGTGCCTCTCAAGTGCATATTTGAGTACGCCAAAAAGGATACTCAATGCCGCCAGGAGTGATGAGCCTGCTTGGATCCAGGCTCTGGCGGTCTCTTCTCTTGGCATTTTTGGACGGTAATTTGGAGGATAAATGCGGAGAGAGAACAGATTATATTGATATCTAGATACTGGCGCACATCATATAGTCCATTCTGCCTTGGAAACCTTCGGAAAAGTCGACTATCATCCTCCCAAAAGCAATCATCTTGTTTTTTCGAGGCGAAGCAATCGAACGACTGCGTCTTTGATTGCCAATAGGCGGTAAACAAAGGTATAGCAACCCACATCTAGAAAATCGTGGCTGCAGATAATTCTGGACTATTATTGGAGACTCTTATATATTTCGTATGTTCGTATGTTCATTTGTTTTAAGTTGGCATGATCGTATGATCGTATGATCGCATCATTGCACGATCGTATGATCGATCGTGGATCACGATTCTCCAGTTGCATATTGATTTCGCTTTCATTACGTACCGGCGCCATCAACTCACAAGTCTACACGCAAATTGGATCTTTGACAGCGGGCCAATAACTGATCACCATCTCATCAGGAAGTCTTGACGCGCAACTTTTTATAATCCTTAACATTTGCGTCTATCGTGGTAAGTGTTATTCAACATCCAACCCCGATCCAGCAACAATGCTACGGCCAAATTCACATTACCCTGCGTTCTAGGTGGGGATCCCAACAACCCTTCGAATCCGCTGCGGCACTCTATCGCGGCGATTATCGATATCTCACAGGCTATACAGGCCAGAAACAATCCCTCACATAAAATGCCAGTACGCTACATGCCGTCAAGCTTTCCATTGTATTGTCTCAGGCCGGGACAATCGGAGAAGTCCAATGCAACCAGTGGCTTAACGCTTTACTCGACAGCTGTGGCCTTGCACCAACCACCAATGGTGCTCAGGATGTTGAATTTGGAGGCGCGGTTGATTTCGTAGACACAGCATCTTTTGTGGTGTCTCCATTGACGGTACGCCAAATTTTCGAAATAGGTTGAACCGGAGTAGCCACTTGTGACAATCGCACTGAGTTATATGTCGATCAAGCAACACTGCTGAATAACATCGGAGACTTCTGCCACCAAGCTGTGGCCGAGACCGCAGGAATAGGGGCAACGAATAAATTCTTTCAAGGAGAATACAATGTTGGTACCCCTGACCACCTAGGCTTCCAGATCAATTGGCCGGTCTCAAAGTACAGCTATGTCATCTTTGAAAGAGAGTCCCAACGATAATTGACTATGCTGGCCAACGACTGCGATGCCCTACCCACGTCAAACAATTCCTTGAAATGGGAGTCTGGTGGCAAGATTGTAGAGGCAAACGACGTCGAATATTTCTTCAAGCCCTATACTAATCGTCCTGCTGCACCGATAATACCTCTAGGTATCTGCATGAGTCGCTTGGAGTATTTGAATTTGTACCGCAGTTTCAAGATCTTGGGAGGAGAAGGGTCAAACGCGGACTTCGGGTTGGCAACGAAAGACATCTGGGAACAACTCTAGGAATGCGGGGGTGACATCGTGGAATTTCTCCTATCTCAACGGTGGTGGAACTGGAGTTTTGGAGGGCATGGAGTGGGTTGCCACTGGTAATTTGCCGTCTACGATCAAGTCTAGCTGTGTAGAGCGTGCAATCGTCAGCGCGGGTAGCCCCACCATAACATGTTTCTAATGGCTTTCAGTCAGGCAAAATGTTTCAGAGATTCGCCAACCTTTTCATCCGGAGCTCTTACGCTGCGGTCCCATACCCGTTGGTGACGAAAATAAAGCTGTTTCCCAGCCTCGTCAGGCGTAGTTCTGAGCATGAACCCTATGTCTCTCGGCCTCGCTTAGAACGCCACAAACAAAACTCTCAACTTGAGGACCAAAAACTCAAAAACATACAGCAGCGGGGATTCGCTGGTGGTCACCCACCCAACTACTAATCCGCCGATATCAAGCTTATCTGTGAGTGAGCGGACGGGGACTCGAGTTCTCTTGATTCTGTGGCCGTATGTACCTGAGTTTGATTTTGTTGGAATATATAGACCAACTTGCATCTGAATATCAGAATCTGAACGAAGCGGATAGCACTAAAGGAAGTCAGTAGGACCCTTCGAGCTTTCAAGTATAATTATTCTGTTGAAAATTTTGGGTAAATCGGGTCTTTGGCTGTACAGAGGGTTCTGTTGAGTAAGTGATATTAGACTGAATAGCGAAGGCCATGAAAACCTGGGTATTGATGTTTGAAATTGATCTTTTAAGGAATTAAGCCAATATCCTCGATATTGACGTTTGAAACTAATTTTCTAAGAACTCAGCTACTATCAATGAGGGTTATCTTGTAGATGTGTCAGGATGTTGTTGTTGTTGAGCGACACGATGAGATACTAAAAGCTTTGTAAAGGTGGATCAAACATGTCTACGTGGGGCTAGACCATCTGGACAACGACATTTTCAGGCGCCCCTTTCTGAAGCATTTCCAAAGCGAAGGTCCGAGGTAGCTGCCACCTCTGAAGCTTGTCCGTGACCCAGGCTCCAAGGCATTCGTCCTTTTCCAAAGCATCCAGCAGCGCTTGAAAGTCGTCTTGTGATAAAAGGATGCGGTTCCAGGTGTTTTCGATAGACCTGCCTTGACAACGGAGCTGGATGCTACTGAGCAGGCGGTAGACACGATGAGACGGAGATCGTATGGAAAGATAGGCGAGGATGGTGGCCGCCGGAGATACTAGTAGTTTCGCTGTGTATTCGGGCACAGGAGAAGTTGGGCTCTCTGAAGGGTTCCTGGTAGAAGGCTTGGAAAATGGAGCGGCCTGTGGTGAGTTGGTGCCCCTATTCATGACATGACTGGGATGAACAGTTAGGATACGGTGCTGATTTGTGGTTGTGTGATGAGGGAACAACAGAACAGGGACGACGCGACGTCACGTGTAATAGAAACCCTTATGAAAAGCATTAAAGATTTGATGATTGTTTAGGCAACACTCAGCCACAGTACTTGCAAATGAAGCCATCTCATCTCCAATTTGCAATAGCCCAATTCTTTACAAGCTATTGAGTAGCTAAATCCAGCCCTTGGTAATTTATCACTCTATCAATGCTTGACGCAATGCACTCACTGATATCATCATCGTACACCAAATATCATGTCTAGATGTCAACGCTATTCTTCGATGCAGTGCGTCTCACCAAAGTACCAACAAACTTAACAGTCTCGTACTCAAATTTTGGGAGACTGTGTCCTTGGAGCGTCTTGTTCCAGAGGAAGAAAGCCAGTTCGAAGTCGTTGGAGCGTCGCTAAGTTGGTAACATGTCCCCTGTAATTCGGACGGAGGTTCTAACTGGGGCTCCATTGTCGACTGATCTTCCGCCTTGGCATTGCCAGAAAAGTCGCGCCAACCTGAAACAGAGCAATCGAAAAGATAATGCAGTTTCCATGTAGGTCCATCCATGGGTATCAATGGGTTCAGCATTCGTATCCCCTTTCTCCCATCATCTCACCTATTCAACAAGCGAGATACGACCCGTCGCTCCATTCAATTCTACCCGTACGCCTGTGGATGATCAAGGTTTTGTCTGCCATGGAGAAACCCTTCTGCGCTTGGACTTGAACGAGCAGCAGACAAGGTAACCAACCCCCCCCTGAAGATTTGGGGCAACCCCAGCAATCCCAATTGGAGTAGTAAGACCAGTGACATTTACATCATCGGCTAATAGGAAATCAAAAGGATACTAAGAGTGAACATAAACCTACGCAGGCTCTCGAGTTAGAGAAATCAGATCATGCGGATCTTTCCGATATCATGGAACTAAGTTTGATTGCTCGATTACCGCGAGAAGCATGTTATGAAAGGACCAGAGAACGATTCCCCTTAATCCAGAAGACCACCGCATTACCCGAAATTATTATCTTCCTTTGTTCTTCGATGAAATAGGACATTTCGGCTCTTAGCCATGCCGAACCTCTACTGTTTGCATCCGCAATGCAATAGACAAACTTTTCACCATCAATACAGGCAATAATGTGACGTTCGTCCCTTGTCTCCAACACTCCTCCTCTTGCTCAAGCTTTCAAAAGCGGGGATAGACCAGTAGCAGTCTGATCTTAAAAATCCAGTCAACTTTTATGGAGAGGTACTCACAAAACCGACGTTAACGGCCGAGGGAGCAGTCTTGTTCCACAAGTTGCGTATTTTCTGCTCTATACGCTCCTACCAGGCATTTGTATCGTCTGCATGTGTGACAAGCCATTCGCATACGCCTCGTATCATTGCCGTCGTCCCATGGGTCAAGTATATGATTCTTGGCTAGAGATCGGTAATGCGACATGCCTGAAAACAAAATTTCTCGCTGTCTGCGATTTGTCTATTGCAGGAAAGGAAGGTGTCGTGATCCCAATCCATGGACAATACGGTTTGTATTTCGGAGCAGTGTATATGAGCCGATGGGAAAGAGCAGCCCTTGGAAATAGTGCCAAAAGTTTGGGGCAAATACGCCACTGACCGTTCACGATCGAACTTCAATGGTAATACGAAAGGGGCGTTTGACAAAAACTGCCTTCAATTATCGAATGTTGAAGTTGTCGAGGGGTCTCGTAACAAATAGCATTAAGAGCAATGTTTTTTGCTTCTCAATTAATCAATGACCAAGCATATGTAGTAGCAGTTAAGGTCATCACCAACCAAACCAAAGAGTGATACTTACAGTCAGAAGCTCTTATTCATCACCTTGGTACATGAGGCTTGTATTACAAGTTGCAGCAGTCGGCGAAAACGGCCATGATTTTGTCGACATAAACTAAGGGGTGATATTGCGCATTCGGTTCCTGTTGCCTCCGGGACTGGAGACCGATGATTCCGGGGTTGACTAGACTTAAAAATTTACTTCTTCAGGAGAGTCTTAAAATTTCGGTGTGCGAGGGCCTGAATGGGGGGTGAAAATGCCCGAGAAACATTATTTACCACATCCACTCACTACCAGTAATGTGTGCATCGCGACAAACTAGCAGGCAGAATGGAAAATTTGGCATTCTACGCCACCGTGAACCTGCCCCGCACGAATCGTGGGTAAAATCCAATGTAGAATTACTTCTTCGTAGTCCAACCCCGGATCTTATTCGACAAGATTGCGGAGGTGGCGGTCGATGTCTTGCAGAAATAAACAATTAATATTTTGGCGAACTTTGGTGGGGCCTATAGCGGCGCGCGGAACGAACCTGGAGAGTCTATGTACAGTATGACTTGTACTACAGGGTCAATTTCATGGCAAGCTCCGATCTCAATAGGCCCATGAATCGTCCAGCTGCGGTTGGGATTGCTTTGTTAGAAGACCGCAATGGGATCCGAGCATTCAATCACCACTAACTTGGGATATTTGGGTAGCTATAATAGATGTTCGAATTCCTCTCAGAAACCGATCGTTCGGACATACTCCGAATTTAATCAATGGCTTTTCGGTACTGACGCATCTACGGTTTCCGCCTCAGTCTTATCGTTTACCGCCAAAGCTCCCTTTTTTTATGGGGTTCCCAGCATGGGCGACAACTCGAAGCAGGACGGTGGAGATGTCAACATTGGCGGCCATCTAATGATACTTGAGTGGAGTTTGGCGGCACTGTCAGCTATTGTCTTGGGACTGAGATTGATATCCGCATCTGTTGTAATCAGACGTGTTCGCATGGCTGACTATATTATGATTCTATCCTTCGTACCTCATCCCTTGCTCTTGCTCAAAGCAATATATGCTGATTTATGATAGATGTGCGCCATCGTCCAAGGAGCTCTACTTACAGAATCATACAAGTGGGGTTTGGGAAGACACTTTCGCTATCTGAATAAGGAAGAGCAAGTTCACTCCCTGAAATTCGTTTTCCTCTGTCAGGGATGGGGCATCGCCAGCGCAATGTTTGGGCGAATCTCGGTCTGCCTCTACATTTTATATGTTGCTGCCAGTAACAAATCACTCCGTTTCTCTCTTTGGTTTCTCGTTGTTACCCAAGCTCTTTTCAACGTCCTCACGATCATTTTGATATATGCCCAATGCGGAACCCATCCCGTGGCTCTTTGGGACTCTAGCATTAACGCCAAGTGTTGGAGCCCCAATGTACAAAGAAACTTCGGGTACTTCCAATCCAGTAAGTTCTTTTAATACGACTCTACTTCTCTGCTAAAGTAGTCTAGGTTTGAATTCACTCACGGACTTGTGCTTGACCGTAATACCAGCGATTCTTTTACGAGGGGTATCTCTACCGCTTGGGAAAAAATTGGTCATAATCTTTCTCCTTAGTTTGAGCGTCTTGTAAGTATGCTCTAGAATATTTACGGACAAGTTTGCTCTGCTGACAAGCCTGTATAGCACCTTGATTGCCTCGATCGTGAAGACCTACATGATCAAAAACCTAGGGGAAAGAGGCGACTTCACATGTTCGTTACTTCCTGTCTATAAATAGATTAGATATACTAAGACAGAAATAGGGGCAATGATCTTTCTGCACTACTGGGCCGTGCCGGAGAATTACGTCGTCATTATCGCCGCCTCCATTCCTCCGCTAAGCGTGCTGATCAGATCTGGTCGGCAGTCGAATGGCGGTTCGCAAAGTTACGAAATGTCCGGCAGCAAATGGAAAAATACTCGAAGTTCGCATCTAGAACCATCCGAGAGTGGTATGGGGATTGATGGCTTCGGCTCGAAGACAATGATTAAAGCGGGCTCCGAGGAAAACATTCTTGGTACCGCTGGCCCTGATAACAAAAGTTACCAGAGCTCCGTGTCCGCGCATAGAGTTTGAGGATAGATGTTGCGGCGATGACACTTGACATCGATCGCAAACATCCGAAGGGGAAGCGTTTTAGTTGTGTTAGTAGGATTATTTTACGGAGTCGAGTCTTTGGCTCCTCCTGTTTTCGATTGGGGTAACCTACTTATTAGCTTGCCTCCTATTATTATCCCCTCTTTCATACACTCTTTAATTTCTACAAATAGCTTGTATGTAAACTTTATTATTCATATAAGTAAATGTTGGACGAGCTTGAGCTTCAGTATTGATATACTATTATCCTCAAAAAATCTTAAAACCATTACGATCCGCTTGGAGGCCACTTTACGACACCTTATCACCTCTCAAGTGTGGTCAAGGGACGCCACGGCTCCCCTCTTACCATCGTAGTCAATTTGTTCTGCATCTCCTTCAAGATCTACCTCATTCGCAAACTTCCGCTTATCGAACGAAGGCTTTGCGATTATCCGAGAACGACTTTCTCAGTCGCCCCTATTTATGGACCACGGACACCCAATTGCCGAACCCTCTTTTTGACCCTACTTTTAGTCGCCATCCAAAATCTTCGCTCCATCCATCAACATTAAAGATCTTGGGAAGAGCTGATAAGATGATGCTTCCTCAACCACAGATACGCCTTTGCATGCCCAAGACCAAAGAGTAATTGTTCAATCCAGACTTTGCGCGACCGGAGGAGATGGGTCTCGTTCTAGATAGGAGAAGTGGAGCTTAGATTCCAGGATTTGCATCTGTAGGGCCTGCGGTAGTGTCCCATGCTCCACAAATGACCGTACTACACCGCATTGAGAATGCATCTCTAAGTTCACTAGTGTAAGACTCGATCCCGTCACTATCAAGAAATGCCGAAGCAAGATGAAGGCAAGCTAAAGGTAGCAAGCAACGGGCCAGACCAGGAGGGACCAAAGGAATCTCTTCTTATCGTGCGTGTCTCTCCTCTGTTCTCTTCTTGCCGTTGATTTCCTCGTTGCCGTCATTCTTTACACGTCTTGCGCTCCTTTACATTCCTTAAATTCTTGTCTCGTTTTTACCCTCTTTCGTTTAGTAGACGATGTCTACCTCATACTCAGCACTTCCTTCCTGGGAAAAGTCCGAACTGGACAATACCTCTCCTTCAATATTCAGTCGTTTCACAAGCCGGCGTGCGAAAACCATAGCCTTGCTCACTATCGCATTCATTACCATCCTAGCAGTCTTCTCCCTCCGTCCTGCAGCCTCAGAAACACTAGAAAACCTCAGGAATACACACGAAGACATCCATACGGATTTTTCTCCAGACGAAGATATATCCTACCACAAAGATCCCGATCCGGTGGAGCATCCAAAATGGCTTATCGCAACAATGTCACCCTACTTCGCCATCCAACGCCGCACAGTCATCCGCGAAACATGGCAGAAACTCTACCGCAACACCAGCACAACCGAAATGAAGTTCGTCCTATCGAATCCCGATCCCGACTGGGATGACATTATCGCCGCTGAAAACGCCACATACGGCGACATCATAATCCTCTACCACCTCGCAGAAAACGCAAAAACAGCAAATACAGTCAAAACCGTCGAATTCTTCAAGCACCTAACCCTTAACGAGGAGCAAACAAAGCGCTGGACATTCATCTCAAAATTAGACGATGATAGCTACCTCGATGCTAAAACATTTTACAATCAATACCTCCAACCGCTCATAACACACAACAGCTCCCTCGTCCACCTAGACGAAGATGTTCCCACGGTCCCTAACATCGTCATCGGCAAAAAACTCCACATAAAAGAAACAAATTTCAACTACCCCTCGGGCCAATTCTACACCTTATCCTGGGATATGGCAACACTCATGTCCGAACAGCAAGTAAAACATAACATTACGACCGACGAAGACGTCCTCGTCGGCAAACTTCTCGAACTCTCGAAAGTTCCGTATACATTGGTTCGATTACCGTATTGGGAGGCTTTTGAGATCAAGTGGAAGGGTGTCAAGGTTGATGGCAGGGACACGGTTTGGGCTGATGAGAAGGAGAACTTGAATACGTGGTTTCATCCTGTGGGGCCGGGGAGTATTAATCCGCATCGAATGAAGGATGATAAGGGGTATATGATGGTTGCGGCTTGTTATGGGCCGGATGGGCCGAGGAAGCCGCCTAGTAAGTGGGTTGAGGTTGTGGATGAGGATGAGGAAGAGAAGGAGAAGGAAAAGAAGGTACCGAACTCGTAACAAGGCCCTCTAGTTACTTTTTCGTGACATTAATCCCTTTTTGGTGATGACAAATTAAAGTAACTGCTATTCTGTATCACGTTTTTCCCTGGCATTTGTCAAATCGCATCCACACATAATCCCGAAAAGAAACGATGATAATCCAGACTCTGCAGGTCTTTGAAAGAAAACCGTGAGATAAGCGGCCAAAGACCAGATACTCGACCTGTTTCCCACTGCCAAAGTTATATTTGCAACCCCTGCTAACTTGGCCCCTTTGTCAAATGGAAGACTTTCCTGGGAGTTAGGTATCGTATTGGAATAGTAATGAAATTGATCTCTGTCCTTCTCTCGACGTGCCATCTCGGAGCGGATATAATGAAAAAGTCGGTCGTAAGAGCTCCGAACTTAGGGCTCTTGTATTTCTCCATTGTGGCTGCCAAGGTCATAATCAAGTTGGAAAATCCTCGGTCGATCGCGCTGAGCCTATGAATCAATCGAAGAGGAGACGGAAGAGGAGACGTTCGTGGATGTCATGAGACGCCATTGCCTTTTGATTCGTCGAACCTGATTCTAACTGTCGTTCGATTCCACCATGTTAGTCAGGCTAGAGCCGTCGCGGAGAAACCATGGACGTTTTGAAGAAGAAATGGATTCATGAGGTTTCAATCCAAGCACGATACATATTCAAGATTTTGCAATCAGCACATTGGCAATCAAAAATGGGAGGATGCTCGTGGTTGGCTTCCAGCCATAAGGCTGTGCTCATGCATTATGCATCATGCAAAGCCTAGTCGCGCAAGAAAGGCAAACCGGGCATCTTGGCCCCGAAATACCAACTCAAAGACCTCAACTCATTCAAGCGATCATTCCTAATAATCCAGCCGCAACCGTTGACCAAAGACCGGATAGACTTGGTCGGTGCTAAAAGTCCCGTTAATTAATTAAAAGGGAGAGCCATGATTAAGACCTTTGACCTTTTTTACCGAACAAGAAATAGTTCATATCTTCGCGAAGAGGACTATATTGGTGGCTACCCAGCTGTCGTTTGCTATACTAGTAGGAAGACTCGCCACGCAGCAGCCAGGTGCACGACCAAGATCGTCTGCGTACGCATTTTTTATATATAGGATCTTCTTTATACCAAACTCGTCGTACCTCTTATATACCAAACCCCGTAAGCTTAAATTCGCTCCTCAATATCAATGCCACTATGCGTGTCAATTGGCACAGCTTCTTGCAAGCCTTTCCTCAAGGCATCATCTGATGCTCCATCGAACCCTTCGGCCACAAAAGTGGTTTCTGAGCCAGATCTGGTATCCTTGTTGCCATCGCAGGACTTCGCCACGCTTGCTGTAGATTCTGCTGGTGTGAGAATGAATCGATGTGTTTGTCTAGGAAGAGTATCCACATGGAGATAGCCTGGTGAGTTCAAAGCGCGGATTGGGAGGCATTGGCAGAACAGAGCGGCAACGCCAAAGAGAGCGCAAAAGAAAGCAAGCGTGTAACTTTAGAAGATGTTCGAAACAAGAGAAAAGATCTGCACGAATCAGTCGAAGAAGCGCATCACGATGTCACTAGGAGTTTACATATTTCAAAAAGGAAACGGACTGGTTAGCCACAGCTTGATCACTCTGTACAGCTTCCTTGAAGATACAGAACTGGGCCAACAAGACCTCTTCTTAAAAATTTAAAGGGCAGAATCTTTGACACGATTCATTGCACTGTTTTACTGAGAACTTGCCAGCTCTTGTCATTCGCGAGCTCCCTCCTTCTTTGAACAAGTCTCTGCTTCAACACCGCGTTCTGCACATACATTTGATGCTTTCTATAATTACGAAAGAAGACGTGGTTGCAAGTAGATGTATGCGGATGAACGAAAAATCAACCTCATTGTATGGATGAGTCAATCGTCCATCAAGAAGATGTGTTGATCGTCGTCGTCAACGCGAATGAAACTCGTCAAATCCTTCTCCTGCTCGAGCAAAGCGATGAAATCTTTGAGATTATCGTCAGTAGGTGTGACTACAATCGTAACGTCCCGCTAAAAATTGAACGGCTCAGACCGACAGTCCGATCCATGATTCCAGTCCCAGTCAGATATATCCTGTCCAGCTTTGAAGTGACCCGCGACGTGATTAACACGACCGGCCCAGTCCTCAGACCTATTGCCACAGAAGCCACAGAAAATAGCATCGTCTTGGGCATCGAGCTGCCGTATTCGTTTTCTCCATCCCGGGCCTTGTACCTGATTCTGGTCGCCCATCGAGAAAAGGGGAGCATTGTGCGCCAGACGAATATGTTGAAGTAGGTGATCCTTCCGGCTGAAAGTTCTCTCAGTTTCTTCCTTTTGAGAGCTAGGGCATTGGTGTTTTTGCCTTACGTGCAATTCACGGGCGATGATATTTCGATTGTCGGCATCATCTCCACAATAGCCGCATCTGCCATCGATGTCCATCACAAAGCCTAACTTCTCGCACACGAACTCAAAGGGGGCAACATGGACGCTCTCTTCATGCCGCCTCCATTCATACAGAGTTCTGCATGGTTTTTGGCAGAATACGCAAGCAAACATTGCCTGTTTCTCTGCCTTTTTGTGGCTTTGATAGGGATGTTTTCTTCGACCCTGACGCGATCCTCTGCTCGCGAATGACCTAAAGGTTGTCCCAGAGATATGGCTCGCTACTGTTTGCAAGCTGCCTTTACTGTTTGCTGAATGCCCAGCGGATATCAGAGAAGGTGTGCGCGACTCCTCGTACGGATTTGTAAGAAGAGCTGCATTGGTACCAAGGCCCGACAAGGACGAGGGCAAGAAAATTGCAAGGAAAGTATTGGCGTCTTCTATCTCAGGCTCGATGGGCTGCTCCAGGTATCGTTGTAGAGACGATAAAGACTCTTTTGAGTCTTTCAATCTCTGAGACAATTGATCCAAATTGACCTTAGTGAGCTGTGAGGGTGGCTCGGGGGCTATTCATAAAACAGTCAGCAAGATGGCGATGAGTGCAACTATGGCACATACATTTGCGTGGTCTCCTAGCTCTTGCATTATTGAACCAACCGCGAACTTGCCTCTCAGCCATGCCGAGAACACCTCCAAGCAACTCGCGCGTAGAAGGTGCGGGATATGGATCATAGAGAAATGCATCATCTAAAATCCTTTTCTTATCAGGATCAATTCTCAAGCGTCTGACTTCTTTATGCTTCCTTTTCTTCTCTTGCATCATTTCTGTGTCTCCAAGCCCTCCAGTTTCTGATGTGGCTACGAGCAATGCAGGCGTTTGTGACTCGTCACAGATTGGAGGTTGTGGGCACGGAGGAGGGTCGAGGAACATATTGGTCCAGAATTCGTCTTCCCAAAGCGATGGAATCGCCTCTTGCGGGGATATTTCAGCATCATCCTTCCAGATTCCTTGATCAGTGGTCTCAGGATAGCAATATAGAGGTAGTTTCAAGAGCTGGGAGTCCATTGCGAAATTCTGGTCGCCAATGTCTTCAGGGTGTTGTTGTAGAGGTTTCACTGGATCAGATGAGCCCAGTTGAGCCCAGAATTCATCGATCAGGGCGGGTTCGTAAGGAGTGCAGCTGGGAGGTTCGAAATCCATGGCGAGGACAGATGCAACGGGTGGTGAAGGGGATTGGAATATGACATCTTGAAACGAGGCTGTTATACTTGCTGTGCGGTGTGAGAGTATCAAGGCGCGCTATCAACTTTGAAGATGAGGGCGCAGGATGCACTGCCAAGCCGCTAATCGAAAAGAGACAAAAGGCGCACTTTAGCAGTGTACTCCACAGCCTTGCGTACCGCAGTCCTTCTGATCCCTCCCTAAGAGCGGTGATTGACCAGTCCAGGCTTCAGAGGACGTATACGACATCTTAAAAAGCTTTTTTCAGGGTTGTCGAGATGCCGAAAATATGTCACATCCAAATCAGTATTTGGTTTGGGGAATAGAAGTGACGGCCACTGCTGACTGTCATTCAGCAAATTGACCACATTCCCGCGCCTGCTGCTATCTCACGATTTTCGTGTGTTGAACACGTACATGGCTAGGCTTATCTTCCCCTCCGAATACAAGTAAGATCTGGAGCCGTGCTGTCAATCATCGAGAGTCGCAACCTTCTAAATTTGCTGTTCTACCTAACGTGGGGAAAGTACTTCCTGACATGCAAAGAACATAACCTTTGTGATCAGAATCAAGCTTCACGACAAGTCATTGAAGAACAAACACAAGCCAGAGCAAAAAGGGGGGTATCATTGGTATGTCTAAGCAAGTAGACAGAGGAAACCTTAATACTCCGACTTCCGATGCAGAGCACTCCGCGCTCAAGACAATTGTCCGAGAGTCACCGCGCTACACAGGAGAAGAAGGGCCGTGACACTCCTCAAGGTCACTGTAGACGCCGACGATGTCGACACAATGCTCTGACCAGCGGCAGTCAACAAACTAGTCTTCGTCGAACTTTGGGTCGAAATCTGATTGCTCAGAGATATCGTCCCAAATAGGTACGACGTACTACTAGTGCTCAGCGTCGTGATATCTGCAGCAGCCACCGTAACATTCGTCAAGTCCGTTCCATTTGCCGTAAAAGCCCACAAACAATACGGCGTCTTTGTCGGTATAAAATTCGCCGTCGTATGCGAGCCAAAAGACGCACTCGTATACGTGACCAAAAAATTCTGCACATTACGTGTATTCGTTGCAGCCAGACTTGCCAAAGGCACAGGTGTTCCAGTCTCGCATTCTGTGCCTCCTGTCAGTGGAGGCCCAAATCCTCCCTGTTGATCTCCTTGAATACGGCAACAGACGAGGTTTTCCAGGTCAACCGTCTGTCCGCGGCCAGATCGGAAGAGGTCTTTGCTTGTGTCGACGATCGTGCCGTCGCAGCATATTGTCTCGAAGTCGGAGGGATAGGTGCCGAGGGTTGCGTTGGCGCACTCGTTTGGGACGGGATTACTCCAGCCAAAGGAGGGCGATTGCACGCACCATTCTTTGATGGAGCCTGACGGAATGGCAGTCACGATTGATGACATCGATGATGTTTGGGAAGGAGAAGCGGGAGGAGACGTGTTGGTTGACGTGACTAGGAATAGTGATTACGTGTCTAGAACAAGGTCAGTATCAAGACAGTTGGATTATGACTTTGGAGATCATACCTGACAAGAAGAAAGCGGTAGAACGTAGAACTTTCTTGGTGTGGTATTTGTTTATAGCCTTAACGTCTCCCCTGCCAAGCCGCGAATTGTAACGAGACGAGGCGCTCATTAGCACAGCACAACCCAGCCTTGTGAGTCCACGGGTCAGTAAAATGAACAGGGCGAAGACAGCTGGAAAAATTTCATCAAGTCGCTGTGGAGTTAGTACTATAGCTATTTCGCCAACTCATTCCCGGCCCTGCTCCTCCATAGCCACGAAGGCAGCTTTCAAATAACAGACTTTTGATTCGAGAAGGAAATCGATAATTTCCTGGCAATTGGAAAGAAAATATAGCCTGAAAATTAACGACATCGATGTTGAGTCGACAATGATATCACAGAATAGCAGATCTCGAGGGATGGTCACAAAACATAAGGAACAGAAAATTTGGGTGTTCAGAATTTCAGATCGCTTTTTGGCTTCTATTCATGAAGCATGTCAAATCTAGACCCGCCTAAGTTTTTTTTTTGAATATCCTGGCCCTGAAGTCTCCGTTCTGCCCATATACATTTAGACGATTCCGCTCTTGCCGATTGTGACCTTTGACTTGGGGCTTCCGCTTCCGCTTCCAAGAGACTCGATCTGCCTGACCAAGTCCTGACCCTCAACGACCTCGCCGAAGACGACGTGCTTGCCATCCAACCAGCTGGTGACAACGGTGGTGATGAAGAACTGGGAGCCGTTGCTATAACATTGTCAGCTTGAAAGTCTCTTCATTATGGATATTTACGAACGTGTTTGGGCCGCTGTTGGCCATGCTCAACAAAAATGGCTTGTTGTGCTTAAGCTGGAAGTTCTCGTCCTTGAACTTCTCGCCATAGATGGACTTTCCGCCGGTGCCATTGCCCTTGGTGAAGTCACCACCCTGGAGCATGAACTGTGGGATGATGCGGTGGAAGCTGGAGCCCTGGTATCCGAAGCCTTCCTCGCCAGTGCAGAGCTTGCGGAAGTTGTCGGTGGTCTTTGGGACGACGTCGTCGTAGAGCTTGAAGGTGATGCGACCGGCATCCTCTGTTTTGATGTCAGCAAGTGAAGGTGAGGGCCACACGGCTAGGCTTGAAGTGGAGAGTTGGTAACTTACGGCCGTCGATGGTGATGTCGAAAAAGACGTTAGTCATTGTTGCTGTGGATTGAATTGGTGGTTGTGAGTGTAATGGTTGATTGATGGAGGGGAGTGAAGAATGAGTTGAGGGGCTGTATTTATTGACACGAAACGAAGGGAAGGGAAGGAAACACCCCTCCATGCCCCGCCATGGTGGGGCGCAATTTTCCGGGTGACGCCATAACTCCTTCCGGCCTCACATTTGACATGAACCTATATTTATCAAAATCTCCGTCCGAACAACGGCTACCCGGCTATGAAATACCAATCGTAATCATCGTGCTCATTGATTACTTAGGATTACAAGTGGAAAGTCCTTCACCCTGACCTGGAGTGTGTGCCTGTGGTCAACATTCAAAGAGGGCAATCACACCAGGGAGGTCATTATCTGACATTGATTACGTTAACAGACATTATGCATATGATCCCTGGTCATAAAATAGCCCAAAAATCTATCGTATCACACTATTGATCGCAACCACGCCTCACAATTGATAGCGACTCGGATCAATTAACACCTGCCCCAGATTTATCGTCCATAACCGCTGCAGCGCAAGAATGACCAATATGTTTCCTGCCAACGCAAAATTGGCAATCTTGCGCTCCGAATTCCCTTGAGCGTTCCCTTCAACGAAGTACTCCGCATTGAATATACCCAAGACCCTGCCATTGGGACTTCTTACGACGATTCCTTCATACTCACCCGTCCAGATTCGACCTTGGTCATCAATGTGTATTCCATCTGGCACTCCTCTCCTCGCGAAGCTGATCAGTCTTTTGTTGCTAATATAGCCATCTGATGTCAAGTTGTACTGGTATATCGCAGGTGACCCTGTGGTGGCTGCCCCAATGATCGGAGTATCAGTGACGTACAGGAGACTCGAATCTTTGTTCACTCGGACGCCGTTTGGGGTGGATATATCAGCTTGTGTAATAACAGGTTCGAGGGTTTGTTCCAAAGGGTCGAAACGCCATACGGCCGCCGGAAGGCCTGTTGGGTCGCTGTAGCCAGTGGCCAGCGACCGAAGTTTTGGATCAGTGAAGAACATCACCGCCTTTTCAGTTCCATTCGAAGAAGTGAATGTACCCCATGTGACATCATCGGGGGCGTTGAGTCGAGCACCGAAGTAGGAATTCACCACTATTTCGGTCTGGTATGTGCCTGTTGCGTCTGGAACTGGGTTGATGGAGTAAATGCCTCCTGCGAATGTCTCGTTTCCAATGGCTGTGATGTAGACTCGCCCGTTGAAGTAGTAACCCCCATTTGGGTTTGGGATAGGCAATGAAGTGTCGGGTCGTATGATTGTCGAGGTGTTCAGATCCAGCACTTCCAGATATGTGTAACCGGCGTACAAGGAGGGGGTAAACCAGACTTTACTTAGATTAGGCACCCAAACAGCCGCCTCGTACGCAAACAGCGAATCTTGCTGGGCTACGAGATTGAAGCGCTGTGTATTATTTATGAGAGATAGGAACTCATCTGAGTACGATATGAATGGCGACGATCGTGCTCGAAGAAGCGTGGCGTCGATTGTGCTGTTGGTCGTGTTGGTTTGGACAAAGTCCGTCGAGATGTTGCCGGAGAAGGTAGGAGGTAGCTTGTACGTCCATTCTTGCGGTATCGACACGAAGAGGTTGTTTGCTTGCTGGCGTCTTTGGAGGGGTTCTGTAGGTGATGCATTTGCTATAGCCAGAAGCCCCGTCGAGACGAGGTACTTAAAATACATTTTTGGAATTTGAAGAGAGTCAAACTTGAAGATTTTAGATTTTATAGAAGGTAGACAATGGACGCCGGGCCAACACAAAACCTATATAGCTATAAGAAACACGGGCTTGACCTAAGCTTCATTTTTCACAAAGCTCTTCACTATGACCTCAAGCTCCACGGCTAGCAGCCGTTGAGATGGAGACGGGGACGTGCGAGCCAAATTTTGTCTCGGAAGGCTTCGGGATTAGCAAATAATTGTACATTGACAAACATTAGGATGGCATTGCAGACTTGACTTGAGAGATTGGATGAAGGATAGAGCGGAGGAGGACAGAGGACAGAGATCGATAAGATATCTTTAAAAAGCAATGGATCTCACATGTCTGGCCACGCTAGCACAGTGAGTTTGTCAGTCAACTCGATTTCGACATGATACTCCACTCAATATCGATATCGATAAATTCCCGGCGATTTGGAAGTATATCTGGCTAGAAACTTATCGACTACTTTCTAGAACAGAGTGTGCGCTCTCCGAAAGCCCACCTCGTCGATCACCTGTTAGGAAGGGAACAGAATCGATAAACCCATCGTGTTAGCGGCATTCCGCGGGTCTATTTTACGATCCTTTACCTTTACGCGCACCTCTATCCTTTCAAGTTGTTGTCGATACGAGCGCCAAGTACAAGACGCATTGCAGTCTGCCTTCGTGCTACGATCCCCAGTTGTGCATTGATGTACAGTCTGACATCAGCAAAGCAGATCCGACATGAGGCTGTGGCTTTGGATGGCATATTAAATAGCGTAAAACTTGCTGTTGTCTAAGTATCTTGACCAAATAATATTTTCAATCACTTAGCAACTCCCAATATGGCACCTCAACGAACCTCCTTCTGTACCGCAGGCGAACGCGTCGCTCACAATGATTCCTACATCATCACCAACCAGACATACGTCCAATACTATCCTCCTACCACGAAGCATGAATACAACAGCGATATTCCTATCCGATCTCGCCCTCTTCTCTTTGTTCATGGCGGCGGCTTGACAGGAGCCATGTGGGAAGCTACCCCAGACGGACGTCCTGGATGGGCTCTCCTAGCAAGCCAAGCAGGATATCCCGTCTACATACTAGACACCGTAGACAGTGGTCGATCTCAGCAAGCACCTGAATCACTACGTGTTAATGGTGGTACGCTGGAACATAGGACTGCTAAGCAGATATGGGACAGATTCAGGATAGGACCTGCTGATGGCTTCGATGGAAGAAAGGTATTTGGACGCGGACAGTTCCCTATCGAGGCCTTCGATGTGTTGGTTGGTGGACAGGCTGCTAGAAGGAGAAAAAATGATGAGATTGAGGCAAGAGGCATCGTCGATGCAATCAATAAGATCGGAGAGTGCGATATCATTGCTCACAGTCATGGTGCTGCTCTGATGATGGATATTCTGGACAAAGTAAAGCACTTGGTGAAACAGTTGGTGCTTGTTGAGCCAGGGGGTACATCTGCGACCGGAAGACTGACTCCAGATGTTCGGACTGTAGTATACTGGGGGGACTATCTGGATACTGTGACAGCTTGGGTCAAGATAGCAGCGCCGTTTGATGACGCGCCGGTACAGGTTGTGAACTTGCCTACAATAGGAGTGAAGGGGAACTCGCATTTTCCGATGTTTGATCGCAACAGCGAGCAAGTTTTCAAGGTCATAGTTAGGTGGCTGGATTCGGATAACGAAGCAGTATGACCCTCGCTCCTGCCAGCCTTTCTTCTTTGGTGGGCATAGAATCGCTAATGATGATACTACAGACGTCTGCAGAACTCCATCGGCTTCAATACCCATTGCCCTCCTTGGTGATCAACGGTAGTGGTGTGACGCTCAAATTTGGAGCATCTGTGTGGTGGGCAATATTCCTCATGGCTTTCCTAATGAGTCGTCGCTTTCTCTAGGCATTCCTACGGAGTGAGTTTGTTGATAGTCCATCAATGCAAGTGGCGAGAGGCCGCCTTGTCGTAAATTGGTTCCCGCACTTCAATTTACATCCTTACCAGCATCTCGTATGTTTCAGCCTCACTACGCCGAATCATAAATCACTCTTGATTTATGCCAATCACAAGCTCCTCCACCACGGCAATCATCTTTTGAATCTAATACGGTAGTATCTGTATCCAATGACGACATCTAGATCTCAGCCTTGGCATGATTTTGCTATGCCGTTATACCCGAACTGGGCCGAATCTGGGGTACGAGCGGCGCCACACCCCAGATTATTGGCCCGGTTGTCTAGTTCCTATCAAGGGTCCTTCTAACCGGCGGTGACAAGCACTTCAATTTTTCGACGGGATTTCTTTCTGTCCCCTCCTTGACCATTTCAGCTTAGATTATCATGTCTACTTCGACGTTGAGCGTGCATGAGGAGCACGAGAAGAGTTACGATGTCGAGAAAAGCCCTCCAGACTTTATCGACGACGTCGAAGGACTGGATGAAATCGCGAGGACGCCTACCACGCCTCCTGCCCAGATCACAGATCTGGATAAAGGCCTCATCGCATGGGAATCGCAGAAAGATTCCGAGAACCCATTGTCAGTCCCAAGACAGCCTCTATCTATCACTATGAGAGAAAAGTAGCGGGAAACGTCTTCCTCACATTACGTCGAATGGGAAGGTGATTGATTTCTGGCAAAATATCTAAAGCTATTGCCAGGAATTTATCGCCCTATCGTTCAAGGAAATGATTTGAGGACCATTTCGGTTACGTTTTTCTCCTCCTGATAGCTCGATGTAATATCAGCTACTAACCACACCTGTAGACACTGGCCTGCGAAGAAGAGAAGAATCAACATGACACTCATTAGCTTGATCACGTTTCTCAGGTACGGTCGGGCACTCACATGAATCAGCAATTAGCTCTGATACAATTTCCGATAGTCCTTTGGGTTCCTCCATTTTCGCCCCAGGAATAGCCCAAACAATGGCCGAACTTCACGAGTCATCTCAATCTGTAGGTTCTCTAATGATAACGATATACCTTCTAGGTTGGGCTGTCGGTCCACTCTTCCTCGCTCCTCTAAGGTAAAGTCTCGTAATGGTTTCACCTTGACTAGCACTGCTAACCAGGTCAGTGAGATGTATGGCAGGTATATCGTGGTGATACTTTCATCCTGGTTCTTCGTCGCTTTCCTCATCGGATGCGGTTTTGCACAAACGATGGTTGGTCTGATCATCATGAGATTCCTTGCTGGTATTGGAGGATCTGCTGCCATGGCTATTGCTCCTGCAATCGTTGCAGATTTGTATCCCATCGAGAGAAGATCTTTCGCTATGGGGATCGTGCTTGTGCGTTGCCAATTCCTAGTCCGTAGGATCTTGCTAATGGTGCTTAGCTTATTCAAACACTCTCGCCGGCTGTAGGGCCAATCTGTGGTGGCTTTATTGCACAACGTCTGGGATGGCGGTGGGCATACTGGATTCTCATCATCGCTAGTGGAGTTATGACCATCCTCATGACGTTCTTCATGAATGAATGCTACGCCCCAGAGATCCTAAAGCGGAAGACAAAGCGACTCCAAAAAGAGCTTGGACGCGAAGATCTAAAATCAAAACTGGCCCTTGACATATCAAAATCAGCATACGTCAAACGAAGTCTAATAAGACCAGTAAAGGTAGACGTCATGTGCAAACACGAATGATATTGAGCTAACACACCATCAGCTCCTCACCAGATCACCCGTCGTAATAATCTTCGCCTCCTACGTCGCCACAATCTACGGAATGCTATACCTCCTCTTCACGACAATCCCTACAACATTCCAAGACCGCTATCATTGGTCTATAGAACTAACCGGCCTCGTCTACATCTCCTTCGCAATCGGCATGTGTGCCTCCCTAGTAGTCCTCATGAAGACAATCGACAAACGCGTTGCTCGTCTCCGCGCTCTAAATAATGGCGTTTTTGAACCCGAGATGCGACTAGGTAAGCATTGCTGTCCATTTTGTATTCGATCGTAATCATATACTCACGCATCACAGGGAAACTAATATACGTCGCTGGCTGTGTGGGTCCCTCGCTAATCCTTTATGGATGGTCCGCACAACGGCAATGGCATTGGATCGTTCCCATCCTCTCTCTTATCCCCTTTGGCTTCGGTATGGTCGGTATATTCCTCGGGTCGCAAACCTACATCGTCGATTCATTCTCGCAATACGCGGCTAGTGCTGTTGCTGCGACGACATGTTTGAGAAGTCTTGTTGGTACTGTTTTGGTAAGTCCCTATACCTTTCTGATTGGGGATTGGGTTCGAGGTGAAAATTGAAGAGGTGAGAGGTGCTAATGTTGACCTTTGTGTAGCCACTTGCTGGACCGCCTCTTTTTGGGACGTTGGGCGTGGGTTGGGGTGCGACGTTATTGGGTCTTATTGCTATTGTTATGACGCCTTTACCGGAGCTATTTAGACGGTAAGTCCATCCTTTTTGAGAGATGATGGAAACATGCTAACTACGCGTAGGTATGGCAAGAAAGTGCGGACGAAATTTCCGGTTGATCTGTGAAAGTCTCACATTTGTAAACATAATCTGGCATGGTGAATTGCCGAGTACAATGAAATGCCATTAATCGCAAAAAAGACTCATCCAACAAGTCCCTCATCCCACTCCGGCAATCTAGTACCCCATAAATACCAATCATCCAGCACCGCAGCATCAAACATCTCGTTCCCACCACCAGCACCACCATGACCCGGTCCACCCATCCACGCATCGGCAGAAACATCAGACTTGAAAGCACCCATCGCATCCCAGTACTCTGTTCCCTTAAGGCTCCCATTCATGACTGGACATTGTCCCGATTTCATGGGATATATCCCACCACCTTGATCTGGATTTAGATCGAAAACATCGACTTGTGGTTCTTGGGATGTGCGTTCTATGTATTGCTGTAGGACTATTGTTAGAACGGCGGAGAAGAGGGAGGGGATGTTTATGTTTCGGTTCTCGTTCTTGTTGCTGGGGTTTAGTAGTGAGTTGGAGGAGAGCTGCTCCACCACTTCCTCCATTTTCTCTTGCAGTCCTAGTATCAGAGGGACGAAATTCGCGCTTTGTCGTGCTATTGATGCGTCCCAGGCTGGTACGCTTGGTATTTCGAAACATAGCCGCGAAAGCGTGACGATGGTCTCGATGATGTGGTTCCATTCCGCTAGAGTGAAAGTTGCGTGTGCAGTTGGAGGGAGAGCAGTGATGTATGTGATTGATGTTATGACGGAGCTCAAACAGTGCGAGAGATGTATTGCTGATTGTGGTGTTGGTGGGTGGATTTGGTATTTGGGTAATGGGAGGGGAATGGAGTAAATTTTCTGGCGGGTGAAGTCTAGCGAGAGAATTATTGAGGCTGGCATGCATAATTAGTATGTGGTTTTTAAGGTCGAGTTATAGATTTTACGTACGATGCGATGCAATGGTTGGTGACAAGTTTTGCTGAATGGTATCCAGCTCTACGATCAGTCCCTCAATCTGCAAGTCCATGGACAACGCGCCGAGTTCTGGCCCTAATTTACTCAATTCAGTCGCCTTTTCGGAAAGTCTTTGTGTTTTCACCAAAATACTCGCTTGTGCCTCAATTTCGTCATGACGGGTGGCGTCGACACAAAGTTGCATGTATTGGTTGAAAGGCAAGGTATTAGGTCGTCCGAAGGGCACCAAAATGCTTTATGGAGTGGTCAGCGGATTGGACAGACTAAAACTTCAAACTTAATATTTACTGACCTGGTCGAAAGATAATAGCAACCTAGATAGGCTAGTGATTCAGCCTGGGAGACAGATGCACCAGTTCCGGGGTCTGTCAGTGAGGTAGGGGAGATTGAATCAAATTTCATAGTATCAGAGAAAGAATCAGGATGCTGGTCGAGTTTGAGATCCACCGTCAGTCCAACCGCCATTTGCAAGAACTTGAAGATCTGAAGACTCTTCGGGTTCAAATGGATGGGATACCTAATAATTGTTATCAGCTACCACGCCCTCGCTTTAGTTTCGGATATCTCCTCACCAAGCGAGGTAGACAAGGAGACCTTGAAGAAGATCCAGACTTTTCTCATCCCGCTCAATCGTCTTCTCAGAAAGTACTCGTTTGAACTTAGCATCAAGACGCTGATGAGTAGAGATATCAGACATCGACATAGCTGCCAGTACTCCCAGCAGAAGAAACGGGTGATTTTTCATCATGGCTTCTACGGTGATCCCCTGCGTAAGCCTAATGAACGGGAAATATGTTTGCGAGTGTTGAAATTTGTCAAAGTACTTGCGAATATCGTCCTTGTCTAGCTTTGGGGTAGGCTGAGGACTCGCTGGGCTACTCTCCCTAGCTGACGATGTTTTGTCCTCTGATGTAGGTTGCGAAAGTGGAGTCGTTGCTGAGCTCCAGTATGGTGAAGCTGGAAGGATTTTGTCGAAGATTTGCTGATGGATACTCCTGATCATACCTAAAGGACTGGCTTTCGGTTCAGGGGGTTTCGGTTGGAACATGCTGTTGAGTACGTCCTCGTTGTCGACGGAAGTTGGTGTGGTTGTTACTTTTGGGCTAGGTTTATGAACAGCCGACTGTTCTCTAAGTCCTGGTCAGCGTAGGCAACATTAGTAGACATCTTGTAGATTGTTTGTAAAAACTGTTCTCAAAGATAGTGGAGGTAAGAGTTTTGAAAATCGAGGGTCTTCCTTCCCTGTGTGATTCAACAATCTATGAAGCTGGTGAAAAGAGTGGTGCTGGATCAGCATTAACCACTCCAGCCTGGTAGATGCATATGTGAAGGCGATTTCACTGAAGAAAATAAAGAAATGAAACATCCTACTTTTTTCTCCCACCAGATCTCACAAGCGGCCCACTACTAGCAGCAAATTTACACTCTGTCCCCAAAGAATGGCATCTACTCAACATCAGTCCAACTCAACTCTCCCGCAGAAGAGAGAATCTTACCGCTTACAAACACCTGCCTCATCGCTTGGCAGGCACCTGAGCTTGCGCGATCGACAACTTTCACAAGCTTTAGAGATGCGTGGCGCGGGACAAATGAGAGGAGGCGAATCGGGCATTGTAATGATTAGTATGCAAGGAGAAAGAAAGTCACGGCATGGAGGAGAAAGGTTGATGGGAAGGAAAGGAAGGATATTGTGCTGATGCGGATGGAAAGGTGAAGCGGGGTATTTTCGGGAGGAAGGTTTTAGCGAGGGCTAGGTCAAAACAGCAATGAATCAAGAAGTTCATGATTGTGGTATCTATCTAGCAGTAAAGGAAGGAATGCTAGGTTATTAGGTTATTCTACCTAGAATCTGGATTCACTCCTTCGCCTTCGCATATCTGAGACCGAATTAGCTATCGTTGTCCAGTGGGTGGAGTTTGGGACTTACTTCTTGACGACACGCTCAATGCAGTCCAAGCCCTTCTTGAGGATTTCCATACGAGGACCGTACGACAATCGGACGTAGTCTGCGAGATGATCAGTATGCTTCCAAAATTGATGACGAAAAAGGACTTACGATGGCATGGGCTGTCGAACAAATCTCTTCGTTTGCTAGGGTTGAGATCGAAGAAAATACCTGGAACCACTATACATTTCTCCTTGAGACAGGCCTCGAAGAAGTTCAGGCCATCGTTTATAGCATCAGGCAGGCAACGAAGATCGAGCCACAGGTAGAAAGTCGCCTGTGGAATTGATTTCTCCTCGATTTCAAAGCCCATGTCACGGAGACGACCAATGACATAGTCGCGCTTCTCCTTAAAATGGGACTGCAATGCTTTCATCTCGTTCTTGACCTTGTTAGGCTCAAGCATAGGGATTGCGGCTTCCTGGAACGGGACATTGGTACCACCATCAAGGTACGAACCACAAGATCCGATCGCCTTGATGAACTCTTTGGGGCCGATAATCCACGCCACGCGCCAGCCTGGAAGGCGGAAGCGTTTGGTCAGACCGTCGATGATGAGGACATCATCTTCATCGACGTCTTGGATGTTGTCAGCTGCACTGACGACTGTACCATCACAGTCGGAAGTATAGTTGTAGCCACCATAGAATTCGTCCATGATTAAGGTCGCCTTGTCACGGCATATGGTCTGGATCTGGCCCAGTTCCGGGTTGGTGATGACCTGTCCAGTGGGGTTGCGGGGATTGGAAGTGATGAAAACAGAAGTTCCTCGAGCAATCTCTTCCTCAATCTTGTCGGGATGAATGTGGTAGTTATCCTCACGGCTCAGCGGCACCGGGATTGTACCAAAACTGTAAGGGTCAGCTCAGAAATCACTCAAAATGCCTGAGACACTCACTTGCGGAATAGCGACAACATCTCGTTGTACGCAGTATAATCTGGGATAAAGAACCCCAAATAAGCATGGCCGAGGACAGCAGCAATACGAATGAGACCAGCGCGACCTCCCGGGACAACACAAACGTTCTCCCAACTGTACTGACTTTCCTTACCAACGCGATGGTGGGCGTTGTAGAGGTTGGCAATAGCAGCACGTAGAGGTTTGATTCCAGCGGTTGGCCCGTACTCGCGGCCTCCCATCGTGACTTCGACAGAGTGAGGACGTTCGAAGCAGCCCTCAATATCGTCTTCGACCTCAGGGGCTCCCTGTCCAAGATTGGCCCACGAATCCGGATCATCCATATATCCATGTTCGTCTGCAACGAACAGTCAGGAGTGAGCAGAAAGGATGTGGTGATAATTCTTACAAGCTCGCTCGGAAGTCCAAACGACTCCAGTAGATGCTTTAGTAGGGTCGAGACCTGCATGAGGCTTGTGGCCCTCATGAGATTCTCGAAACTGCATGTGAATGGCAGATGACTGCTCTGCAGAAGTCAATATGTTAGCCATGGTGCTTGTAGAAGGCTGCGTAGTGTTGATCTACTGAAGTCCCAGAAAAGCTTCTGTTGTGCGAGTACAAAAGAAAAGAAAGCTTCAGATTTCTGGCCATCGATAGCCTGCCAGATTTCCATGCTGCCCAATATGGGCTTTCGGGAATCCCATCACCACCGTACAAATCAACGATAGGCGTGTTTGCTTGAAGCCAGGGATAGAAAGACAAGCAATGGCTAACAGGACAAGCATTTTTGAATGTACGCTGACGTCAAACAGTGGGAACCCCAAGAACCCCGCTTCGAGTGCAGGTCAGGAACAGAAGGAAATCAGCAACATACCATTCACGGAGAACCTTCTTCCAGACATTTTGGAGTAATGAGAAGATGATAAGGTTGTTTGTGTAGTGCTGATTGTACTGGAAAGCGAGACTTGCAGCTCTATTTAGGCTGTCTGCCAGGATATTTGCTTCTTCTACGTGGCGGGGTCCCTTCTTCTATGCAGGGAGAATGTGCCTGCTCGATTGGATGTGAGGATCGAAAGTAGCGAATTCGAGACATTTAAAATGCCATCTGGCCTATCAAGACCGAGTAAGAGCACTAGAGCTTAGCTGGAGCTTTGCGTGGCATGCACTCTTCACACAAGCCTATCTCTCAGGATCGTATCCTTGTGGGACGGGAAAAGCAATACCATGACAGCATCATCTGGGCTACGACTAGGAAACTAAAGTGACCAGTTTGAATGTATGAGAGTTTTAATGGCACAGCGATCGTGGTGCCATTGTCTGCAGGTGTGAGAGTGACCACGATCCACAATTGATTCCGTCAAGTTGGGCTCGTCTCAAAGAAGTCTAGCCCACCCGTCCCTTTCCCTAGAACTATTCTATTACACAACCGAACCGAACGCGTTTTCGCAAGGTGATTCCCAAACCCTCTAATAATATCCGATCTCCAAACCACCATGGACACGGCCGTCAGTGACCCGTCTGGCCAGTCTCTCCTACAAAACAATGTCGACGAGTCACAACAACCTGGTAGTGTCCAGTCTGCAGTATGGACGAATCCAAACCCCCCGCTCCCTCGCGGTCGAGCACCCAAAGACCCTGACGCCGTCACGTCAAAGTACGATTGCGCGTCGTTACAAGAGCTGGAGACGAAATTGAAACATTACCTCGATAATCCACCGGCTGCCGAAGAGCATTGCACTGCTGAACTCACACTATGGGCGGGCGCGTCGTTTCTCGTAAACCTACCAACTGGAGACAGGCAACCCTCACACATACGCCAAGATGCTGGGATGCTACAACCTGTCGTTGATGCTCTCAATGCCTCGACCGGGGCTGCTCCTGCCGTGCTGCCAGTGCTGCATGGTGCGGCTGCTGGCCCAACCCGAGTCACCCAAGTCACATTGAGTGTCCTCGATGCGCTTCAGCCCATGGCAGACTCCAAGGACACGATGAAGAGACAGAGAGCCATATCGAAGGTGTGCGTGGCTGCAGTATCGAAAGTCGATGGCTTCAGGTATAGCTTTCACAACAACTGGAAAAGTGGCGAGGACAACGCGTACAGATTCTCCTATTACTGCAACGACTCTTTGCTCAACAAGGACCGAGTCGCTAATGGCAAAGCTGGGTCTCAAGGTGGGTCGCTGCTATACTTTGTAGCCATTCCCAAAAGCTGACTCTTTGAAGGCAGGCGAGCGACGAAGCCGGTGTATGACTGCAAGGGCGTGCTGAGCATCAAGTTCTCTGCTACAAAACAGTGTATAGATGTGGTATACAAGCACGTACGCTGCCACGAGACATATGAAGAGCGAGCTCCTCCTCCACGTAGAGACGCTAAACGAAGAGCTGAATGGGAAATGTCAAATCCAGATAGGTCAGTCGGCTCGATCCGTCCAAGTATACCACAACTAATGCTCTCAAAGGGTCAAGAATCCTCGATATATTCAGCGCCCTGCTAGTGTCGAGAAAACACCTGAGCCTGCCAAGAAAAAGAGGGTCCGGAAGAAGCAAGCAGAACCTCAGACATCAGCCGAAAGTGATTTGAGGGAACAGAGCATGAAGTCTTTGCTGGAGCTGATTCGTGGCGATGAGCCAGCACCGACAAGTAATCCCATTCTAAATCATTCGGCAAGCGGAGCGGGACCAAGTGGCTCACCAGCCTCTGCAAATAAAGTTCAACGGACACCAGCACGGCGTCCTCCTGTCAAGGCTTGCGCTTTGTGTCTGTCCCGAAAATATTCAAGAGTGAGTTTTTTCATACTCAAAGAAAGAATCAATATTGACACAGTCGCAGTGTGATGGGCAAATTCCCATATGCAAATCTTGCGCTGACAAAGACTGGCCTTGTTTTTATATGCCCGATGGCCCGAATGGAGAAACCCAGATCGTGGTCCACGAGGCACCTGCTCCGCCAGCACAACCTGACACCTTGCAACAAAGCGCCGTGGCATTAACTTTAGCATCCGCTAATGAAGATCTACAACGTGAACTTGACCAAGCCAGGACCAAACAACTAGACGCCCAAAAGGATGCCTTTGACCTCCGATCTAAGCTGACGGAATCGGAGAAACAGGTGGATCAGTTGCGAGCAGAGAATGCTCGACTGAAAAGCGTGGCCCAAGCATCGATCAACTTACCGAGCGCCAATCATGAACGCAGAAATACCCATCAGCAACAGACAGCCCATCAACAGCAGACGGTGACAATCCCACCACCCCCACAGCCGCCTGGTTTTCACCCACATGGCCAGTATCCTGCACCGAGTAACCAGATGTATCATGGGCAGCCTGCTCCTTCACAAGGTGATTATCTTCTTGCTCATCTTGAAATTAGTTGCTAATGGTTCAAAGCTGGACACACACGTGCTCCTCCATATCCCCCAAATAATCGCCAACCGCCATCCTGGAACAGTGTTTACGGATATCAACAACCAGTGCCACAGCAGCAACAGCAGCAACAGCAGCAACCAGGAATTTGGCCACCACAAAATCATATGGCAAATGGTCTTCGATGATACGCACACCCCGCCCGACCCGCACTTATGTAAGACTGGTGCTGAGCAATCCTTTCTTGTCCAACCCTGACTGGAGCGATTCCATCCACCAGTTATCTTCCTTCATGATACCCATTATTTATATTAGAGCTTGCTGGACCGTGTACTGATGAAGATGGAGTTGTAATGTGAGCTTTGGTGAGGATTCAACCCGATCTCATTCAAGGGTAACGTGGACAGCGATCTCAAAGTATCATTTACTCAAATTTGTTTGAGTGTTAGACCACGCACCATGCGACGCAATTGTCATTTCTAATGTATTGCTCTTCTCGCTGTCGTGCGTCTGTTGTTGGAGAGGAATGCCAAGAATTTAAAATTTGGGGAGCGTGGAGCAATGCCACCCCACAACCCACAAACCTTTGATCTTAATGAATGGACATTACGCTCTTCTCTCCCGAACTCTGATCCCAAGCTCGATCTATATTGTGCTCAAGATTGTAGACAACGTAAAGGGTGAGCTCGTTATTCTTATCAAGACTGCTTGAAAAGGCTTGCAATCACCTCGAATCCCTCAGGATGATTTTGTTTCGCACCTAGTTACGTCGCCTCTGCCTTATTCATTGCTGTTTGACAACGTTGGCAGCTACATTCTCTAAGCCCCGTTTCTCTTTCTGGCAACAATCTTCTCCACACCTGGCTCGTAGAACCACAATAAATCAATAACCATGACGATGGCTGTTGAGTGTTGGCCGTTAAGGCAAGCCAAAAAACGTCTAATGCCACTCAACTGTCCCACCAACGGTCTGACAGCTCAACGAAAACGTCTCCTTTTAGCCATGGATCGAGCTGTTACTTGTCAAGAGGGGTAGCAGCTTCGGCAACTATTGATAACAATTTCTTCCCGTCAACACTCTTTTTCCCTTCTCCCTCATCATTGTCTATTCCTTTGTTCTGTCGCACACGGCGTAAAGCAGGCGTTAGCAAGGCATCGTCATGTCTTGTACCTTTGATGCAGCCTGCTTGACCTCTTTGGTCAAGGGGGCGCAACCTTCGTTTGGTTTCAATGGTGGCAATACCAACTATTTTGGCATTCCTGCACAATTCACATCCAGCAGTACGCTTAAATTGATCTGTTGGTGATTGAGGCTGACGTGTTACAGATGGCGTGAAATGCTACACTGACAACGCACCCTCTTTCTCGCCTATCCTCCATTCTGGCAGTATCACACAGACATGTCTCTGGGCTGGTGGTGTCCAATCACTCTACTGTCCAGGCTTGAGGAATTCAGCCTTCCCAGTCGGCACGCACACCATCAGCTATTCTGCCCCCAGTGGTTACACTCCATTCCCGGTCACCAGCTTTGTTGTAGCTCAAGCACAAGCGTCAGAAACGCTCACAGTCACAAGCCATTCTACTAAAAGCGGAAAAACAGTGACCCTCAAGGACACAAGCACAATCACAGTTGGTCTAGCCTCGCCTTTCAACGAATGTCAATACTAAGATTCGTACAGGTACCCGCTGCGACAACTACGCAGACTTCCACATTTACCGCAGACGGAGGAACATTGTGTACGGTCCTCTCATATTGAAGTTGGGATCCCAATCTAATACAGTTCTAGATGCGAATTATAATTCCACAATCTCTACAAAGCTGAATCAGGTCTACAATACCATGACCACAATAACCCAGGATTTCACGGCTACCGTTCTCGTTAATACCACTGAGACACAGACAAAAGTTCGGAGCATCACAACTGGTTGCAGCGCAAACATTAATCAGCCTTCGACTGTCACTCTTGTCTCGACGACTACCAGCACTCAGCTCGCTGTCACGTCTGTGGCACCAGGAACGACCTCGACATCTGTACTGGTTATAACTTCGACGGTCGTGACTTCCAGTACGTCGACAGTGTCTGTCTCGGCTACTTTTTATGGCACCTCAACGAGCGGCACTTCGACGAGCATTTTGACGAGCAGTGTCGTGATTCCAAGCAGCACTGTCATGACAATGGGTACTTCGACAAGTGGCACTTCGACAAGCAGTGGTCCAATAAGCAATGGTCCAACAAGCAGCGGCCCAGCCAGCAGCTCTTCATCGAGCAGCGCTTCGTCAAGCAGTACCTCTTCCTCTTCATCGTCCACAAGCACTGTTTCTCAAACTTCCACCCTTGCCACTCAGCCAGGCTATAGCACTTCGTCAGCAAGCTCTACGATTACACCTACTTCTTCCACTATCTCGTCCTCCAACGTCGGAGCAGCATCCACAGGATTGTCTACTGTCACGAATACAGTTGCCGCGCCCACCGGAACGAAGCTCGCTTGCCCAACCGCAGATGGCCAGATTTACAACGAATTTACTGTTGAATGCTACGCTGATCGTGCCAATGACGGCTCTGATTTCGCAGTTGGCTACACCGATACTCTGAGAGGCTGCATTGACCTTTGTCAAAGCACAAGCGGCTGTATCGATGTCTCTTGGGCTCCAGGCCTTCCCGGCCCATGCTACATGAAGGACAAGATTGTCCCAATCCAAAGCAATGCCAACATCTGGGGAGCACGAAACACAGCTGTCGCTACCTCAATTCCTGCTGCTTCTGTGACGGCGACTTCCGGTGCGGCTACTGCTACAAGCTCTCTCATTACCTGTCCAGGAGACGATGGCCAGCATTACACAGCACCAAGTGGTGATGTCTTTGAGGTAGAATGCTACAACGACCGCGAAGATCACGATATCACATCTGGTAGCCCAGTCGTTGTCAACGCCAGCGACTTGGGTGCCTGCTTGAACGCATGCGATGCTAATTCTAACTGCGTGGATGTGACTCTGTCAGGTGTCGCATGCTATCTTAAGAATGGCATCGGATCTTCTCAAACTGGACAGCAGACAGTCTATGGAGGTCGTCTCATTTCTTCCAGTACCAAGACTGTCCCTGCTACACCCAACAAACGCAAGCGTGAGGCCAAGCATGGACCGGTTATTGTTTCTCGACCAGAGAAGGCGCATGTTACTGATGCTCCAAGGGCCCATCCGAGAGATTTGATGGGTATGGCTGTGCCTAAGATGTTGTTGCATGGCTTGAATGAGAAGGTTTGCCCTGGTGGATGCACTGGATGGGGTGGTCCTGATACTACCTGGGATGGTACTTGGACCAAGATTATCACGACTACCGAGGTCGGGTAAGTTTTCTCTTTTCAAGATGAGTTTGGGAGCATGCTGATCGGTCTCAATAGCACTTCCCATCCAATCGTTTCTCAGACTACAACAGCAACTGTTAGCAAGTGAGTATCTCTTCATACTCAAACATAATGAGTCTTTAGAGAAGCTAATAAATCAATAGTGGCACCGCGACGGCCTATGCAACTGTGACAGTTACTGCCGCTCCAGTTACTAGCACAAGTCATTATACTGTCATGGCTGTGGTCACCAACAGCCAGGCGCACACGGAAACAGCAATAGTAACAGCGATCCATACTACATACCAGACTAGCACTGCTTATAGTAAGTCCTGGCCTGTTCCTCCTTCGCCACTCCCCATTCCCTCTTCCCCGGAAAATCTCATACTAACGCCCCATTTCAGCAACAACGAGCATCACAACCACAGTCCCCTGTCCTTACTCTGTAACCACCATGACCACAACGACGCACTCCACAACCACAACATCCATGTCCGCTGAACCTAGTACTTATGTTGTGAACTCGACCACCACATCGACTACCTCTTCGACTGTGGGGAGCGTCGTGACGAGTAGTGCTGTGGCGAGTGAGAGGGATGGTGGTGTTGGTGAGAGTGCTGTGGAGGGGGATGTGGCCGGTGCAGACGAGAGTTTACCTTGATATGAAGACGGGTAAGATGGTTTGGGAGTGAAATGGGGGGTGTAAACGTTGTAAAGTGGGTCAGAGAAATGATAGGAATAGTGAGTTCAGGTTTCAAAATTAGGTTCAAAGTTCTTAGGTAGGAAAATAATGGAGCGGCGACATTCTTTTAGCGCACATGGTAATTTAAAAATTTGCAGAGTCTTGGGAAGGAAAGAAGAGGGTATTGTAATGGATCTGACCACGAATCTATGGACCATGAAGACATGTTCTCAAGGAGACTCGCCATGATCCGTAGGGATTGCTAAGAGACTCCATCTCAGTCATGAATAACGTGGTAACCTTCTCATGGGTTACAGCACGTTTTATGCTCCACGATCATCCAACGTGGTCGATATCGATAAAGTCTAAACATGCTTAGCCGACTTGGAATATTGCACAATCGCAAACCGCACAATTCGCACCTCAGCTTGCCCATCGCCGTCTGTTTCATTCTGGTGTTGGGCCGAATAGAACTCCACGCTTTGATTTGTTGGTGAAGCCTCGAGATCAAATGTAGTTCTGCGGGAATGGCGATAGTGAAGACAAGCGATGGCTACACTTGCGATTGCGATCATTGTCGTGGCAATGCCGAATGCGATATTTTGGATTGTGGAAGCTTGGTTTTGAATGTCGGGAAGGCTCCCGGGTGAAGGGGTTAAAGTGGTGATTGAGCTGCTGCCATTGATGGCTTTTAAGAGATATACGAGCATCGCGATTCAGTCAAGAAATAGAGATGTGTATTGCAAGTGAATATAAAGGGACCACGGCAGCGAAGAAAGATGGCAAATTGGTAGAAGCCATTTGTCTTTTCCAAGTATTTGACCTTATATGCTTCTTGTGGACGGCAGTGTATTTCTGGATGGCAGTGGAAGTTGTATGGCAGGGCGAAATGATACCCGAAAGCTTGTACGCACTACGATCCAAAACGAATCTTACTCCGGTGCAGAAAGAAGTGCATCTATTATTGTTGTGTCCAGTTGGGCGCATGCTTGTTCAGTCGGCCTGAAGCATTGTTCTTATTTTTTTGATAGCGGCGGTGACAACCGCCAAATGTTTCTCGGAGGTCTTTCCCTTCGAAGACTAGTGCTTGAGATAGAAATGACCTTGGCTGGTGGCAGTGAAAGTCGCACATCAGCGGTAAAGACTATGCACATGAGACTAGGTCTTGCCAGCGCTGGAGATCGAGTTTTGATACATGGGCCAATTTGAAGTATGATAGGTTGTAAGAAGGAACCGAGAGATCCCGGTTCCTGAATGTGATGTCAGTGAGAGGCTTTTCTTGGAGACCAACAGCGGAAGCTGGAGTATGGTACAGACCTGGGTCGACTTCCAGCGTGTTAGTAATTATGTTTCCCTTTTATAGAGATACGGGTGGCAGTGAACATTGTGCATTCTGTCATGGAAATGGAGGACGCCTACAACGAATGAGATGATCAATGAACAGAGACTACTCTGATGTACCTGACAAAGTTGGACACAAGTCCGGTTCGAAAAGTTGCTCTGCCACGTATGGCAAGCAATGGAAGGCAAATAATCTCAAAGGGCGGCAGTGACGAAAGGCGGAGCGCGTTCAAAGGCGACGCTGAACCCCAACGATAGTGAAATCAGTGGACAAGTCGGGCATTTTTACGAAAGGGATCAAAACTAGTCCAAATCTGGCCGAAGGTCCGTGGTGGCAGTGAACTCGGCGACATCCAAAAAGTCATCACCTCGCTGAAACAAGTTGTGGAAGCCAGCAGCATATCAAATCGTATCCCTCTATTTAACATGATCCCATCTGCTATACATGGCTCACCGAGCGCATGTATCGAAGGTCCCTCTTGGTCTGTACGGATCTTGGCTCTGCTAAGCCGCCTCTCCGTTGTAAGTTCTCTATAAAATAACCGTAGCTGTTAAGCTCCCCTGACATGCTGCTAGTCCCAACATGAACGAATGCGATGCCTCAACCAATCATGACGCGGATCGAAAATGTAGGTCAATTAGATCATGGATATTGCCCAATACTCACTGATTTTCTAATAGCTTTCTCCGACCACTCCGATAAGCGCCGCTGTTGGACATGCCCTCTGTGTAGGAAGGTATTTTCCAGGAAAGCGATCCTCCAAGACCATTTGAACATCCACAACGACAAGAAGCCTCATGTTTGTGGGAAATGTGGTCTGTCTTTTGCAAGGAAGAATGATAAGCAACGCCATCAATCCAAGCATGGAGGCCAAAAGAAAATCACCTGTGAAACTTGTCCAAAGACCTTTGTGCGGAAAGATTCCTACAAGAAGCATAGGCGTCTCTATCACCTAGATCATGCTTCCATCACACCGAAACCTTCCGAGGCAAAGCTGGACTCAAGTCCTGTCTTGTCAGACCGCAGCTTGGCCAGTTTGGATGCCCAATCGATCGACCTTTTGTCCAGATGGGAAGGAAAGTTGTCATACGTTTACTGCCAATTCGCGGATATTGGTCCCTCCTTATTCGACTCATCCTTCCTAGATGCATACGACGGTCTGGACGACGCACTTGGTCCAAGTGCGCACTGTAGCATCTGCGAGAAAAACATTCCAATTACGCAGGACTTCGCAAAGCACCTAGAAGAGCATATGAGCGACGCAGACGGGCCACCAAAATACGCTTGCCATTGCAATACAAAATTTCATCATCCGTTCCAGCTCATAGCACATCAGGAAGCAGTAAAGCGGCTTGAGAGTGGAGGTGCCAAAGACTTTCGGTGTGATTCCTGTGGAGAAACCTTTTGTGATCTTTTTGTGATTAATCACGAACGGTTATGGGTACACCTTGGCTTCGGCGCTAATCCAGAGTCTTCCGTCTGTCAAAGAAAAAGGATATCCCAGGACGGGAAGTTGAGAGACCTTATCAAACAGCAGCTCGAAGACCATCTAATTAGGCCCGCTTTCTTCACTGACCAAGTTGGGGCTTCTCCAGTCAGTGAGGTCTGCGCGTCAGAAAAGTGATGGAAAGCCCCATTCAACATGCTCGCTTCTGTCTATTCGCAACAGTTCGCGAGATGCAGGTTGACATGCGATATGCGGAAAAGAATGGAGGGCGCTAGACTCGTGATATATTGTCAGCCCATTTCACCGGGAATCTTTGTGTCTCTGTCGCTGAGAAGACTTTGGGAGCTAGAATTGTAACTTGCGATCCCTTTTCACTAGGACGATGAGCATATCGGCTGTTTGACCGCTCAACATGTGTGCTTCTCACAAACATTTAGTAATAAAGTTGTGTTTCATAGCAGGAGTTAAGAGTTTCTTGAGAATCTATCACGGGAGGATTAGAGTGAGCAACAATTATCAATTCCATGCCTCATCACCTGCTTTTTGCTTCATACAAGTACCATATCATATCAGAGAGGTGTGGTTCTGTGATTCTCATCAACGCTTAGCAGGGAGTGAGTGCGAGTGACTCTTGTTGAAGCCCCAACATTGCTTTGGCAACTTACAAGTTGAAACAGGCCTTTTAATATTCTTCTTGGATTTTTCCCTAATACTCGCAAAAAGATTGTCGATTCACAAAAACTATTGCTAGAAAGCATATGCCTGTGATATAAAGTTGAGGATATTGTAGTTGTAGTCAATGAAAGATTACCTGTTCCGCGATTGTACCTTGGAGAAGAAGGACAATGGGGATGACTACTGAACAATTCTTCGGGAATTTAGATGTAGCAGCCGGGCGTGTAATCCGTGAGTCCTGTTCCATCGTCTCAAATTTCCTGGTAATTTTAAAAAGAGAAAATTTAGAAATTTATCGAGTTTGGTGAGAAATGAAGAACGCTATATTCGATTTAGTATGTTATATCGAGGGCCATGTCTGCAACAAATTATGGACTATGTGAGGCAAGAGGTGTACAAGCCACGGGGTATATATATTTTTGAATTGAATCTATTGTTCTCTACAACATTCCACCCCTCTCTCGAAATCCTGGCAATTTCAATCTCAAAATCGCCAGGAATTTATCGCTATCCATTTTGAAGTGAAACTGCTCAATCTTATGTAGTGTATCATATCCCACAGTCACAGCTACCTTCTAAACCCATAAGCTTCGCAGCGATTCCTTTTGGCGTTCATACGGCGCCTGTTCCGAACTTATGTCCTCCGTTTAACCCTTGAGCCTTCAACGTCGTTCCTTCCTCTTTGGTGAGGTCTTGTTCTTCATCGGAGCCTTCGTCATCAGTGGAGCTGCACCCGTCGCCCCTGCAGCCCTTCATGTTAGCACTTGCCTCAACTTAATCTTCAAATTTGATACTCTTGACGGCCTCTGTATCGAGGTAGCCTCCCTTGTACGCGCCCCGCTTCTTCTTATTCTTTTCTTTTGTGAAGCCTTTGCCCTTTGTGACTACCAAATCTTCGTATGCCTTGTTTGAGTAGTCGTTTGGTACGTATGCGTTGCTTGAGAAGCGAGGATCGACTTTCTGGTCGGTGGGAATGCGCGAGAACGGGACTGCACGTTCGCGCTTTCCACTTGCTGGGGTGTCGGCTTGTGCTGTGGCCGAGGATGCAGCTAGCACTGGGGAGGTAGGAGCGATGGTGGCGCTTGAGTCGGAGTTCTGGCGCACCTTTTTGGCGACCTTGATCTTCTTAGTCTTTTTGACTACTTTGGGTTCGGCTTCGCTGTCGCTGCTGGAGGAGTCACTTGAGGAGGAATCGCTATCGGAGGAGCTTGAAGAACTAGCATCGGCCATTTCCTCATCAGAATCCGAGGAATCGCTGTCGCTGCTGCTGGAGGAACTCGTGCTTGCTGCTTTTGTGACCTTGGTCGTGCTTGTCGTCTTCACCTTTTTCTGCTTTGGCTCATCGTCGGATGAAGAATCTGAAGAAGAGTCGCTGGATGAGCTAGAGGAGGAGGAGGAGGAGGAGGAGGAGGAGGAGGAGGAGGAGGCAGGCGCCTTGCGCTTGAGACTAGGTTTGGCAGCGGCTTCTGGGGCAGGCTTTTCGGTGTCACTGTCTTCAGAGTCACTGGAAGAATCTGAGGACGAATCGCTCGATGAGCTCGAGTCGGAGGAGGACTCGGATGATTCTGATGCTTTGCGCTTTAGGGATGCCGCCTGTACCACGGTCTCATGTTCGCTGTCGTCGGAGCTTGAAGAAGAGTCGGAGGAGGAGTCTGAATCTGATGTGTCATCCTCACTGTCTGGGAGAGGTGTTTCTGCTGCTGTCTTGAGGGCCTTGGACCCCTTCTTGACTACAGCGGGTTTGGAATCGGCAGACTCAGATTCGCTGTCGCTGCTATCGCTGGAGTCTGAACTTGAATCCGAGCTGCTATCACTGTCGGATGAGTTGGTGCTTTCATCGTCGTTGTCCTCTTCCGCCTCTTTCACCTCTGGTGCATTTCCATGCTGCTTTTGCCATTTGTTGAAGGTTTCGTTGATTGCAGGATGGGTGTCGAGAAATTTGCGAGCGAGGTCGATTGGAGGGTCGGCGGTCTTTGGAGTGTCGTCTTTAGGAGTAGAGGCCTTCTTTTCGCCACGGGTCTTTAGTTTTTTATTGCTCGTCATTTTGTATGTGGTGGTGAAGCAATTGTAGTTGGTTGTTGCAGTGAGAAAAAAAGTTTTGGTGGCTTGGTGATGGGACTGCGGAGCCAGGTCCCGCGAGTCAGGGGTGGGATGCGAGAAGGGGATGGTTGCGTGGGATATTACAACATACGGGAAGCATTATAGCTACTGCCATCAATCAGAACTGTGATATTGCTCCTACCCACACACAAATAAACATTCGACCATCTACATCCTCGACATCCTCTTCACAACCTGCCCTGGACGATCAACTCCCGCTTCCATCTCCTCCGCATTTACTCTGACGACCTGGAGAACATCGCCCCTGCTCGTGTAACAATATGGTAGACTGGACGCGTAGAAGACGCTTCCCGAATTGAACAATCCCTCGTCGATAGATATTCTTAGACGGGCGCAAAAGAGCTAGGAGCACGGGGATTGTGAACATTGTGGACCTGGAATTGGTTGGAGAAGACAGGCATACACCATGGATCCTCGCTTTCGACAACAGCAAGGCGGCGGCGGGCTCCCTAGCGGTCCTCAATCCGGGGTGAGACCGCCCCAGCGACCCTCACAGAACAGTTTGCTTTCTCCTGCGCCTTCATTGGCACCATCGCAGCCTGGACAGATGACGCGCGCCGAGCGCTTCGAGGAGGAGAAGAGGCGCATCATCGAGAGCTGCTTCTTCAAGACGGATGAGGGTGGTTTGTGTATGTGGGATGGAATATCAAGGCAAGATCCAGGACTGACATCGACAAATAGTATCCGAATCCTACATCACGCATATTCGGGTGACGGAGGACTCGTCATATCCTCAGACACCGCATCCACCAGACTCGCCCTCTGCGAATAAGGAGAGAATGATCATCGTAGCTGTGAAGAGCACTGGAAGAGTTCGACTACACAAAGCTCGTGAGAATGCCAACAAGACATTCTCCATCGGCAAGACCTGGAATATGGAAGAGCTGACTGGCGTTATGTCTTGGTCCCATCTTACACCACGCAGTGATGAAGAGGCTCAATTAAAAGCATGGGCGGGCGATATTGGTTTCACAGTCACGGTCGCGAAGCAATACTACTGGCAGGCGGGCACCGAAAAAGAAAAGGAGTTCTTCATTGCAAGTTTGGTCAAGATATTCAGGAAATACACCCAGGGCAGACTACCGGATCTTCGTGGATTCTCGCCTCGAGAAATGGAGCAGATGACTGGAAGCTCCGGTACCCAATCAAGAGCTCCATCAGGTTCGCCAGGACGACCGCCTCAATTGCCACCTATGAGCGACAGGCGGAATATGACACCTCAAACCGATGGCCAAGATTCAATGTCAGGCCGGCCCATGCCACTACAAAATAGGCCCACGACATCCAATTCTGACCGGTCAAACTTTTCACAAGTACGATCACCTTCATCATTGAGCGGAACACCGCCTCCGAGTGGATTTTATGGATCTCAAGACCCTGGGCGACAGCCGCGACTACAACCTTCCCGGGATGGTAACCTGCGACAGACGAGTAGTCGGGATCCTTTGATGCCACCTCGAGGCGCCCCTCCGACCAATGGCAGCTTCACGTCACTATCATCTTCACGGTCAGACTTTGGCCAGCAGCGGAATGGAACGCCAGACTCACACGGGCAGTCACGTCAGGCTGCGATGAACCAAGGTGATCGATCTCCGTCGCGCACTCCAGAGGCCGTGCAAGTACAGAAAAATGGTGATCAAACAGGTCCAAATGGGCTAGGGATTTTTGGTAATGTACAAGATCGATGGCGGGCAAACGGAGCACCTTCAGGTCCGCCACCTACACAGGACCTTCCCATGCCTTTAAGGCCATCGAATGGATCTAGCAACGCACCAAACGGATCGCAAACTTCGCTGACGGATCAGCCAATTCCTGAACGTAGGCGACCGTTTATGACGGGAGCTCAGATGAACGGCTCACAGTCGAATCTGAATAAAGGTCCCACTAGTCAACCAACTCCACCCACTCCATCGAAGGCTCGACGAGAGATGATGCCTCCCCCAGCAGCAACGAGCAACAGCAACTTGCCGACGCCGGACGGGATCCCCGGTGCTTTCATTGAATCGCCTGCCCCTTCTGAGCAGATCGAGAAGGAAGGGTTGATACCTCCACCTCTGAAACCTTCTGTGCCACCTGCCCAAGCAGAACCCGCCCCAGCAGTTCCGCAAGCCCCAAAAGCGGAGCCCGAGACTGTGCCTGCAGTGAAAAATGCGGCCGCGGAGGGCGCGACCAAAGATGAGTCAAAGAAAGACGAAGCTGCGGACTTGTCAAGACCAGGATTAGGCCGTATGTTTGGAGCCCAGAAAAAGAGTGCACGAGATATGTTCAAAGCGGCGGCAACGACGTATGGAGCCTTTGTTCCACGAGCAGGTGGTGCTGTAGCCAAACTTAAAGCGGGCGAGGTTAGCACGAACGAACCTGATGGTATCTCTGGAGTGGTACCTGCACCAGGTCTCCTTCGCACTAGAACAGATGACAGCTTGAAGGTCGAATCGCCTGCCACTGATGCATCTATTCAGGCCACACCCACATCTGCGCTAGGCCCGAGTCCTGCGGAGAATCTACCAATACCTCCTGTTGTTGACCCTGTCCCACAGGTCACGGTCTCGAGTCCCATTTCGCCCATGAGGGACAACGAAAATTCCCTCCCACCACAACAAGGCGAAGAAAAAGAGGTGGAAGTCCCAGTTGAAAACGCGCAGCAAAAGAAAGCAAAAGCCGACCAGGAGGAAACTGCGCGACGAAAGAAGCGTCGATCTGCCCAACAAATGAAGTATCTCTCTGTGCTTGGTGTTGATTCTGCGGTCTTGGAAAATAAAGGCCTGGAATTCGAAATGATGCTGGACGACTTTGGATGGGGCACAAGCATCTCTCGAGCTAAAACCATTGATGCATTGGAAGCTGACATTCGTCGCGAGATCAGCCGGGTCGAAGCTGGAAGTTGGCTAGGTCATCTCGAGCAAAAGGATGATCGAGTCGAGGCGGTTGAGAAACTACTCGACAAGACAATCGCAGAAGTTGATGAGCTTGATGGACTTCTCACCCTGTACAGCGTTGAGCTGGGCAGCTTGAATGACGATATTGCATTCATCGAAGCGCAATCTCAAGGTTTGCAAGTGCAGACTGCCAACCAGAAGCTGTTGCAGACCGAGCTCCAGAATCTCGTGGACACCATCTCTATCACGCCCCGGCAACTTGAAGCACTGAAACGAGCGTCACCGAACAACCTTGAAGGTCTCGAGTCGATCGAGAAAGCGCTGCTGATGCTTTACAAAGCTATGGTCACAATCGACCCTACCATTCGCCAAGGCAATAAGTCGCAGAACAACGCCGGCATGAATACGGAGCTTTCGAACATGACTGCACTCATGGAGAAGGGCGATCAGTACCTCAGTGAGAGTGCTACCTTCCTCAAGCGCTTCTCCCAATTTATGGACATGACGTTTGGTGCAGCATTCATGGATGCCAAGGACCACATCAACCGTCAAAGTGCGACTGCAGGTGCCAAACTTAGTGTCGAGCCTCACGACATTGCCCGAGCGACTCTTTGGCAATATAGCCCAATCATCCTTTTCGCGAAGGAAATCGATCCTCAGGCTTGGGAAGGCTTGCTGAAAGTGTATCAAACGAGAGCCCGCCCACTATACCAAGAGGAGTTCAAAGGCAACGCACAGGCATGGAAGCAGCTCGCCCGAAAGGCAACTGGTGATGAGCAAGAAATTCTGTTCACATTCAACGAAAAAGAGGAAGCCAGTCTCACAGGCACAGCCCGCAAACTGACAGTCAAGAGATCACAGACCCTAGCTCGTGGTCTCCGCACAGCTTCAGGCGAAAAGGCCAGCACAAAATCGATACAAAGTGGGACACTCTGGCCCTTCGAATCTTTCAGTGGCGCGCTGGATGAAATGATCCCATTGATATCTATTGAACAAAACTTTATTGTTGATTTCTTCCATGCCACAGGAACCCAGAACATTGACTTCACTGATGCAGTCTCCGCCGCACCTCCCGATGCTCGCCGAGGCACTAACCTCCGCGCTCGCAAAGCCTTCGAATCAAATCGAAATCTGGCGGCAAGAATTGCAGCTGCCATGGCGGACATGTACTCTTTCTTCCCCTCCGAACTCCAAGCCCTCATCGAATGGGCCATCAAAGCCGATCCTCTCCAAGGCATCGGAATCATGGCTGCTCTCCACCGCAATAACTCCTTCGAAGACACGAACCAGGAATTCCTTGCAAAAACGCTCACGGATATCTCCAACGCTTTGGCAGGCAGATGGGGCAAATTCGTGGATGAACAAATCCGCGCGATTGAGGATACAAAAGTCAAGATTAAAAAGCGGAAGGGAGTTATTGGATTCATCAAGATCTTTCCGAATTTTAGCGCTGCGATTGAGAATATGCTACCATCCGCCCTGGACGAACCTGCCGAGAGCAGTGAGGTGAGAAAGATGGTTGATGTTGGCTATGGACGCATTAACAAAGCTATGTTTGAATCTCTACGCGTCATTGCGAAGGAGTCGCCTGGAATGGCTCCTGGGACTGCTGGCGGGGGCAATTTACAAGCGGATCCTGAAGACAAGGAAGCGCTCAATTATCAAATCTTGTTGATTGAGAATATGAACCACTACATCGAGGAGGTGGAGACGAGGGGGGATGCTGTTCTGGAGCAAGGCAAAAGAGAAGCTGCTGAGGAGATGGAGGAGCATCTTGCACGATACGTAGACGCAGTGATTCGCCGTCCGCTGGGCAAGGTCTTAGTAAGTCATGGTTCCTCACCTAGGATGCGAGAGAACGATGTAGGCTAATTGAAAACAGGACTTCCTCGACTCAATAGACCACACCATCAAAAATCTTCCCGTCGGCACACCACAAACGGCCGTTGCTTCACGGCCATCAACGTCTCCCTCCGTCTACAGAAAAGTCTGTGCTTCCGCTGATCAGAAGGAGTTAAGGAGGGGTATCGAAGCTTTGCGAAAAAGAGTAGAAAAACATTTCGGCGATTCGGATGATCCTAATTTGTCGAGACATCTTGTGGGCAAGGTATTGATGAGATGCGAAGGCGCATACGTCGGCGTCTTCCAAAATATTCAGGATGCGGGACGGGAAGTTTATGAGGGTGAGGCTGGGGATGGGGTGCTAGGGACTAAGGAGGAGATTGGGCGGTGGTTCAGGGGTGTCAAGTGAACGAGTCCATGTGTAGAGGGGTAGAGGTAGAAGAGGTGGGGAGACGTTTGGATTCTTGTCGTTACGTAGCTATATTTGCATCGTTCCTTTGGCGATTGAGGCAGCTTGTATATGGATACTATACCTTGGCAATGGCGTCTTTGGGATGATTAGGAATTTGGGGTCTTGTATCTGTACAATCTATTCATTCTTTCTTGGGCTCGTTTGCCAAATTTGATGATACTGTGAAGGCGAGGTAGAGTATGATGCAGAAAACGAGAACGGAGGCGCGGCGCGGGGAACTTTTGACAATCTGACCCTTGCCCCTCTTTCTGCCCTCCACGTGAAGCAAGCGCCAGTGAATTTGAGCCTTAGCCGGGCGCCATAGGACTTCATTCACACTCTACCTGCTTTCGTCATCTTCCCATGTCACAGCCACGCAACGGTAATAGCAGTTCAATCTTTATCCCATGAATCATCGTCAGCGTCATCAATCTATGGGCGCGACCTGGTCGCCAGTGGCTTCATCAGCATCGCGTGTTCAGCCCGTCGAAATCGGCTCGTTGAGCACTTCATCCCCGAACGAGAGTCAATTCTTTGGTAGTTCTAGTGGCGTCTTCTTTGTCAATACTGTCTTCCGCGCCTTTGCGGACTCGTCGCCAGGATCCCCGTTGCTCAACAACACCAGCCATGACACCGCATCTCCGATCCAAAATGCCGTAGACAACTGCATTGCGGGGCAAAGTGAGGATGCGGACAGGCCTTTTGTACCCATTCACGATGCGGATGACGGCTCAACAACGATTGTCAAGACTTATGGCATAGCTGAACGTGGACTGGGCAGACCCCCAGCGCGAGAGATCGCCAAGAGACTTATCATGTCATATTTTGAGCTTTGGCATCCAATCTTCCCCTTTCTTCATGGACCGACTTTTCAAAAGGAAGTGGATTCCTTCTACACCCAGATAACTGATCCTACAAGCAGGACCCAATCCCAAGTCAGAGATAATACTCGACGTGCGGTGATTTTCCAATGCATATTCAATATCGGCGCCATGAACACCATGGACAACATCCCTTCTATCGATTCTGCCTCTACCCTCATGTCATTACTGGGAATGCTTTCGACGAAACACGATACGCCATCTCTACAGGCGTTGCTTGCCGCGCAGCTCTATTTCATCGCCACTATGTCATTACAAGCTGCGTCTACGGTCGGCGGGATGTTGTAGAGAAACATGTTTCACGCCGGATTCCATCGCTGCCCCTTCCGATACACTCAGCTATCGCATCATGATTGCGAGATGCGGAAAAGGATCTTCTGGTGTTGTTATGCTACAGACCGATACCTGAGCCAAGCGCTAGGTCATCCCCTCGGAATTCAAGATTCGGATATTGATGTTTGTGTACCTGGAACACGAGAGCTCCACAGACCTGTACCGGGAGACATGCACCCGAAAAGTGCGCAGAATCCAGAGAAGGAAGTCTTACTTCATCTCCCGGACGGTCATCCACATCTTGATCAGCACCCAATGGACCAGGAGACGACATCTCAAACTGGAACGCCTGGACGGAGTAAGGTTGGTGATGCGCAATCTATTGATTCTACACGGCGGGTGCCGTTATCTCCAATTCGAGATCAACCTCGTCATAGGGGCGAGGATGTACTTGCGAGTTATATTGGATACAGTCGAATTTCAGGTCAAGTACTTGAATTATTTCACAAATCAATTCACAATCGCTCCGTTGACAACAACAATATCTTGATACTATCATCAGAAGTGCACGCGTGGTGGAATGGCCTTCCTCTCCAGCTCCAAGACCTGTCTCTCGACATGCAAAGCAGCCATGGATACGGCTTTGGACCTTTCTTCACTGTCCTCTACCAACAACTTATCTTGCTTGTAAACGGGCCATTTCTATCATTAAACCCGACAAGCCCCGCATTCCGATCGAGTTTGCAGTCATGTATTGGGGCTAGTCGAACACTTATTTCGACGTTGAGAGACCATTCCAGTAGTAGACAATGCCTCACAGCACCCGGTGTACTTTCTGGAACATGGATGGCGGGATTGGTTATTGTATTTGCCTGCGAGCTCAATGCTTATCCTTTTCACAAAGGTTCAATGTCAGTCTAGCATGGACATTGACCACACAACTTCAATGTGCTGACTTCTTCGCTTAGGGAGATTAAGGCGTGTCTGGATCTTCTCAAGACTATGGCCTGCAGATGGGATAGCGCAAGACACTGTCACCAAGTCCTTGGGATGCTGCTTACAAATTTGACTGCTCGGTCTGAAAATAGAGTAATCACATCGCAAACTCTATCAACAGAGCCTCATGTGTTATCTCGTGGGGGTGCACGAAAGAAGCAAAGATCAGACACGGCAATCGAGTGTCAGGGCAGTGATAAAAGACCGAGACTGGGCAATCAGAACCATGCTACAAACGAAATTCGGGGTGGAGTTGAACAACTTTGGCAAGGTCAATCTCATTTGGAATCTGAAGGATTTAATGATACACTCGGCGACAGCACGGGAATAAGTATTGATAGTATTAATGAGCTAGATTGGCCCGATGTCTTTGGGCAAGTGAGCTGGGAGGCTTTGTTTCAAACCGGCGGCGAGACCACTGACCTGGCGAATCTTTGGCGCTGAGGAGTATATTGAGACAAAGATCAAAAACTGAATCTGATTCAATCTATATTGAAGAGATGAAAGTTTACATTTCTTTACCATAAAAATGTTTGTTGGAATTCAAGAGAAAGTCCCAATCCTCGACTACCAGCATTGACTGATGGCGCGTCGATATGATCACCAGCCAGATTCTGCTCTTGATTCTGCTTATCAAGTCTTGCTCCTTGGCCCGTCAACCATGGCGTATCGGAATACTGGTAGAACGGGCTAGGAGCGGTTGTGTCGTTGTTTATTGCACTGTCTCCAACAGAGTCGTCAAGGTAATGATATTGTGAACCGGGATTCTGTTGGGCTGCCGTTTCGCCTTCTTCCACGAAGCCTCCGGGGTCCGGATTCGGCTCAGACTGAGTCGAATCTTGCTGTGACACTGGTTTGCGTCTTTCAACGGAGTCGTTGGGGTGCTGGTATTGTTCATCTTCGACAAAATCCTGCCGTGGTGCTGCTTCTATATACCGTGGGCTATTCAACATCGGTATGCCTGGGCTGTTGTCGGGATTCATCGGCATATCTTGTAGCCTTACCTTTGTACATAGTTCATCTCCACGTGCTACTCGGTCGCGATGCCAAGAAGCTACGCCGGCGGGTGTAGTCAATGCGAATTTGTCCCAGTATTCAACAGCCGTTTTGCCCTGGATGATTGCTGACTTGCTTGTAGTTGCAAGCCCAGATGGGTTGTCTGGAAGGCCTCGTTGCGAGGCCGAGCAAAGTTGAAAAGATTGAGTTAAGATGGCGGGAAGATCGGCTACGGAGATGGTAGATAGGATTGCAAGCAGAATGTTCTCCGTTTCATGGATTCGGGTCTCTAATGCATCCGTATACCCTTTGGTAGGGCCTCTGAGACACCATTAGTGCGAACATGGAGTTCAGTAGTGACAGAATTTGGGCCAGAATTACCGCTTCTGTCGCTGTGCCCATTTGCACTCTTGCTTGTTGTTTAGACAACGGAGACATACTGGTCTGACAATCATCAGAGATACCCTTGAGGCTCTGTGGGAGGGGGCGAGGGGGTCTTGAAATCAAACCATCTGAAAGAGGCTGTGAAGGGGGCGCTGGTTACCTCTCGCCACCGCACTATTATATAACTCCGAGTTAGCACCATATGTACGAATACAGAGGACTGGTGATATAAAAGAACGTGATAAATTCCAGCACACCTTTTGTTTCTTTGCTCGAAAAGCATTGCACGCGGCAGTACCGCGGGACAATGTCTCTGGCTGACGGGCCTCGCGGTTGCTGTTCCCTTCCCTCGCCATTTGAGCCGGTCTGATTTGAGAGAAGTCGAGCTGTCCCGCGTTGCAACAATATCAAGTCTCTAGAGAACGGCGTCAAACGAAAATATTCATCGTCTCAATCATCCTCACGGTTCCGATGTGTCCAAGCCGATATGACTACGTCGGTAGATAGTTTAACCGACGTTCGGCGAGCTGGTTCATTGAAAACGGTTAAACTTATCACCGCCGATCCTGGACGGAGTTTAGATTCTTCAATCTTCCCAAAATTTTCAAAGATCACGCGTAAATTGTTTTCGACGATATGTATAGAGAATCATGCGTGACCGCATCTGCAGAAGTCGTGCGATTCGCTCCCTGGTAACTCACCATGAGTGATGCAGACGATGTCATTCTGGAGTTTCTCGTTCCTCGTCTTCAACAATTGAGAGACCACCAATCTGTCTCAACCTCACCTTCTGAACGAAGTCATACAATAATCGTTGCAATCTCCGGCTGTCAGGGATCGGGAAAGTCAACGGTGGCATCATCTCTTGTCTTCAAACTGTCCTCGATCCACGGTTACCATACATCCGAGATCTCCTTGGATGACTTTTACCTCACGCGTGCCGGACAGGAACAGCTGTCACACGAAAACCCCCAGAACGATTTGCTGAGGACGAGAGGGCAGCCGGGAACACATGAACTTCAGTTGGCCGAAGCTTTCTTCCACCAGTTCGAAGATGGAAACGAGGACTCAGAAACAGCATTGTTCTGGCCGTCGTTCGACAAGAGTTTGTTTGGTGGAAGAGGAGACCGCTCTGCTGTTGAGCATTGGAAGAAAGTAGAAAGACGCCCGCCGTTGGATGTGATTATTTTCGAGGGCTGGTGTGTTGGCTTCCAGCCCTTAGGTCATGCCCGGGTGGAGGAGAAATGGAGTAAAGCTCAGGGCACGAATCAAAGACTAGCTTCTAATCGATTGGAAGATCTGCTTGTGCTGGATGCAGAACTTAAGAAGTACTGTAATGGTTTGATGGCCATCTCAAAACTGGACTTCATGATTCTTCTCGATCCTCCGACATTGGAAACAGTGTACCTGTGGCGTGAAGAACAAGAACAGAAGCTGAGGCAGAGGACAAATAGGTCTGGTATGACAAAGAGGGAAGTTGTGGAATTTGGTAAGACCACTCTCTGGTAGATTATCATTGAGGTACCGCAGCTGACTTGTTCTTCAGTGGATGGCTACATGCCAGCATATGAGATGTACCTGGAAGGACTACGAGGAGGGTTCTTTGAGGAAAATGTAGATCCAAACCGAGAGTTGCACCTGAAATTGGACTCGAATCGATTAGTATCGATCCAATAGGGGTTAATAATTCATCATTGGTTCAAGACAACTTAATTAGAAGTATGTAAAGTTCTGCAACTCCTGCCTCACTACAATCGAAGCCCATCCAACGGAAAGCATATCGCTCTCCATCCCTGGCGCTCACGGTCATTACGTTGTTCATCCCGCTATATTTCATTAGCTATAAAACCTCTGTCGCACAGTCTTTCAGTGTTCCCGTTGCAGATACCCAGACATGCGCTGGTGGGTTTCATATCACCGAACCTCCTTCGGAAAGACACCGATGGTTCTGTTGATATCTGCATTTTAATGACCTTCTTGATACCAATATCTGCCCAACTATATATACATATATCGAAGGTAGGTAAACCAATGATCGAACACCAGTCTCTGAAAGAGGGTGAACTATGGTTGAAGGGTTAACTATCTTTAAACAATAGATGGTTCACAAAACGTGAATGTCAGTAGAGGGTTAAAGTCTTAATTCTTAGGAAATCATTGAAGTGGCACACATAATATATCCTTCAAGTCTACCGACGCTAAGATGGCCGAGTTTCTCCCAACACAACATCTCTATGTTGTACTCGAGCTCCGGCATACAAAGATCACAGGTTTATCTCGCTACAAATCCTAGCAACGACATCTGACTAGTACATGTCAAATATCTCAATGAATGTGCAGCATTCAAGTGACTTTTCTAGCAACCAAAAAAAAGCGGATATAGCAAGATAATTTGAGAAACCTGATAGAATACCCATTCTGCATCCATCAGTAGGCATATCGAAGTATTCTCCCGTCGTTGCTCTCCCTAGATTTCTTGTTTGTCTGAATCAACCAGGTCTTCAAACCCCACGCACAAAACACGGTCGCAGCGGCAAAAGCAGCATTGGCGCTCATCGCATCCAGATATCTCGAACCCGATGATGCTGGGTAGAAATAAGGCGTATATATGTAAGATGCATTGGCGATGATGTTGACAAAGCCAAGCGCGGCCGCCTTCTTTTCAGCAGTCTGTCCAAGCGTTGCTGACACCCAGCCCAGGATGCAAGAGTTCACAGAGTACGCACCGGCGGCGAACAGGAAGCAGGCGGTGTAGCGAGCTCCTGCGTTGAGGGTAGAGGCTGCTGTGATGAATCCGACAAGGGCCATTCCCATTCCAGCAGTGATATGCCAGGTGCGCTCATTGAATCTTCCAGAGCTGTAAGCTAATATTGGTCCTAAGATGGCGGCGAAGACGAAAGGTGGGCAGGTAAGAACGAGAGTGATGGTGGAGTTAAAACCTAGAGTGCCAACAACCGTGGGAAAGAAGTTTGTGAAGCCACAGGCCGAAAGATGACAGTTTTGTATCAATGCTAGAAGGTATAGTCGAGGGTCACAGAAGGCTTGTTTGGCACCTTCTATGGCCCCGGGGCTTGGCTGAAAACCCACGGTATCACGGTTGATCCGTGCATCTGCCAGAAAGCGTTCAGTTTCTGAAAGCCATTTCGTCGTGAGTGGATGATCTGGTAGGACGAAGATAGCGATGATCGCTACACCAAAGGTAACAGATCCTTCGATGATAAATAGCCTATGAGAGAAAAGAGGGTCAGCACATGTTCACTACACTTTGAGACTAGAGTGGATATGTGAGGATAGATGCTTACCACCTCCACCCTTTGATATCATGTGCTCCTTCCAATGTGGCGAAGGTAGCAGCAGCAATAAGACCAGAAAACGCAGTTGCAAGAATATTTGCCGAGTAAAGAACAGCGAGGCGAGTAGCAATCTCTTTTCGAGTATAGAAGATGGAAAGCAGATACAAAGCTCCAGGGTAAAACGGTGCTTCTATAACACCAAGGAAAAAACGAGTGAGAACGAGAGAAGTGTAGCTGCTAGCGAGTGCGGTGAAGGCTGATACGACTCCCCACAAGGCCATACAAATGCCCATGTAAATGGAGGGTCGGACTTTTCCTGAGGCCATTATCATGTTGGAGGGAAGTTGTATTAGGAGATAACTGGTACAGCAGTCAGCCCTGATTTTCGCTCCGTAAAAGATGGAAGAATTGATCCTCACCCAACGAACAAGACTGAAATACAAACATTGTACTGATTTCCTACGAGGTAGGTGTTTTTCTCTAGGCCCTTGACACGGGCTGCGGCAATAGAGTTGCGATCTAGCTATGTCAAAAGATTATCGTTAGTAAAAGATATCTATACTCCAAGGTGAAAGCATGAATTACATAGTTGAGGAAATACATAGCCCATAATGCTGGCATAATTCTCATATCGAGCTTTCTGACAAGAGCAATCTCAAATGGATCAACCTTTGCTGTCGCTCCAGCATAATCTGGATTGGATTGTAGACTGCCGCTCTTCTCAACATTGCCCATACTCTCTTCGATATTGAGCACAGCCGCTTTCTCGATATTCGCTGTACTGTCAATGTGAGCGGTAGTCATCCTGGTTGAGTGGAGATATATTGCGCTTGGGGAAAACAAAGAAATGGTGGTAACAAAAGTGCCTTTTTCGATTCTTTTGACGGAAATCCTCCTGACTTTATATACCGCCTAGCGACATGATAATTTCCATTCATAATATGTATGGGGTTTGCGGGGTGCCCATGGGGAAACAAGAAATCGACACACGAGCAATCTTGGGTTAGAGCCCAGGCGGAAGATCTTTTAAGCAGCGCTAGCAATGTTGATATTTTTTAGCCGATTTCAAATATCAAGTTGATGGATGTAGAGAAATAGATTAACCGCTTCTTGTATGGTGTGGGTAGAAAATTAACCTAGTCCAGCGGTAGCAAGCGCTATTGCTTCATCGGAAAATATGCGAGGGATTCCGATGGTAATAATGAATAGGGGAGTGACTAGCGGAGATATTCTCCGTCTGGCAGGATATAGATATGTACACCAGGTGCCAAATTTCAGTCGGGAAACATTTAGATTCTCCTTAAACAGTTATCAACAAATAATGAATCCATCGAAGACGGAGCAGCTGGCAAAAAATCAACGACAAGTTCTATTCCCCTACGAGGATCTCGGTAGGCATTAACGGTTTGGAAAGAATCGATATTTTAGAACTGAGACAACGGCATCCAAGGACATATACAGATGGAGAGGATTGGCCCCACTGACTGGACTGATCGGTTCTGGGAAATGTGATTCTGACTGCGACGGGAGCAGTGGAGGCGATATTGAAAGTAGTGCTCTAAATGGCGGGTCGATTGATTCCAGTGTGAGTATGAGCTCTCCGCGATCGAGAGGAAGAGGCTTATGCTGAAAACGCAATGGTAGAACAAACACCTCGTTGATCTCTCTCACGGTGGACCTCAATACATACACATCCCTATCGAAAATGCTGTCGGTGCTCCGCCACGCCTCGAAAACGTCTCTGAAAGACCTGCTGGATGTCTGTGAAGAAGAGCTTGTCAGCAGTGATTCCTGGGCACTTTGCATTGTGCAATAATAGATGCCAAGATTTGCTTGGAAATCAATCCTCGATTCTACAAAATTGTGGCTTGGTATGACGAGGAATGGAGCTACTCGTCGCGGTTACTGGACATGTTGCAGATAGTTGCGGAGAAGGACGTTGAATATTTTGTATCCTCGACGAGATCACAAAATGGAGAGAATTAAATTTGAATATAGAGCTTTGAACTTTGAATTTTTCTAAGTTTTCATTCTTGGCTATGATCATGTGCTTTGACCAAATAGCCATGTAAAGTGGGTAAAATGTAGGCGATAGGTCAACAGAGTATGTATCATGGAAATCAGAATTTGATGTCAGTTTAGAGCTAATCTGAGCAAGCAAATAATGTAGCTTGTCACTAAGCCCTGTAAGGTCGATCTCAAAAGTGAGAAACCTAACCCGCCAATTCCATGTAACATGCTGCTAACTCTCCTATCACGACGCGAATCGCTGTAAATACACATTTTGCAAGCCTCGCTCGAGCGAATAATGGATTGGACGAGTGGTGGATGAAGAAGCGATTACCTCAAGACATATATTGTTATTCTATTCTTGTATAACACCATTCATGAGATCAGATTGTAATAAGCTTAGAGGATTTTAGCATTGTATTGCAGGACAATTACATTTCTAATTATCCTGAACACTTGTTTAAACTCGCACTTAAATTCAGAGTGCTACACCAAGCTTTTGTATCTCCTGACACACTGCCTCTGTCACCTCTTTTGTATTTGCCTGACCACCCAAATCAGGGGTTAAAATCCCAGCCTTACAAACCCGCTCGACCGACTCTATCAATGCCTTTGCCGCATCCTTTTCCCCCAGCCAAGATAGCATCTCTGCCGCGGACCAGAAAGTAGCCACTGGATTTGCAACCCCCTTTCCAGTGATATCAAAAGCGCTACCATGAACAGGCTCGAAGAGCGATGGGTTTTTCCGAGTTGGGTCGAGGTTACTAGACGGAGCAACTCCAATAGATCCCGCCAACGCAGCAGCAAGATCAGACAGTATATCTAAGTGCAAATTCGTGCCGACAATCGTATCGAGCGATTTTGGGTTGTTGACCATACGAACTGTCATCGCGTCCACAAGCATCTTGTCCCATTTTACATCAGGGAAGTCCTTGGAGACCAACAAGGCTATCTCATCCCATAGTACCATTCCGTTCCTCATCGAATTGCTCTTTGTCACGACGGTGAGCAATTTCCTCGGCCTTGACTGCGCGGTCTCAAAGGCAAAGCGCATGATGCGTTCAATGCCCACGCGCGTGAAGATCGCAACCTCCGTGGCCGTCTCCCAGATTTGGCCGACGTGCGAACGACCTCCTTGGCCGGAGTATTCGCCTTCAGAGTTCTCACGGACCAGGACCCAGTCGATATCGTCGCCGGCGGCGTGCCGTAATGGAGATTTGGTGCCGGGAAAGGTGCGGACCGGCCGAACGTTGGCGTAGAGCTGGAGGGGGCCTCTGATGGCAAGAAGAAGACCCCACAATGAGACGTGGTCAGGGACATCTGTATCCATGTTAACATACTGGCATACACATCGTTCAGACGTCCATGCGCGACCTACCTGGGGCACCGACTGAGCCAAAGAGTGCAGCATCATATCCTCTTAGGGTGTCGAGAACGTTCTCGTCCACATAGCGCCCTGTTTTTTTGTAGTATGCTGTTCCCCATGGAATGTGGATAAATTTGACACTGAACGTCTTCAGTGTCTGTGCCAGCTTTTCCACCACTTGAATTGCGGCGCTGACAACTTCCGGACCAATTCCATCAGCTGGGATAGAAGCTATACGGTAATCATGGCTTCCAGCTCCACTTGCATGCATCACTCCATTTCCGGTGGGAGAAGGCATTATGAAGCTCAATGTTATAATCTGTAAGATCGTTTTGGTAATGGAGATGATGTGAATACATGGATTCGTGAGTGGTAAGACAGTCGAAATATAGCAATAGTCTCTGCGGCCTGCCCCACGATATTACAGAACCCGTCCGGCTTTCGAAAACCATCGTCCAGAGCAGCGCTGAAACTATTGACCGAGTGTTACCTCCGAATTGACACATTCAATGGCGGTTTGTACATAGACCAAACTACGTGACTTCATAGTGGAGATGATACTGCCGGCCACGACTAACTCCGGCGCCATCGGATAATAATTAGGCTGATGATAGGTAAGATCACAATACATCAAGCATATATCTTCTCCATGCAGTACTTACAGCAGACATGTCGTGCATTCATCGACTCGAACCTTTTCCAAGGCATTCGATATCATCATGTTCGAGGGATTCACCAAATTCGATATTAAAGTTCAATCGACGCCGGATGTTACCATTCATGGCGTCCAGGGAGGCTCTGGACCAGCCCTACTTCTCGTTCACGGCTTTCCACAGAGTCATCATATCTGGCACTTGGTTGCACCCAGACTGGTCGCCCAATTCACGATAGTTGCTGTGGACTTGCGGGGGTACGGTGCTTCAACCAAGCTGAAAATGAGCGAAGGACACGCCAACTACGCAAAGAGCGCAATGGCACGCGACCTCAAGGTGACGATGGAGAAACTAGGACATGGCCGATTCTATATCTGCGCTCACGACCGAGGCGCCCGCGTCTCCCATAAAATTTGCGTCGACTACCCGGCAAACGTGATCAAGGCCATCTTCCTCGACATCTGCCCCACGCTTTCAATGTATTCGAAAACCGACTTCGAGTTTGCGAAGAGTTATTTTCACTGGTTTTTCCTGATCCAGAAATACCCGCTGCCGGAGACGATGATCTCGCAAGATCCAAAAGCATTTGCAGAATTGTTCATGGGGGGACGATATGCGGGAATGTTGGCATTCACACCCGAAAATTTTGCTCAGTATGTATCCGTCCTTGAGCAGCCAGAAGCGGTGCATAGTATGTGTGAGGACTACAGAGCGTCCTCAACAATTGATATGGAGGAAGGAAGACAAGATATCGCTGCTGGCAGATTCATTCAAAATCCCCTAACAGTTCTGTGGGGGAAAAACGGCATTATTGAGAAGTGCTTTGATGCTGTTGGGGAGTGGAAAGCGGTGTCAAACTCAGACGTTGAAGGTAACGCGGTTGACTGCGGTCATTACATCCCAGAAGAGGCCCCCGATATTGTTGTTGAACGCATTATGAAGTTCTTCATGTAAAATCTGAGCCGAGGTTGTTCCGGGTGTTATCCTGCTGTAAAGTTAACCGGGAATTGGAGAGAGGTGAATTCAGACAGTACTGAGCTCTACTAAATATCTTTGAAGTATACTTTAGGAATGAGGACCTTGGTTTCAGCTCGGTACTCAGGTATCTCTTGGCTTTTAGTCTGTATCTAAAGAAAACTTCTTTTGGTGTCTTTTTCCTTCAATTTTTTGACGATAAGGACGACGGTTGCTATTGTCACTGTTTTTGTTTTCATCATCAATGTACTTGTTCTTCGTCATAATTCTATCTTATTCGTCATTTTCCTCGATTCTTCGCATCTGATAATGTTGAGGATGAATTCTGGGACTTCAGTGCAGCTTTTTCTATTTTAGTGATAGATTTTTTCGGGGCAGGTTCACGTGCTCGACTTGGCCCGGAGCGTAAGATCTTTGATTTTCGATCTTTATTTGTCGACTTGGAAAGTTGGGGAAGAGCGAGAAAATATAGTTGGATGGTGGAAAGGGGGATGGGGATAGATACGGAATTGGCTGGATCAGCACATTGAGGTCGGAAAGGGAAGAGGTGCGCGGCTTGGGAACGTCAGTATGAGGTGGCAGGTGTGAGAGAGTGGGAGAGCTTTGAGAAGGTGGTATAAAAGAGCACCTGTGGGAAAGGAGGGGAAATGCACCGAGCAAAATGCTACGCTATAGATTGCGGATGAGCGGTCCTGTTTGGGGCATCCGTCACTGGGTGTGTGACGCTACTTTGGAGGACTGGGAGTCTGGCCCAGGAGGGTATCGAGGACTGGCACCTGGAAGGAGAACGATGGCTTCGGCAGACTGATGAGTTGGTGGGGATAGAGTACGGCCATAGAGTATTGCTAGCAAAGCAGCTGCTGACTTGACATGGTTGCAGAACGTCAGATCGATCAGATAATGTGAAACTTCTCTATAGGCCCCTTCAGACAAACATGGCTCTTCCAATTGTCCGGCCCATCAGTCTCCAGTCACTCAAACTCCGCGCGGTCTTGACATCCCACGTATGCAAACGCGGTGATTCTGTGGAACACTTTCACATGCTTCTTCAAATCCTCTTGTACGGGGATATCCAAATATTCTGGGTCAGCCTCTCTCAGGACAGCCGCCCTCACCATGCCTGGAATAATTGCCACAGTATCATTTTCCGCGATCATCGCTGTCGAAATACCGGCAAACCCCCGATCTGTGACCAAAAATTTCATTTTTCTTACAATTGGTAAGAGAGCGTCTTGGAACATTTTCTGGGTCTCGCCTCCACATTCTTGAGCATGACCCATCAGAATCTCCCAGCACTGGGGATATGGCTTGCATACGTCGCTGTTTGTATTTCGAATACCAACCAGCGTACGCCACAGAGGTTCCTGCCCCAGTGGACACTTGTCATCGACCAGCGTCCGAATCTCACGGAAGCGGCTGACGTAGTATTTTCGGTCACCATCGACAAATGAAATGATGTGCATTACTTTACCGAAGGATGGCCCTGTTGCTGATAGCGTTGTTTGGTCCTCCGAAATGGTCGTCTCTTGCTTCCAGGACCAAGGTGCGTTGGAACAGCTACCGCGAAGGAAGACAGAATTATGCTCGTCGTTGAAGTCGGCGGAGACGGTAAAGTCGGCAACCCAGGACGGGATCGGAGTCTTGAAGTGACGAGTTCTCCATATGAGACCGGGACGCATCAGCTTGATTTGATACGCCTTTTTCTCAGAATCATCCTGGTTTATGCACAGTGCATCGACCCAAAGGATGCGTGTCGAATTCGGCTGGCGTAGATGCCTAAGTGCACAGTCCAAATTAGGGGTGATAGTGGTTTCTTTCTCATTCAAAACCATGCGCTTGGCGGGGGAGGTTGAGCCCCAGACGTAGGATAAAGCTTCGTATTCAGGAGTCTTGTCGAACCATACCGTGTCGAGCGTGCCGCAGAGTGTATCGGCAAAATTATCATTTTTTCCGGGCAATAAAATTAGGCGGCGAAATTGCTTGCGCTCGGTGTCGAGTGTTTCATAGATAGCGGGCATGTTAACGTCTTCCAGAAGTCTGTCGAATATGCAGGCGGGGTAGGAAGAGTTGAAATGCGTAAAGGAACAATGTTGGTGTCATTGCACGCTTGTGGTTGGCCTGGCACATCAATGGACTAAAGCTTGCCTCGTGCTTTTAAAACAACTGAATATTTCCTGGTCAGCAAAATCAGACCTGTTACTCGTTCCTTATATTTTTTATTGTTAGCAGCGGCGAATACGATGACTATATCAAAAAAACCTATAAATCAGACCTGTTTTAATATCCAAACTCGTGATTACATCAATGCCCAGGCGGGACCCTACTTTTGGACCAAGGAATCGATGTTGTGAGCCCTCGATCCTGCTTCATTCATGCATCTTCAAGGGGCTGGCTTGTTTGGAGGAAATCGTTGCCATCATTCTTGACAGTCTTGTGAGAGATCGTGTCAAACGAAGGGATGATGAAAATTTGGTTCCTGAAATGATATGCCTAGCTTTGAACTTACGCAGATCGTAGTACAACGCATGAGTCTCTGCCACCAAGCGGACTTGAGAGTATCAGATTCCTAACTCCTAGCAGTCGTAAATTCTGTCGCTGAAAATTATGGTCCTTTGAAGTCATGCGAAACATCTCTGGAATAGATTTTTAGATTTGCTGCAAATTAATCACCATCTATTTTAAGAATGAGCGTGGCAAATCGAAATGCAATCTTCTGTGCCAGATGTCCAGGGAAAATGAAAGCGATGAAAACTCCTACTAGAGTGTAGGAGTGGAATTTTACAACGCACCCCTGAGCGGCGTTTCCCGTGCAAACAATGACGTAACGCGACACGGACTCCACCAACGGCTCTGAACAAAAAACTTGAACCACACTCATCACGATGCTTGATTGAGGAAACGCGTTATCACTCTTCATCATGAATAATTCTTCTGGGACACGATGGCAACAGCCTCTGTCGGGTGGTTTAGCCTTTGTGCTTGGAAACAGCTTGGTGAGATGCTCACACAGTTTCCAAAACAACCAGCTTATATCTACAAACAGAATAAAAGCTCAGTGAAGGCATCTTCTTCGGCTGACGCACTTCTTTCGACCCTGATACCCGTTGTTGTGGTTGCACTTGCTCAAGCCATTGCATTTCTCTTCCTGAGAAGAACTCAACGCCACCTCTATGCTCCTAGGACAGTCTTGGAAACTCTGAGCGATGTGTAAGCTCGGATAAATCTATCGGAATAAAGGGACTAACCATTCATTCATTCAGCGAAAGAACGCCTCCTCTGCACAAAAATGGCTGGTTCAACTGGATTCCAGCTTTTCTTAGGCTCAAAGATCATGAACTTCTGGAGAAGCAGTCCCTTGACGCCTATCTCTTTCTTCGATTCTTGAAGATGATCATTCTGATATGCTTTGTTGGAATGTGCATGACCTGGCCAGTCCTTTTCCCTGTCAACATCAATGGCGGTGGAAAGTCCAAGGAACTCGATCGCTTGACCATCGGAAATGTCAAGAATCCAAACAAGTATTATGTGCATTTGTTCATCTCATGGGTGTTTTTGGGTAAGTTTACAACCTTTATTTTGTGACATGATCTCATGAAGAACAGGTTTTGTGATGTTCACCATCACAAGGGAGACGTTATACTACGTTAACTTGCGACAAGCATACCTCTTGACACCATGGGCCGCAAGTAGAATGTCGAGCCGGACTGTTCTCTTTACCTCTGTCCCGACGCGACAGCTTGACGAGGATCAAATCCGCCAAACCTTCCAGTCTGTGAAACGAGTGTGGATCATTAGTGATTTTTCGAAGATCAAAGAGCTGGTCGAGAAACGGGACAGCACCGCAAAGATACTTGAATCTGCATTGGTCCAGGTATCGCAAACAGCAGTTAAAAAAGACAATAAAGACAAATCACATCTCGCCAAAGCTACATACATGTTAAGCTCGACTGGTCGACCCACACAGCGAACAACAACTGTGATTGGCAAAAAGAGGGACGCCATAGAACTGAATCGAGATCGTCTCATCGAACTCAACCGCGCCGTGGAGAATGCTCAAGAAGTTATGAACAAAGGCGATGGAAAAGCAACTAGAGCGGCTTTCATCGAATTTGAAACGATCTCGGCAGCTCAAGCTGCTATGCAGATGACTTCAGCCCAAGCCCCTTTTGTAATGATTCCGAGGTGTATCGCCACCGTACCAAAAGGTATTGTGTGGGAGAACGTTGGTATTCCATCATGGCAGGTCATCATTCGTGGTATTCTGGCCACGGCTTTCATTGCTGCCCTAACACTTTTCTGGTCCATACCAACGTCCTTCATTGGTGTTCTCTCAAACATCAGCGATATTGCAGACAAAATTTCCTGGCTTCACTGGATCAATCGACTGCCTCCCTCGATACTAGGCGCGATCGAAGGCCTGCTTCCGTCCTTGCTGTTGTCAACATTAGTCTCATACGTTCCCATCATCTGTCGCTACATTGCTCGATTATCTGGCGAAGTCACAAGCGCGGAAATCGAACTCAAGACTCAGACATGGTATTTTATCTTTCAGGTGATTCAAGTCTTCTTGGTTACGACTCTCGCATCTGGCGCAACAGCTGTGTTCCAAGATATTGCCAACGATCCGAAACTAGCACCTGAATTGCTGGCCAGAAAGCTTCCCAAGGCTTCCAACTTCTACCTGTCGTACTTTATCATCTACGGCTTAGGCCAGAGTACCAAAAACCTTCTCAACTGGTCTGGATTATTCTTCGACAAACTCTACGGGCTATTCGACAAGACTCCAAGGGATAAGTATGAACGTTATACTGCAATGTCTGGGACAGGTTGGGGATCTTGGTATCCAAAGTTCACCAATCTGGCTCTTATTGGTAAGTGAAGCTGGCCACAGTAGATTTGAAAATACACTAACCATCCCAGCCATATCATATTCCTGCATCGCTCCTCTGACGTTGGGCTTCGCGACCATTGCCTTTTCTTTTCTCTACATATGTTTTAGGTACAACCTATTCTACGTGGTCAAAACCAACATCGACACACAAGGCCGGGCATACGCCAAAGCTTTGCAACAATTGACTGTAGGGGTCTACACTTCAGAACTGGCGTTGATAGGTATGTCTATATCATTTCTCCTATTTCCTGACACGAATTTCATCATACCAGACTTTGAATTTCTTTTTTGTTCCAGCTTTGTTAATGGACTCTGATAGGCCTATTCTCGATATCAGTCAAGCGACACGGCGCCTCTAAGGGTCCCCTCATTCTCATGATCATATTCTCGATTTTGACGATCATATTTCATCGCGTTATGCACCAGAACCTGGACCCACTCACGAAAACATTGCCCAGCAGTATAGTTCACCGCACCGAGCTTGATCCAAGCCAGGGCGAGGATGGCGAAGAACAAGATCCACTTTTGGGTGGCACAAACCCTCGCGAACTTCCATCGGGGCTGGCAGGCCTCTTCTTCAAATTCTTCGAGCCTCAGAAGTACGCCTCTTTCGAGACGAACTACAGGCACCTGGTTAAGACTAGTCTGGGAGAATCAGTATCTGCGTTGTCGGAAGAGCAAGAAAAGAAGGCATATCTGCCACCAGCGCAGACTTCCAAAATGTCGACGATTTGGATTGCGAGGGATGATTTGGGTGTGTCGAAGAAGGAGATGGAGGCTCTGAACAAAGATCTGGATGTGACAGACGAGGGAGCGTGGGTGAATGCAAAGGGTAAAGTCGAGTTCGATGAGAATGCATTGAGAGAGTTGCCGGTTTGGAAGGACACCGTATACTATTGAATTATATCTGGAACAATTACTAATATAACGTCGATCTTCCTGGGGCACCATTGCTTCATCTAGTTAGTGTTTCTCAAGGACTTCAAAACGGGGGTTGATATTACAGTTCCTTCGATCCTGAAAACAGGCAGCGCATCCAACTCTGACGGGCTAATATATAAACCCTGTCAGGTCTGTTTGGTGATTCGAATAACTGGACAAGCAAATCTTCATTTGTTTTAGAATTATTTGCCCTTGCTGATTGTGCAAGGTCTAGTTGCATGCCAGAAATCTTCCCAGTATCTGGAAACTCCTTCCATCTTACTTTAACACACGCAAATCAATTCAAATCATCTATGTAAGCATGGTCATGACAAAAGTTGAATGAAATCCCGCCATCGACGTTTCTTCAATCAACCAGAGGTAAACGTGCTGGAACACGATTTGCTACTGAAACTACAGAATGTAAAGCCACATCTGCAAACGTTCCCTGCACCTCCACCAGCACCATAACTTCCACTCTCCACTCAACCAAATCGATGCATCCTCTCAAAATGAGCATGACCCTGACAATACCTCATAAACTGATCCTGCTCATCATGCACAGCCAACTCATCACAACCAATCTCCTCACAAACATGATTACCACACCATCTGCACTCCTCATGATCAATTCGCTCTCCACAATTCCCATGTTTGCAGACATGAGTGACGCAGACCTGGGTCCCAATGTCTCTGACGCGTTGCAGGCAGTCACCTGGCCAAATACACTCATGAACATCTTGGCAGTATTGATGTCCTGACTCGACTTTTTTGTTGCAATCCTGCCATTGGCATTCATGGTTAATGCAGAAGATTGGGTAAGGGCCGTCTTTGGCTCGTTCAAACACACATTTTGCGCCTGGTGCCATGCAGTAATGCTTATCACAGTACCGGGTGAAGAAGTAATTCATATAGGATTCATTCGTGCAGCCGCTAGCTGGGCACATCGGTTTTGGCTTGTCAGACGTCGACATTGCTGAATTGATACAGGCTTGGTCGGGGGATTCTTGTATCTAAGAAGGGATTGGGGATTCTTGAATTGAGGAACGGAAGAAGAATAATGAGATGGGTTAGAGGGTATAAGTACAAGAATGAAACGAGACTGATTTGATATTTGATCATTGCTAAATCAAAACTACAAGCTCATAATTGGTTTTTAGGATACTCATTATTGCTAGCAATTCCTCACCAAGCCGCAGAAAGGCTCAATCTAGTCCAGAGCGGATTGCTAATGCAGTTCGTACTAAGCAATTGCAACCCAAAGCCCTTCTCCAAACATACAATCCCTTTCATAATTTCACCGACCAAAATCAGCCCGAAACAAACCACCCAGTCCACTCATTTCAGCGATAATGAGCTTGACAGAACACAGAGATTTACTCGTAACTATCTTAGATGACCATGTTTCCACAACCATACTCCCGACACACATGCCGCCCACAGACCTGGATAAAACCCTGATATGCTCCAAGATTTTTTGCATGGCCGCACGCCAAGCAACCCGAATACGCAAAAGCGTGATCGGTGCAGTACCAGTGATCATGATCAATGCGAAGATGCCTGCATGCCGGGTAGCAGCACTCATGGCCTGAACATAATCGGTGATGCGGCAATGTGCCCTTGTTGCAGCGAGACGGAGCCCGTTGACATGTACGAATGACGCAGAATAGGGTGCCAGCTACGCGTTGGAGACCACAGGACAAATTGTGGCAGTGATGTTTATTGCAAAAGATTGAGTGGTATGTGCCTCCGTGAAAAGAGCTTTGCGTGGGGTTGTTGCAGCAGCGGGCGGGACATAGGAGTGCGGGCGTGGTGAGAATCGGTTTGCAGTCTGCCATTTTCTTTTTTTTTTCAATGTTGATAAGTTGAATTGTGAGATGAGAGAAGAGTGGGAAGTCAAGGTAGCTACGATTGGGAAGAGTAGTATTTGTTGATTAGAATTGAACCAGGGGCAGGTTTGTGACTTGCCAATTGTAAAGCCATATTGTCATGCAACTGCCTCAGGATATCGAGTGAAGCAAATTCGGCTCTTTCCACCACTTACCTGACTTCTAGAGTATTTTATTTATCTACATCATATCGACAACGACCAAAATTAGCAACTACAGTGTTAGCTTTGTTTCGTGAACAAACTTGATTTGATAGAGTGCCCAAAGAAGGACTGCTCTCAGTGTATAACGACCGCTCATCATCATACTATTAATTAAAGAGACAAGAGAATAAGACTGAAATCCACGGAGAAAGTTTTCGAGATGAGGTCGAAGTACAAAAACCGGATTACCGCATCGAGACTCCCGCCCCTTACTCAGCCCTACGACGACACAACGACGATCAATGACGCTCAACCAAAAAATCCTCAAAACGTTCTCCCCAAACCTTCACTAACCCTCTACTAATCCCCTAAATACCCTTCCCTCCTAGCAACAATGCCACGACCCCGTACAGCCGGGGCAGCCCCCACATCAACCTTCACAGAACCAGAAACCTTCTCCGACGGCCTCCCCCTCCCCAAACTCTTCGTCTTCGACCTCGACTATACACTCTGGCCCTTCTGGGTAGACACACACGTCACGCCTCCGTTAAAACCAGTTGAAGGTGGTGGGAAAGTAAAGGACAAATATGGGGAGGGATTTGGGTTTTACTCGGAAGTTGGTGCATGTTTGGGTGGTGTATGTTCCCCTCCCTCCCTCCCTCCCTCTTCGCAAGAAAGAACCGAAGGTGGTGCTAATTTATGATATGTTACAGCTGAAGAAACGCAATATCCCAGTTGCGGCAGCCAGTAGGACGGAGACGCCTGAACTTGCACGCGAAATGCTGAAACTCCTTCGCGTTCCCCTCCCACCTACCTCTCTCAGCTCATCAGCCACCTTTTCCTCTCCCCATCCCTCAAATCCTAGCGCCAATCTTCTCGCTTCACAAACTACTCTCCCAATACCCGCCACCTCCTCCCAATCCATAAAAGCCATAGACCTCTTCACTCACCTCCAAATATACCCCGGTTCCAAAATCAAACACTTCGAAAAACTGCATAAAGACACGGGGTTGGACTATGAGGAAATGCTATTTTTTGATGACGAGAGCAGGAACAGGGATACGGAACGGCTTGGTGTGGTGATGTGGTTAGTGAGGGATGGGGTTTGTGGGCGAGAGGTTGATGAGGGGGTTAGGAGTTGGAGGAAGAGGAATAGACGGACGCAGGTGGAGGAGGAATGATTTAGAATGGGATAATTTGTTTGCGCGTTGGTGTCGGGGCTGGATTAAGAAGAGTCTTTGGGTTTTGTTATGAGTAATGATTAAGATGGGGGTAATATGAAAGCGATAGAGTGCTATTTGGGTTTCTAGAATTTTCCGAAATACGATTGCCAGGAATTTTGAACACATCGTGTTGAATTGCGCATGCCATATCGAGCATAGGGTATTTACCACCAAAGCCGACGATCCTACAGTCCATCTAAACTGTGGTGATGAACTGAGAAAACATAAACGCCTCAAATCCTTTTTGGTCTTTTCAATCATTTACCACATCTGAACCCCTCCAACCTCCGCATTACCAGGCTCTCTCTACATCTCCACATTATCAGGATCTTTCTACCGTCTCAAATCATTATTTAGCCACCACATCATCCCAACGCTCCTTCAAATCCCCTCACATCTCCATCTCATACTCCAAACACCCCATCCTCTCCAACACACCCCACAGCTGAACACTCTCCGCCTTCCCCTGCGCCATCACCTCAACCCTCAGCGTATCCCTATCACTAGCATACCTAATCACAGCATCCCGCTGAGTGGCATTCAAAATACCATCATCAATCGCGGTGAGGAGTAGGATTCGCTTCCAGAGGTGGGGATGGAGCCCAGCAGGCCAGGTGGTGGAACTGTATTCGAATTCGTATTGGAGAAGGCTTCGGGTGGATGTTACGGTTGTGCTGCGCGGCCGGGATTGCGAGGGCGGAGAGGCGGATGTGGGACCGGGGGATGGAGAATCCTTATCAGTGGAAGACTTGTCGGATTTTGTTGGGGAGGCGCGGGGTGCGAGGCCTTTACCGCGTGATGGTTTTGACGGGGCGGAAGCCTCAACACTCACACCCTTATTCTCACTTGCCGCAACAATTCGCAATATCCGATGAGGAAAGGCGGGCAAAACCGGTGGAAGCGGCGGGAAGATGGATTCGTCAGCATGATCGGCTTGATTTATCTCTTCATCGCGAAGTGGAGACTCAAATGGCTCTTCCATGGGCATTATGACTGGTGTAGGTGGGAGAGGAACAGAGGGTGGGACGATTGAGCGGGTGAGAGTCATTAGGCGGAGGGCTGCTTCCCAGAGTTGGACGCCGTTGACACCCTCGGTTTCGATTGTGGTGCGTTGGAGCTTCTTGCGGAGGTGCTCCATTTCTGAGCGATAGTCATCTTCATTTGCTTTGAGGGTATTCTCCCGTGTACGCGAAGCAGAACTCAAGTTGGTGTTGGAGGTCTTTAGCGTCCTGATAAGAGTTGGTCAGTATTGTCTTTAAGCATTTAACACAAAGGTCGCAAATCAATATGGCATCTTCAAACTGGATTGGAGGGTGATGAATCCCTGGCAATTTTGAGAATTATCTTGCCAGGAATTTCGCTACCATTGTAACCATTCCAGTATTCCCAATCACGTCTCTAACCATTTGATTCCTAAACCATAACCCCCTTAGCCTTGCCTCCATTGGAACGGGACCTCAAAAGTTAGCGGAACTCTCCACCAGCGGGGTTGATACTTACCAGCTCTTGGGCAGGGCCAAAATGTTCCAGTCCAGTAGGTGACATGTTGAAGTGCTCCCTCATCGACTTCAGGCTGCCGAATCCAGGACAGTTGCCACACGAGGACAAATGTCATAACAAGAAGCAACGCCAGAAAGCAAACGCTGAAAGCACAAACGCAATTACTTACTGAATAGTGGAAAAGTCAACGGCATCCTCATAGTCGTCGGTAGCCTTCATACTCTCAGACATTTCCGAGATTCCAGCCAATTCCACGCGAGCTTGCTCAGCACGTGCAAGCATTTTCTGTCCAGAGGCTGAGAGGTTTGGATTGTCGACGTAAATGAGACCGAAAGCGTGAGTAGAATCGTCCTCCTCCTTGATCTTTGCGGCATGTGAGCCTTCTTTGAGGATGGTCATGAGGTACTGAGGCCAATAGTGCTGTTCAAGAATGTATGAAAGATGGAGTGCGCCGGCGTCAGTCATGCCTACGTCTCGTAAGATGATGTAGGGAATAGATCGTAGTCCAACGCGTCGCTTGAGGATGACGCCGTTGGAGAGTGAGCCGATGGAAGCGCTTGGGTCGAACAATGGATCCGCGATAGATTGTAGGGTCAAGGAGTTCGTCTTTTCAACGAGCTTAGCGCCGTGGAGTTCACGAATAGTGGCCATGTCGTCATTGATGGGTGCGCAGCCTTCAAGCTCATTTGGGTCGATTGCTGGGTGACTGGAGTAGACACGGCAGAAGACTTCCATTGCCAGAGACTTGGAGAGGTCATTTCCGCTGAGATCCAGCCGGCGCATAACTCGACAAGTTCGGAACGAGTCGAGGAACTGTGCCCATTGGCTCGCTTCGTCATCGGTGATAACACAGAGAGCATTGCCAGAGAGGTCGAGAGCTCTAAGATCGAAAGCGGAGGCCTCGATGATCGGGACCAACAAAGGCAGGACTGCTGTGGTCAAGTCATTCTTACTCAAGGTGATTTCTTCGAGTCGAAAGTTGCCAACGTCGCTGGTGAGCATTGTCGTTACAGCATCGAGGACCCTGGACAAGCCCTCATCGCCAAGCTCTTTGCCATCGAGGTCAACCTCAACGAAGTTTGGTTCGTCTGGATGCTTCTTTGCGTGCGTCGCGACTTTCCGGGTCTGAAAGAGTTGTTAGTGACAGCGACAGATGAGCGAGGCGCGTCCCTGGGAGCCGAAGCTTACAATCTCATTTGCGAACGATTCTCCAAATTTGAGACCATTGACTTTGCGCTGCATGAACCGAGGTGTAAGTAAAAGAGCACTCATTTGAACTGAAGTTGGTCGACACTCACGCCGGTGGCCTTGAGCTTGAGTACAGCCATCTTGGGAACAGGAGCCCTAGCTGGTAAGCGAGGCGATTGCAATTGCGAGTGAAGTTGAATGAGGCAGAAGCGACTTTTTCTTAGCGGAAGTTGTTGTTGAACGAAGATAGTCAGTCAGGCAAGTGAGGGTTTGTGTCGAGCGCGTCGACATAACAACAATAGGGCCACGCGACTGATCGGACCCAATTCCGCGTGTTTATGGAATACTGAAGAATATGATGTTAAGAGCGAAGTTCGAAAAATCCTAGAGGCTGTTGTTGACGTTCTTTGACAAGCAGCAAACAAGTTCCGGGTACCTGCGACAACAACTTGTCATTTTTCTCAAAAATCAATCCTTGTGCAAGTAGTTCGTATCGCTCTTGCCTGTACTAAATCTCGGCCGCGGAGCACTCTTGCAATCCATACTCCTTTTATATTTGTAGTCGAGGAAGCCACGCTGACTTGAACCACAATCTCAGGGATGCTGTCAGAAGAGTATACAGACTACGGGATTGGCGAGTACTCTGGATCTCTTAGCAAGGGCTCAACTCCAGATAAAGGTTGTTAAAATCTCGGGAATTTGAAATGAAAACTTGCCAGGAAATTCGCAGGCTCGATCTTGACTTCAGAACTTCTGGGTAGATTCGACAAGCTCGGAATTCCCACGGCTCTGTTCAGTCATACTCAGCACACCCAGGCCGGAGGTTCTTTCACACCAGTGGCCCGGTACTTGAACAAGTACAATTTATGGAGTAGGCGTAGAGCCAGCGGAAGATTTCACCGTAGACAGTGCAGATTTGGTCAGGAGTAAATTTGATATTCGTGCTATAGCATCACAGACAAGCTGTTTGTCAGGTTAGCCCACATCTTTCAATGGACTTAACGTAACGGTTGTTGGTTTTGGCATTCAATGGAAGAGATCGCCAGAGACTAAGAAAATTTGCCACGACTCACTTGAATTGAATAGCTTTCAAGAATCACTATAATCCTGCCTTGCATCCAATCGTTTCTCCGCTTAGTCTTCATATCACATCAACTTCTTAGACACTGATCATTCACCTGTCCCATACCAATTCCACCTTCTCGTCCTTGACCTTTGAGTTGAACCATTCCAATATCTCAATCTCGTTCTTCACAGGTCGTGCACCTTTTAGTACGTCTCGTTTCACCATCTCTTGCGTCCCCCAGTAAAGCTCTGCAGTCGCCAAAGTCCTTGCAATACACTGTCGTGGGCCAAGTCCGAAGGGAATATTATCTCGCAACATATTCTCTGTTGGTTCCGCCCATCTTTCTGGTTCAAACTCATGCGGATTTGGGAATACTTCGGGGTTGAAGTGGAGAGTGTAGGGAGACAGACCCACACTGGTTCCTGCGGGAATAAATGGCAGACCCGGTACTTGGAGGCCGTTGAGAGAGACGATTCTACGAAATTGGGTTGGGTTTGCCATGGACATGCGGAGGCCTTCTTTGACCACACCTGAGAGGTATGGAAGGCTTTGCGCGTCGGCATCTGGGTTCTCCAGAATTTCTTTGCGCAGTGTAGCAAGCCTGGCATCTATGTCAGCGAAAGTTGATGGCAATTTCCGAAACATACATACTTGTCAGGATGTTCTGCAAGACGCCACGCTATCGTTGACAGATTCATTCCAGTAGAGTCAGTCCCAGCAAACATCAAGTCTTTGCATTGGCTGATTGTTTCCAATCTCGAGAGTCCTGCGTTCAAAAGTCTCGCTTGATATGTGGTACCAGTCTCATGCTCATCGACCTTTGTCTCGTCCACAAGCTTGGAGGCAAACCGGTCCACAGACGCGATGCTCTTCCAGACCTGTGGATTGTCTTCCGCCAGACGTTCTGTCCAGAATTCAACAATCTTGAAGATCCAGTTGGGAAGGTAGAAGAAACGTCCCACCGCCACGAAAGTATCCACAAACTCGCTTGCACTAAGCTTCTGCTCTTCAAGCCCGTTGTACGATTTCCCAAACAAGTATGCAGACACGGCGTCCAATGCCAAACTTCTGGCGGGGTTCAGAATGTTGACTGGCTTCCCATCTGCTTCTCTCTTCTCTTTCTCGAGCCTTGTGACCATACGCTCCACGCATCCGTATATGATAGGTTTGGCGTCCTGAATTGCCCTTGGCGCGAACATGGCAACAATGGCCTTGGAGCGCACAGCTCTGTGTCCTGGGTCGATGATGGAGAAAATGGTCGGGAATTGGTCAATGTCAAAGTTCTGATAGCATGGGTTCTTCAGCATTCCTCCACTCTTGACGTATATTGGGTTCAGCGCAGCTCCATCTGAGATATCCACATCGTTTGGTGCTATCCGTACGACTGGGCCGTATTTCTTGTGAAGAGCATCGATTGTGCTAGCTTCGGTGCCAATGTAAGAGAGTCGGCAGAGCCATAGTGAGGTGATTCGAGCGACGAAAGGGCCTGGTATGTGGGCAAGAGGGTGGAAGTATAGCCTGTAGACAATAGTGGAGATGATGGCGATGAGGGTTGCGGCCAGCACATTGAGCGGTTCAAGGAGGCTGGTGAGAGCCATGATGATTGAAAAAAAGAAGACTCGAGGAAGTCAGGTCATTCTTATGCATGATTGCAAGGTGTATCTATCAAGCCATGTGGTGGAGTACGAAATCGGGGATTAAATGCGTCACCCAATGGTAACGACTGATTTGAGGGAGCTAGTCGTGAACGCCGGGGTTGAACTCCGACATGTTCGGTCTGACCTCCGCGAGTTGTGTCCCTGAGAACGGGAATCTCCACGACAGCATGGTCTTAGCTAGAGATGGACGATACGCTCGTTCCCATCGTCACACTCGACGCCAAATACTCAATCGATACTCGATTGGTAAGCGGGGAAAGTGATCACATGACCGACTGGCCCAGACTCTTATCTCCAATCAGCTTTTGTGGGGTATATGCTAGTACATCCGAAATCGGGGAAGAATCATGTTCGATATTTTAGAGTCACCGGCAAAAATCAAATTTAACACTGCCTACCCATTGATACTTCACAACCAACCTGACCTACCCGGCTACACAAATATCGAAACGCAAACATGTCTATTATGTCGAACCCCTACAGTTCCCATGCCGGCGACTTTCTGAGCAATGTGGGGAGGTTCAAGATCATTGAAAGCACCGTGAGAGTCACAGCCAAGCAGCAGGAGCACAACTAATGCCATATCAGCTCCGAGAAGGAGAGCAGTTTGCCAACGCCTACTGCAAGTGCCCCAGTCCCGTTCCTACGATTGAGTCTTATGAAGCTCCCAATCGCTAACTTCCTTTCTAGTTGACACTGCCACCAAGATTCGAATCGGTACCTTCCTCCCCTCTCAATTCCCTCTTCTCGGCTCCACCACATCCTGACACACTTATAGCTAAGGCGCTGGATGCATTTGGTGTTGACTACATCGAATTAACCAACCCCGCATCGTCACCCGAATCAAGAGCGGATTGTGAGAGGATATGCGCGCTAGGTCAGTTGCTTGGTAGCTCGATGATACTGACAGGTATATGCTAACATGTTTTAAGGGCTTAAGAGCAAGATTTTGACTCACATACGCTGCCATATGGACGACGCTAGGATAGCATGTTCCATACCCGGCCTGACGTAATTTCTTCACGACCCAACTTGCCATCGTGTACTGACAATTCCAGTGGCGTGGACGTGGTCATCGGCACTTCTTCATTCCTCATGGAACATTCTCACGGAAAAGACATTGCGTATATCCAGAAGGCTGCTGTGGAAGTTATCAGTGAGTATTAGAAAGAGGCAAAAAAACATTCTTTTTCGGGCGGCTCTGTTCGTAAGGGTTTAAGCTGACGTACATCATTCAGCATTCATCAAAGAGGCTGGTCTGGAAGTCCGCTTCAGCACGGAGGACAGTTTCCGAAGCAATCTCGTGGACGTTCGTGCGTGCTCCCTTCCCATTTGATCACAAAGTCCGAACAGTTCAAATTTGCTAATCAACTTCGCAGTGTCTATATATAGTGCTGTGGTATGAAGCGTAACCGTATCTTCTTCTCGTACACCGACTAACGTAATCTATAGGACAAGATCGGAGTCAACAGGGTAGGCATAGCGGACACCGTAGGCTGTGCAAACCCAAGACAGGTCTATGATTTGGTCGTATGTCATCCCTTACGCTCACCCATTACAACTTCACCTTAATCTGGCCTGAAACTGACACTGCTTAGAGAACATTACGAGGCGTTGTATCTTGCGACATCGAATGGTGAGTCCTTGCATATGATCGAAGCCAATTGAGTAGTACTAATTTACGTTAGTCATTTTCATGACGACACAGGTTGGTGAGTGATAAGATGAAAACTCACGTGACAGTATCCAAGTCTTTGGAATTGTTAATTGTTTCCTCTTTACGGGCTTATTACCCTGATCCCACCGGCACAACTTGTGAGCCATTGCTAACGGGCGGCTAGCGCTATCGCGAATGCTTATTGTGCCCTAGAGGCCGGAGCCACACACATTGATACCAGTGTAATAGGTATGATGCCCATTTCATACTTTCCGAGATAGGGAATATAGCTAACGGAACAAGGTATTGGCGAGCGCAACGGAATTACTTCTTTGGGCGGTCTGATGGGTGAGTAGAGCTATTGTTTGGTTTGCTTAGGCGAAATAGGGACAAAAGTTCAATCTTTTCCCTCTTATTTTCCCTAGAGCATTGGAGCACACTCTTGTTGTGCCACAAGGATAGGAGCTTTTGCTAATAATCAACCAGCACGCATGATCGTCGCTGATCGTGACTATGTCAAGAACAAGGTATGTATCTATGATTTTACTGCGGTGCCGATCTTTGCTGGCTGAATAACGCCCATGGAGAAAAACACTTGCAGCGATGTTGGCCACACGCTAACCACTTTTCAGTATAACTTGGCTGCTCTCAAGGATCTTGAGCAATTGGTCGCAGATACTGTAGAGATCAACATCCCATTCAACAGTGAGCTATCCTATCTTACCGTCTTGTTTGTACCTTTTCCGCTAACTCGAAATAGATCCTATCACTGGCTTCTGTGCATTTACCCACAAGGCCGGGATCCATGCAAAGGCTATCCTGAACAATCCCAGTACCTATGAGGTAAGCTTTAATTTATACTCTAGTAATATGCCTTCACTCCTACGCTATTGCTGATATCCATTTCAGATTCTCAACCCTGCCGACTTCGGCCTCTCGCGTTACGTCCACTTTGCATCTCGTTTGACGGGCTGGAACGCGATTAAATCCCGCTGCGAACAACTAGGATTTCAAATGTCAGACGACGAGTACAAAGCTTGTACTGCCAAGATCAAGGCCCTGGCTGACGTTAAAAAGCTTGGACTGGATGATACGTAAGTATATCAAATACTACAGTATTCATCATTGTCTAATCTAATATAGGGATGCGATTATTCGGAGTTTTCATAAGATGGTAACAGATTCGCCTCGTCCTCCCAAGACGGGAAAAGGAACGATTGAGAACGTAGAGGAGCTTGAGACCCTCGATTTGAATGGCGCAGCAGCGGCTGGCAGTGCCAATGGAGTTGGGCATGCTGAAGTGCCTCCGCCGACTGAGCAGATGATGGAGTTTTTGAACACGGAGAAGGCGTGAAGGTTGTCGCCTAATGGGTATAGCTACGGCGCAAAAGTGGAAAGCAATACCCAGCAGCCTGTCATGGGGGGATGATAGGAATTGATGATTTATGTAAAGCATTTGGAGGGAGTCTTTGTGGGCATTTTGCTACATGTAACACTAGCAATTTTGGCGTTCGCATTAAAAGTCTTTGCTTTAGAAATGAACAAATTCAATCGAGCGAATTTGACTATAAAATTGACTCAAAATCAAAAAAAACCCATTGAATTGTTGACAACCCTCTCAACACTGCGTTAGCTTAATAGCATGAAACTCGAGAACAGTCCAAGGGTGCAACATATTCTTACAAATCCAACATCTCGGGCTGTCATAGCGATAGCTGACCCTGCTCGAGTGTCCATAATCTCCTCCGCAGCAGAGAGCCTTCCTGGAGACACTTTGTTGGTCTTTTCGCAGGTTGCTACGTATTTATGATGGGCCGCTGTCTTCCAGAATGACATTCCGCAGAACTGACACTTTGTGCTAGTCTCGTGAGCTCGCCCCCCTGTAGAGGAGCAATAATACTTGATCCCGCGGCAAACATGGATACAGACACTCTGCTACGGGACAAATACGATTCTAGCATCGATGACGGAGGAGTCCTCTAAAGGACTCGGAAGCTTTTAAGCACTGGCAGTATGGATGGTGAGATGCAGTCGCATTCTCTCTCCGTAAAGGAAAAATCATTGAACTGCTCGAGATTCAATTGTCAGTCTGGCGGGCATACATCCGTGTCTCTTCAGCTAGCTGGATAGGAGGCAGGAGGTCTAGCTTTATCTGATCTTTATGTGAAAGGAGTAGAAAGTTGTTATGTGAGAGGAGTGCTAGAGAGTGGGGTTGGAAGATCCATCCACGAGATTTAGTCGAATGTGGTCGTGTGAACTTCACATATTGCGTCATTGCACTCGTCGCTCTGGCAAAAAGGTGGCTCTGCGTAAGACTCCGGCCTTTGACCACCAATGAATTTGATATGAAATGGACCGCCCTTACACTAGAATTGTTCTAGTATTCCCTTGGTTGGTGCCTTGCCTCGTGTCAATTTGTTGGTGATCTCTCTTCAGTCCTCGGTCGCGCTGGGTGGCCGGAACAGCTTTTGACCGAGGGCTGTGGACAAACGATTGTAGGAGAGAATTAAAGTGAGCTCCAAGGCACGTCTGTGAAACTTCTGCTACTTAATCTTTATCTTTACATTTTACTAGAATTAGGCCTTATAGTCCTACTACTAGTCATATAAGGGTCTATTCGCCTCATTGGGACATCTTTAGGAACCCCCCTGGCTCTATCAGAAGACCTTGCTCAGAGCTCCCATATTTACCATGGCTGCCAAATAATTCTTTTCTGAATAGGGATTGATAGCTCGAGCATTGATCACTTTGCATGTGGTCATTTGAAGACCACATGGTACTTTTTGAGAAAACCCCACCAATTACCTTTGACCTGAATGATCGCCTGGAACCCAATTTGTGAAGGAGAACGAACGAGCTTGGAAATTGGTTGCAACTGAGAAATTCGCTTGGCTTCAAGAGTTCTACGGTTGACCTCAGAGTCCACGGTTGTCTTTGGCACAAACGCGGATATTCACTACTAGTAAGTTCACGAAAGAAAGATGTAGAATTCATCATCATATTTTAGGTGCACCCATGTTCGAAGCGAGCTGGAAATTCCACATCACCTGAGCTCTAGCTATTCTCAACAACAAAAACGGGTCTGAATACGGGAGCATTTCGTCGAAAATTTGTGTCATTACTGCTCACGAATTGAAGCTGGACGATAGAGGAATGAACGAATCTTATGCTTGCCCTATTCGATAGATCTAGGGGAGTCAAAGCCCTGCCGTTGCGCACAAAGGGAATCTAGGGTATATCGCTACAGCCAACACCAATCGCCAAACTCTGACCAAAATCTTCACCACATACCATCGCAATTAAATCAACAAACCTGCGATCAAACGACCAGTACCCATGCGCAATCCACCTGTTCCGAGAGCACCAAAATATATCGAACAAAGGAATGTTTTAGTCTCGGCCATCGGTCATGGCCAGATGGTGTGACTGAATTATTCATGTTAGAGTCTCATTCACTTTTTGGTTTAGGGAAGATACTCACTAGTGTTGTTGTGAAGCTCATGGCAACTCGGAACAATCCCGCCTGTGGTTTGGAAGGACGTGCCCGCACTCGTCACAACGCTCGATGTACCGAGAGCATTCCGGCAAATGCATGTTGGGCATAATACCACGGCACTCGGGACATTGCTCACGCGGACCATCCTCATCCTCGAACTGGGTGCTAAGCCCAGTATAAATCACCCGAGCCCTCCGTTGGCGGAGTCCCCTACCCGAGGGCACCGTGTTCGCGGGCTGCCCGCTCTGCATGGCTGGTGCAATGCGACTGCTTGAAGGTTGGTTCATCGGCGCAGCGGGAGTTGTTGGGTGACTGCCTACCGTTGAATTACTCCCAGCAGCTGATTTTGGCTTGTTCTTGGCTCCTGGTGGACGACCACGGCTACGACGACTGGGTCCTGCTGCGTCTTGGTGAGTCATTGGAACAGCCGGAACAACAGACGCTGGTGAATGATTTTGACCATGGAGGCCAGAGCTGAGAGTTGACAGTGCATCGTCCCTTGACCGAGGTAAGAACTCTAGTTGTGATGCTGGTCGTGACATAAAGGCTGCCCACAATTGTGCGCCGAGTGTAGGAGCAACTGGCCTGCCCAGGGTTGGAACACTGGCATTCACTGAGTTGTGAATCATCGTCACCACCTGCATTGCCAGTGTATGGATGCGTCGGTTGGTTCCGTAGCGGTTCAGTATCTCACCGACCACGTAGACGAAAGCCTCTCGGGTGTCATATCTCCCGAGGACAGGATCGACCGAGGTCCCGTACAGTTCCAATTGGAATGATGTTGTATTGGCAATGTATTCCAGAGTTTCGATCATGCTCTCTTCGTCATTGCCCCGCCAGAATTGCATGAGCAGTGCTCGCCATCTCCGAACTTCTTCGCCATGTGGCATGAATCTCATCCATGTTCCGAGTCCGATCCGCTCCCAGTGAATCCCAAAGTGGCCTTGGTATCGCCAACTGACTTGAATGAGAAACTCACGAAGAGTGTACTGCGTCTGGTTCGATGGCTGTGTGGTCGGCTGGGCTGTTTGCATTAGATTATCCAGAGCTTGCCTCGAGTTAGGAAGGAACGGGAAAAGTGATGGAGGCACCTGACCGCCGTTGGCCAGTATTGCCTCTCGGAACATTAATCTAGTGTTCTCCCTCAGTTGTTCTTGCTCAATAACCAACTGCCGAGCATTCAACCATCGCTGGTTCTGCGTCTCTGGCGGCCCTCCAGCTGCTGCATGCTCCCACTGATCTAGTATCTGACGATCCAACCACTCTTGGCTGTAGTCGAACGCACCAGGAGCTTGGGTTGTTGGAGGCAACGGAAATTGCATCGAGTTCTGGTAGGCTTGCCATGCATCTGCTTCCAACACGACGATGTTCTCACTCGCGGTTAGTGCGCCATCCATGACGGCTCTTTCCCAATGGTACTCTGCCCAGAGATGAGCAACTTCAGGCGTCGGTGGAGAATCAAAGTAGCCAGTTGCAGCTGTGGCGGCAGTGGCCGCAAGTGGGTAATGAGAAGCAGGTGACGATGCTGCTATCATTGGACCGTGTGGTGCTCTCGTGCCTTGAGAAGGGTGCATTGGTGCCACTGGTGCTCGGTTCGAGTCTGACTGCGCGCCTGAACCATTGCTCGGCTGGAAGGGAGCGTTATGGCTATGATTCAGTTCCCCTATCAGCCATGCGTTGTATTCATTGGCGAGACGCATGTTTTCCTCGTCGATGTTGTTCAACCCTCGTCCGCCATTCACGCCGTTGAAGTTATGATTGAATGGATTCTGGCCATCCATTTCGGCTGTAATGCGGAGAATTCTACAGTTGTTAACCGATAACCTGAAGAAAGACTCAAGCCATAGAGCTTAAGTATGTTCATGGCTCTCAGAGCAGAGCAAAGCTGTTGGCAAAAGAGCTAGGAATGAGGGAGGCTTACTTAGTTGAAAAGAGAAGAGAGAAGAGTGTGTATTGGTGGCTGCTGATTCCAGAGGAAAATCTATCGATGTTAGTTGAGCGTCTGAGAAGAGAACCTAGGCGTAAAAATTGGAGTGTTGAGCACTTGATGTCGTTGGTGAAAGAGCTTGGAATTGGCGAAACTAACCTGAGAGCAGCGGAGCGACGAACAGGGGTGTTTATAGAGGCGTTGTTTGTGTAAGAAGAAATAAGAAGACAAGAGCTATATGATTTATGATTTTCTGTTGAAAGGGACGGGGTTGTGAAGGAGGAAGTAAGAACGTCAAAGAATTGTATATTGGCTACAGTAATGGCATAACAGTACAGCAGCCGCGCGGATGTCTGCTCAGAGTAACACAGGCTAACCATGTTATATTAGGAAACACGCATGTTAAGCAGGTGTGACGTGACCTCCGTCCTGTGAAGGAGGAGGTCATGTGGATAGATTTGTAAATATCTATCCGGGTGAGTTCATGACGATTCAGATTCTGGACCTGCTGATAACATTCGTTAAGTAGGGGCTGAGGTTTGTGATTGGGCAATTGCTTGTGCTCGGGAGCTATGTTTTCCAGCAGCAGGCAATTGTGTATGCTCTTTGCTAGAACAATCTGTTCCTTGCTCCAGCACACAGCAATTGGAGCCGGTGCAAATTAACAGGTTGAAGTTGAACTCTACATCAGCGAGCTACGTGAATACTTCTTTCCTAGGCACATTCATTCACAATCTTAGTCTCAGTGTCCTTTTCATCCTCTTCATCATCATCACTCCCTTTCTCTGTGTCCAACCCAACCTGCACGATCGAAGTTAAAGACGATTAAACTCCTCCATGTCATGCTAACCAAATTCTACCTGTTTACTCAAATTCCTCAACCTCTCTTTCATCTCTAAGGTGATCAGCGCCTGAACCACGCCACTCCTCGTACACTGAAGCCAGCACCACTTCCCACTCCTCGGTATACGTCTCCCCACACCTACCCTTCCCACCTTCCCCTCAACAAAAATCACCTTGAGCCGCTCTGCATGCCACCGCTTCATTTTTCGTGCCACAGTCGGCGGTTGTTCTCCCCTTGACGTTGTATTTAACCTGGACTTCACTAGCAAAATTTGTTTTGCAAAAGCTCTTTGCCGTCCTACGAAGTTAAGGATATGGCGAGAGTTTGTATTATCGCCTACTCGACGCTCTATTCCTTTTTGCTGGCGAAGAGGTTTTTGTTCGGGGCCGTCGAGGCTGGGATTGAAAATTGTGCTGGTTGCGTAGGGGTTATCTTTCTTTCTCATTTCTTTCTTGTTGGGGCTGGAGGGCTTTTGAGGCGATGGCGGATTATCGATTTGTCGATTTCGATTTCCTCAGCTTCTGGCGGGTTTGACATGATTGGCAGGATGACGAGCATTAGGGCTGGGTAGGAAATGGTGTCTAGGCTATAAATATATGAATGACGACCGAGACCAAAAGATTATCCATCGTGCAATCACCCTTTGTATCTCTTACTGAGACTTTCAAAATCGAGTGGCCCGCGATTATGAACAAAGAAAAGGACTCGTAGGCATACTGCTTCTTTCAGAAAATGCTTTGGGTTACTGGAAGACGTGCTAGCAAGGCAGGCTATGTTACAAGAAAACTGAACAGAGGGCGGGATTTCGTGGTATTCTAAATCACTTCTTCCGATCGAGGGTCTAAAGTTTCTGGCAGATTACGTCCCCACAACTCTCCAGAAATCTAGGAAATTCGATCTCCAGAAAGAGACTCAATGCTGAAGTTGGGGATTTCAAAAGTCCCGCACTCGATTCAGGTGTTTGGTAACACAGTCTTACAGTGAAGAGAGCCAAGCGTCTGTTTCGTCTAATCTATAAGTATAGTTATCAGAATTATTTACACTATAGTCACCAGATGACTACTGGGGGCTATTACGGAGTAGTTCGTAGCTATTATACTCGATAAATTTCAATTTTTACTGCGAAATTTGCAGATACTCATGCTTTTATTCTCACAATTAGCCCCCAAAAATTGATTATCGATCGCACGCCAACTATCCATCCCTATCAGTTTCCTCTTTTCAACCACCCTATTCGCTCACGGACTATTCACCTTCAACTTCCTCCATATCATTGTCCCCTACATCGCTGTCCTCTGCTCCATCGCCCACAATCTCATAATCGTCATCAGCAATTGCACCAAAGTGATATCGTTCCTCCACCATATTACAACATTCTTTTTGGTCCCACCTTGTACCCTCCATCCGTGCTAGCATATACCATAATTGTATCATCTGCAAACACTCTCTTTTCGTCCTCCCATCTGCCTTTAGCTCCCCTAGTAATGTCCAGAACCTCTCTGCAGAAATCGTCTTCCTGATTTTCTCAATCAAACCTCCACGATACATCTCCCACAAAGCCTTTCCAGCCCACGTAGGCATATAGTCCTCTTCGTCCAATCCTCCTAATCCTCCCCCGATTATTAATAAGCGGCGTTCCAAGTTCGATGACGTGTATGCAAGCACGCTTTCGGGGATTTTGGCCAAATATTCCTTCCCCTTTGCTCGAGTCATGAAGGGCTTCATTTTGATAAGACGGAGATCGCGGCTATACTTGCTGCGGATGTGGTACTTTTCTCGCAGTCGTGTCCGGAATGGGTTTCGGGGAAGGAGTCTTTTGTGATGAGCGCTGATGGTTGGATTGTAGCGCGTTTTTTTTGTCAAGGGATTCCACATTTTCTTGTGTTTGTTCACTCTGGGGTTTGTGATACCAGTCCATTCCTTGTATAGCCGGTAATGGATTAGCGAGTCGTCTATTTCTGGTTCTGTCTCTTGACTTAGTGATATGTTGGACATGTTGTCTGTATTTAGGTGTTTGCGAGTGGAGTGGTAGCGCAGCAGTATGTGTACGTAAGTTGGGTTCCATGAGGGTATTCGCTCTGTCTTTCGTATGCAGACAATGATCCTTATGCCTAGACATACAGGTTCAATTACTGCACGAACGCGATCAAAGCAGAGTTGGGACCATCGATTTTTAAAACGACGCATTCAGCTTTGGAAGAAAGAATCGGGGCAGGAACAAAGGGCAAATGGAAACTCTAGAACTTTTAATATCTTAGGGGCTCCAGTTCTTATAACTACAGGTCAATGCTCACAGCCTCCGTCAAAGACCATCCCACATCCCTTTCTGCAACAACGCTTCTTAACTCCACAGACCTCTTTTTCGTCTTCGAACTAGGACTGCTGCCGAGGAGCGTCACTCTGGCAACGTGAACACCAGGATCATACTCAAAATGACCATCCCAGTGCAATGTCCCATTAGCATAAGTGTACTGTATCAAAGAAGTCTGGGGCTGGTCAATCGCATCTCCCTCATCCAAATACAATTGCCCTGTCGCTGTACCGTCTAAACCAGGCGCAACGATGATGTGGAAATTCTGCTTGCGTAACTCAGTCGTTGTGTTCGCGCTTGCAATCCGCAAAGGTAGGATAGTTCCGCCTCGAATATGGAGAGGAATAGTTGTGTAGTTGATGTTGGTAAGCTGGTGCCACTTTCCTTCACCGCGCACTGGTAGTCCCGTGAAAAAATCGTAAAAGATATCGTCTGGAAGATAGATGTTTACACTTGTGCTGTTAACGTCTGTGACAGGGCTGACCAATACAGCATCTCCAAAGAAGTATTGATATTCAATTGGGAAGGTCGTGGCATCATTGGGATACTGGAAGAACATTGGATTGACGAGCGGTGTTCCGTCCTGCGTTTGTTGCCAAAGAGCTGTATAGATATAGTCTAGTAGGCGGTAACGGACGTCAATGGCAACTTTCACTGCTTCGGTGACGATCGGCCAGCGATAGAATTCCTGATAAATTGACCCATCAGCGTTGTGGTTACGGTAGAAGCTGGAGATGCCCCCAGCATTGCCCATCGTGCGCATAGAGTACTGGTTGTATTCCCTGCAAAGCCACAAACGTCCGAGCCGACCATCGGAATTTGATACAACGAAGCGAATTGCAGTAGCCCAGAAATAGAGAATCTGAGGCGTATTAGCCATTCTGTGCGGAAAGGGAAAAAGGTCACAACTTCGAATTACCTATAGTGATCTTCGTCGCTGAAGTTGTCTCCGAGCCAATGACCAACCTTTCGACCAGCCCCAGCAAAAGTGCTTCTCGTGATGATTAGCGGACGGCGCGCAGGTCTTCTGTTGATCATAGCATCCCGACTTGCCTCACTCATCATCGTTCCGTACAGATTGTGAGTGTCATATTCGGCAAGCCCATTATAGTGAATGAGCTCAGAAGCAATGGTGAGATTGCTAATTGACCCGGCAGCATTCTTGATTTCATACTTTGGGTTGACCAAGTCTCGTCCAGGAAGGCCGAGCATGTGCCCAGAAGGCTGGCGATGCTGAAGGTTACGTTTAGAGACTGGGGTCGGTTGAAGCCCTGTGGGGAATCCAGCAATAGTCGGTCGATTGTTATAGCGGAGAGATGCAGGAGGCGGAGGATCATCGTTCGTAATTGCAAAAGCTTTTGGGTTGGCACAAGGGTATGGGCAGAAATTCGATGCCTCGTTCATGTCGATCCAAAGAGCATCAATATCAACTCCTGTGTTGGCATCGAAGAATGTCGCAAATTCTGAGTTCCAATAAGGCTGGGTTCTCGGATGAAACCAATCCGGGAAGACAGTGACCCCAGGCCAGACGACACCGTTATAGGTCGAGCCATTGGAATACTTCAAAAAGACATCGGACGAAAGACCATTATCGTATGCTGAATTGTTGAGATACGCGACTGCCGGATCGACCATAACAACATAGTGCTGCTGTCTAGCATGAAGAGTCGAAACAAGTTCTCGCATCTTCTCCAATGGAAAGCGCAGCGGATCCAAAGTGAAGACTTTTCGGCTGTCCATGTAGTCGATGTCGGTCCACATGGTCTCCAAGCTGATACCGGCGGCAGAATAGTTCGCGACTACTTCTGCCACCTCGTACACATCGACGTAGCCATATTTGCACTGGTGGAACCCAAGCCCCTGTTTCGTATATGAGCAAGTGATTACTCGGGGGTTGAATGCTGACTTACCCAATATGGCTGCATGGCAGGAAGGCCAACAGTAGCACCAAACTGTCGTGAGACATCCTTTGGAGTCGGCCCAGCTAGGAAATACAGATCAATGATTCCACCAAGGGTGTTGTATTCGAGATACTGTCCACCAGTGGCTGAATTATTGATCTTGATATCCATGCCGTTCGAGTTCAAGAGGAAAACCCCATGAGTTCCCGACGAACCTCGAGTTTCGTAGTATACTGGATCTGTGCTGTGGTTATTACAGTTCAGTCCGTTTCGCTCGGTATAACTCACGGTTTCCATACAAGTTTGTCCCAGGAGGCGTGCCGTACGCATCTCGAGACCACAGAGTTCGCGTGTAGTTGGTCGTGTTCAATTGGAATGGGTCGGTATGTTCGCCCAGTCCATATAAATGAGGTGACTCTGGTAATCGGGTCCGCAATCTAATGTATTGAGATTGGAAAACAATGGCAGCAGCTGATGTATCAAACAGGGTTTCGTTTGAGCCCGCCCTTGACACAGAGAATGAGAATGGGCTAGCAACATAACTGAACTTGATAGTCGCGTTATTGGCGTCCGAGGCCGCGGTCACGTTCGGTCGTGGAAGAACAGATTCTGGTACTTGATATACGTTCTGAGCCTCATCGTAGATCTTGACATGAAGTCGAGTAGCTATCCTGAATTAGCCGGTTCCACTATCAACACTTTCAGGAGAAGTCTTTTACCTGTTTCGTACAGAACAGAAAGCTTGAGGTTATCAAGATCCTGGCCGTAAGTATTGCATGCTACTCCAGCCAGCTTCAAATCAGCTGTCAGCCCATTACTGGTCGTTACAACGTTCGATGCTGTATAACCTGGACAGCCCTCAAGACCAGAGGTTGATTGGCGTGAGAAGATCTCGGCAGCCGATGTCGCTGACGCCACAAGGGCCAATAGTGAAAAGGAACTTCTCATCGTGAACTTCATCGAAACAAACTCCTTGTTTTTTGATGAACCCTGTCTACCAGTACCCGGGAATCCTCATCTTTATGCTCGAACTTGAAAGAAGATCTCCCGTCTTTGCTACTGGGTAATTGCACATATACAACATCGCAATGTTACCACCCCCGCACTTCTCGCCATCAAAGTCATCACGCCTTCTCCACGATGCTGGAGAACCTGCTGAGGCTCTCTAATTTCTGTGGAGAGATCACATACCACCTACCACCTATGGATCGCCAAGATCGCATCTTGCTGGTTGGGTTGGAAGGATGACGATGATTGAACGATGATCACAAGAATTCTCCGCAAACCTTTTCTTGGCAGTTTGGATCTCGGACCGAGATGTCGACTTCTTCCGAAGATCACGATGGTTGCATGCAGAAGCAGGGCTTTCGTAGGGCCCTGAAAATTCCCAATCTTACTCTGAGATTTGAGCAAACGCAGATGCACTCGTGGGACACTGACCATGCAGATCCAGTACTGGAGAAGGGTTTCTTAAAGACTAATATGATACCTTCCATTCGAAAGCGCTTGATGGACGCAGAGAAGAGTGATTGGCCGAAACTTCTTAACTTGGTTGCTACTGTTGGTGGCGATTCGGATGCTTGAGTTCAGAGTGTCAAAGGAGAAAGGGACCACGGGCTCGAGTGAATGGAAGAAACCACGAGTGAAGATAATAAATTTCTATCAAGTAGATTGAGGCTGTAGTAATTTTGGTAGAATGAATTCAGCAATGAAGTCATAAAATTTGCATACAATACACCGGCAGGAGGGTTCGTAGATTCGAATAATTCTACTGACCAGTCGATTTGAATACTGTGGCCACGAAAATCATCCACACCAGCCAACTCCCGCAAGGAGGGTGAAAAACTCCTAGCAATTTCAAAGAAAAATCTCTAGGAATTTTCCAATCTATTAAAACATTCAAGAGCCTTTCTATTAGCTAAACGGTCGACGGTTCAAAGATACCTTGACCAACCTCGCTGTCGCAATGTGTACGTGGATTCTCAGGTTCTTTAGGGTGGATAACCGGAAGTATATCTGGTACCTTCGATTTACATAATCGGTCCGGTCACTCAAGTGGGCTTTTAAGTTAAAAACAGTCAACATAAGCATTGCGTGTTTGTGAACCTCTTTAGTCTTCGAGGTGACATTAACTCTTTGAACTTCCGGTCGGTTTGCTTTTCTATTTGTCACAAACTTCAATTCATACATCTCAACTTGAAATATTCGAGCTGGAGGATTGATGACTTTGCCGCTCAAATAAACTCGCCAGCAAAATAATGTTCTCCATGGAAGTAAAGAAGCTTTTCTTGAGATCTCCCTAACCCTGGTTATATATTGCAACACCTTCCTTGGTTGATTAGCTAGCTTTGTGTTCACAAATAGAATTTATACCGGGTATTTACGAGACAACAACGATATTCAACACAGATAAAGGCTTTTGAAGAGGCAATCGCCATAATGAACACAGAAATCAGTCAAGTGGTGACTAGTCAGCACCAAAACTATCAAAGAAACTATCTGCGCGGTATTTCGCTGACCAGCGTCCGCGCAATATAACACCCACGGACCAAACATAAACATCAAGTTAATGGTCCGTTATTTCGTGCCCGGCAATCAAATTGTGAAGTCTATTCACGATCGCACTAATGAGTATCTTCCGAAAGCGGTAGGCTAAACACATCCCTGATTCTTGCTGCATCATGAAAATAGAACAAAGTCCTTCATCCAAAGTGTTCTTCGACTGAAGTGAATAGTTGCGCAGGTGTGAGAGAATGGTCAACAGCAATGGGGCAGTTTCTGTCATAAGGCCCCTTTCTCGAGAAGGCCAATCGTATTACAAACCGGTTTATGACTGAATGCACACATACATCCGAAAAAATGACTGACACATACACGTAATGGCTAACACATACATTAGAATTTCTACACCAAAAGTTTCATCTTTCTCCCGTCATTTCTAGCGAAATCTCGAGTAATTCAGTCCTAAGAATTCGAATCGAAATAAAAGGGTGATATAGTGGTCCTCCTCTCGCTATATCAGTTCGAATTTATGCAGAAATTCTCTAATTTCAAATTAATGTATGTGCCAGTCATTACGTGTATGTGTTAGTCACTTTTTCGAATGTATGTGTATATTCAGTCATTAACCGTATTAAAACTCTGTCCTTGAAATCCGAGCACGGATAATTACCGGATTCTATGATCAGATCCGGGATCGAGGCGAAATCTCGCGTTCCTATCTTCCGCCAAAATCCTTGATCAGTTTTCGCTGTGCAGATGTTGAACATCAACTGGTACTGTGGCGCAATGAAGACATTCAATTTGTCGAGAATTTTGACGTAAACCCAAATTCTGTTTGCTACTTCCCAATATAATAAGTTGTTTCGAGAGAAGAAAGGTATCTCCTTTGCAAGACACAATTGCTGAACAATCCACAAAGGGTCCGGTAGGTGGCGCAGAAGAAGGCATCAGGATGTGGCCTTGCTCCAATGACCGGATCATCTAGAAGATTGTTGGAAGCATCGTAATCTGGCACTTTGTTGAGCAGGGCATCAAGACGGCACCTTTCACATCCGCTCACAGCACCCGAGAAATACTGGAGAACATTACGATCGAGTACATCGCTCTATTCCACAGACTGGAAAGCCTGATCAAGACCAAGTCCGAGCCAAATCACCGCGATATGGGCCTCGCTGTATATGGTCGCCATCGTGCCCACCTGATAATCACATGCTGTGGTATTCTCTTGGCCTATACAAACAGCGTCCACTCAGTAAAAGTGTCTTTGGTGCATATCGTCATTAGATCAGATATCGTCCTGAACAATACCATTGCTTTAGGCCCTGAACACCATTGCATTTTACATGAGGGCGACAAGCGCACGATAGAGATTTTGTCGGACATCGAAATCCATACCATTCACACAAATCGGCTTCACTGGCTGTTTTGGCCCCATTTGTAACTCAAAGCGACAGATCTAGGGTGATTTGTAGCGTCAAACGTCTCCAATTTAAGAGTGCTGTTGGGCTCGAAAGACAGAAGCCTAAGCTGGCGAGAGCTGATTAAGGAGCTGGGGTCCATAGGAGGATCACCTCGACCTGGCGCAGAGCCAAGGGTGTGAGAGTTGAGATTAATCTCCTGCACTTGTAACAAACAAAAGTTGGAATGACATTGATTGCTAGGCCCTTCACGCCAATCAATTTCATCAAATGCTCAAAACCGAGAGTACAAGAAATCCAAGTTGTCCTGTTAAGTTACCCACGCCAAACGCTGAGGACAATACCTCCAAAATGAGCCCGAATTCTTTTCCCATACACCCACACAGGAATTATGCCGAGGCCGAGAGCGGCTGTCACACCGCCAAAGATTCCAAAAGTTTCACTGAAACCCTGCTGATCGATAAACTTGTAAACGCCAAAAGACATGCCAAATGAGACCACATTCCGCAGGGCTGTTACCATAACAAGCATGCTCCTGTAAACCCATTAGCTTTCATTGAAGTTGAGAGTATACTGTTGACTAACCCGGCCCATTCCGGATAGCATTCAACTGCGTAGACCGATGCTACACTGTTGGTCGCCATAAAGCCATAGCTCAGAAGCGTGTTCGCAACGAAAAACACCATTATATGGAACTTTTCGGGATAGTCGCCAACATAACCAAATAATACTGAGCCCGAAACTGTGGTCAGCATGGGGATGATGAAATTGATTAGTTGGTGCTCAGGTTCTCGAACGCCACCATTGCGTTTTGTCAACTGGAGCGACAGCCAATCCCCCCCTATTCCAGTGACGATGAACGATGATAGACCGGCGACAAGTAAGGGCAACGTGATCAGACTTGCATCCTTCATGGGAAGGCTGTAGGGAGGTAAGAGGAGGACTGTCCCGGCCGTCATTTGGGACGAAATGTTGGTGCCAATAGTGACCGAATTAATCAATACAACCCATACAATGTTCGGAAGCAGTAAGCTCAAGGCCATCTCACGGATGCAAGTAATTGCGGATCGAACGTCGCTGTATTTGAAAATGGTCCATCCCCAGCGCTTTCGTCCGTACACAGCATAGTCTATGTCAGGTCGGACTTGGTCAGGGAGAAGGCTGGAATCTTTTCCCTCTGCACTAATGTTGAATGGGCTCTATACATATATATAAGGGTCTCGTATGAAATGTAGTATGTCTTAATTAATTAATCTATCTACTATTCGTGCGATAAGGTCGTAACCTTATCGCCCCTAAATACCCCTACTAGTAGCGTTCTAACACTAGTAATCTTTTTCTTTATATTACTATATTCATATATATAGATGCCTCTTTTTCTTACTAACTAAAGCTTCGTACGAACTAAAGCTTAGTATAAACTCTATCTTCTATTAAAGTAAGGTCTTATATAAACTAAGGTTTAGTCTAAACTAAAAAATCTAGATAAGTTAAAAAAAACGTACGAACTGAAGTCCCGTTCCTATTTATAACCCGCTTTTAGCTACTTAGTAATATCGTACGAGTAAAGATATAACTCTATAACCTATATCTTCTAACTTAAAAGTAGGTACTATATAACTAACGGGTCGGATAACTACGGTATACTAGTACTAGTAGTTAATATTTAAGGACTAGCTTTCTCGTACGACTTTCTTAACTTAATAATAATAACCTCTACTTTCTAGTCTCTTTCTCTAATAACTTTAAGACTAATAATAATTCCTTCTTCTTCTTCCTTTTTAATATCTATCGTACGAACTCTTCTATACCTCTTAAACTAACTTTAAAGCTAACTTCGTACGATAGATAATATCTTAAGCTATTATCCTTACTAGTAATACCCTTCCTAGCTCTACTATTACCGTTAATAGTATAGGTTAGCTCTCCGTATAAATTAATACTAATAGTATCTAGTACCTCCGTCTCCTAACTAGTTCCGCGTTAAATCGTACGCTTCTCTAGGCTCTTTATACTAGTATATATTATTAATTTCGTACGAATAATATTATATTCTAACTTTTCTTAGGCTAATAAGGCGAATATTACTACTATACCCTCGGTCGATATCGACCTTAAGATTCCTATAGGTCCGTAGAATCTTTAGCGCCTCGCTGCTAGTATTATTCGTCGCGAGGAATACTTTCGTACGGTTCTAATCTAGTCGTACGGTACCGTCTAGGCTAACTACTCCGATAAGTATACGAAGGCTAGTTCTTATAAGTTCTTAGACTATCGCGCGATTCCTAGTTTCTATCGTAGTACTTATACTAAGTGCGTCTAGTAGTCATACGGTACTCGTTATAATTATTATACCTAGGTATCTTAGATATAGGGTAGGTAGGTTAGATCTTAGTATAAATACTTAGTAGATTTAGTATTTATACGGTAGAAGTCTAAGTAGGAGTTAGCTATTATATAAATAAATATCTTAAATCTAGATACTAAAATAGAATTTAATAGTAATTTAATCTTTAAATAATATTTCTTAATATATAAAAATAATAAAATAATCGAGTAACCTAAATAACTCCTTCCTTAACTCCCTACTAATAACTTTATACGAGAAGTTAATTAGCCTCTCTTATTTCCTAGTTTCTGTTAATAAATACTTTAACTCGTACGACGAGTCTATTTATTAAAACTAGCTTCTTAAGTACTATATTTAGTAATTTCTTAGTAAGAGTATCTCCTAGATTGTCTCTTCCGTTAATATACCTAATCTTAGAGATTTCTCTCTTTTCGTACGATTCCCGAAGAGATATAATATCAATTATTAATCTCTTCTTAGTTATATTTCTAAGTTTAACTAGGTATTCGTATAATAATTTCGAATCGGAATAGATAACCACCGGGATTCTAGGGAGCTAGAGGTAGGCGGTAATCTATTAGAGAGTTATACTTAACGCGATACCGCTATTAAAACCTATTATTATACCGTATAGCTCGCTTACTAGTACGCTTCGCGTAACTCTCTTATATTTGGTTAAGCTCTAGTAGATAATATTCCCTTAGATTTTAAATTCTATTATCGTGCGAGTACGTTCTTCAGCTAGAATAATAAGAAATCCTAGCTAGGAGCTAAGGTCTTTATTATTAGCGAAGGATCTATTCGTAAAGATAAATAGTTTTAATCGTATAAGGTTTAAAGGAATATATCTTAAGCCTCTTTCTTTATTATTAATCTACTATTTAATTTATACGTTAAGGTCCTAAATCTCCTTCTTTTCTAGTTCCTTAATTTATACGGCGATAGAAAGGTTAAAAGCTACTTTAGGCTAATAAATAGAGGCGATATATACTCCTCTCGTACGTTATTCGGTATACCTCTAAGCGTAATCCTTCGTATAAGTAATTATTTCTAGCCGATTCGATTATCCTTTCTACTAGAGTAGGATATCTTTACTATCTAGTTAGATTTTACCTCCGTTAAATTTAATTAGTTAATCCTATACGAGAGTAGTCTTTAGTTTCACGCGAAATCTAGCCTATTAAAGTTCTTTCTCTTCTCTTCTAGAGAAGGTCTTTATAGCGAAGCTAAATATATTATCTATTTATAGCCCTATAATCCCGAAATCTATAGGTCCTAAGACTATAAATAAAAGATATAGATCGTACGAGGAGATTTTTATATAGAGCTTATTCTTATAGTACGAATAATATATCTTAAACTAGTAAAGACCTAATTCTACTAAACCGTATAAGGGCTTTATAATTTTTATAATTATATCGTACGGGAATTTACTTTCTAATTTAGTAGGAAGTTATACGAAGATCTACCTTATTAACTAGTTATCTACTTAGATATATACTTATATAATATCCCTAAGTTCCCCTTTTACGTTAAAGAATTTAATAAGAGATAGGCCTAGCGCGAGTATAAGTCGTTAGCTTATCCTTTAGATTATTAGTAACTAAGTAAGGAGGCTTTCTTTCTCTTTATCTCCGTAGCCTTATACGATAAGTCTTAACTTCTCGTATAGTTTAATATTCTTACCTTTTATCTCCTATACGAGTCTAGTCTTAAAGATTCTCTAGTCTCCGTATAATTTTAAGTTAAATTTAATAAAGTAGAAGACTTCTCGTACGATTAGGTCGTTAATCTTAGTTATATCGGATTATTTAAAAGGGTCTCCTAGGGTTATAATAATCCTATCTTAGCGTAGCTTAAGTATAAGCGTACGATCGTCCTATTCCTTTTTATTAAGATAAACTTAGCTATTTTCGAGGTATCTTAGGCGTTATCTCGATCTACCGCTTATCCGTAGTTCTCGCGGTTCCTATATTTCAGGTTCGTACGAATCGTCGTATTAGTCTTAGTCCTAGGTATCTAATTCTTCTCGTTCGTCGTACGGAGTATCGTTCTAGGGTTTCTTTTCCTTATAATATAGTTTTACTTAGGTCGCGCGGAATTTAGTTAGTCCGTTTAGTAGTATAATAATAATACTATAATCTTTAATTATATCGATTTTATATAGGCTAGTCTATCCTTTATTCTCTCTCTAGACTATAACCTTACTCTTAAGGGGAAGGGTAAGGATCTATTAAAGGAGTAGGCTATTTCTTATATTTATTATACGATTAATATCGATATATACCTAGATTCTATAGAGTTCTTTTATTACCTCTCGTACGGCTTCTACTCTCTTCGTAATATCGGGTAAGGGGGGTAAGTCTTAGTTAATTCTTAGATAGGCGCTAAAGATAAGGAGGGTTAGTATAATACCGTTTAGTCCTACTATATTATTTAGGGCTTTAATTACTATCTATAGGATCGTATATTTATCGGTAGAGCTCCTAATCTCTCTAGAAATAATATTAAATACTTTTTTAAGTAGTTTATACGAGCGTTCAATCTTTCCTACTACCTAATATACCTTAACTAGTATTTCTTCGCACGAGGATCTAATAATACGTACGTTATTCCTAAATTCCTTTAATATAAAATTCGTCCTAGGGTCGTGTACGATGTTGTCTAGGGGTCCTTAATAGACGTAGATCTAGTATTTATATAGGGTATCCTATATATCTCGTACGGATATTAATTTTAGGAACGTTACTACTTAAAATAATATCGTATAATTAATAACGTGTAGGACTAGTTCTCCTTCGATATATATAATATCGATAACGATCTTATAATTAAAGTAATAATCGTCCTTAATTAAGAACTTAAATCTTTAAGGGGTAGGGTCGTGCGATTAGTATTAGTAGTAGAACTTACGGATTTGTTCTAGTATAGGTTCTTAGACGTTAAAATAGCCTATATTCTTAAGGAGCTTATAGAGGCGTTCTATACGAAGGTATCTAAATCGTCTATAGAGTCTTCTTAGTTATAGTTCCGTAAGGTAGATTCCGGCCTCTAAGGTACTTATATTAAAAAATAGGTATCCCTATTTCCGTACGATAGGGATTATCGATCCATCCTCTCGTACGATAATATCTTAGACGTTATTAAAGTAGGCTTTAAGTCTATCTACGTCGTATAATAATAGGAGGAATAGCGTAGCTATATTAAGGATATAGTAGGTAATCTTTCCTAGTTAGTTAATTATTTTAATCGTACTAATTACTAAGGTAGCTATATTACTACTAAATCTAATTTTAACGCTTCCTAGTATCTAGTCGACTTTCGTACGAGGGAATTCGCGGAGGTAGGCTTTTACTTAGGACTTTCCGACTATTAAGAATCTTACTATTCCTATATCCTATAGTTCGCCTTAGTATATCGTACGGTAATAGTTACTAAGTATAAATTAGTCTACCGTAGTAGTTAGTTTCTCCTAGTAGATATCTTCTCCTATCGTACGATAGATAAAAGCGGCCTATATAAGGAACTAGACTACCTTTTTACTTAACTCCTTATCTAGGTTCTAGTCCTCCTTATTATCTAAGGATAGATTCTCCCCTTTATATACCGTAAGGTATTATACGAATTATTTATCGTTAGGGAGTTTATAGCTAGAGTCTTCGTATACGGTAAGGAATTAGGTTTTCGTACGGTCGCCTTTAGATTTAGGATAGTTCGTTAACTAGTATCCTACTTTCCTATATACGAAGTATTTTAGACCGCCTCGTACGAATCTAGTCGCCTAGAATAGTTTTCGGCGGAATAAGGATCTTCCGTATAAGAAGTTAAAAGATCTTCTACGTAAAGATTAACTTCTAGAGCTACTATTTCTTAATTAGAAACGGTTTAGTTAGAAACGGCCTCTCTATTCTCTATCGTTTAAGATATACCGCCTATCGTTATAGAAAGCTTCGTACGAATCCTTAGTAAGGTATTATTTTACTTATCTATCTAGCGATACTTAAAGAGATAAACGAAGATCTAAGAAGAATTCCTCGTACGACTACTTTAGGTTAATTAATACGGGTTCTAGTTCTAGGACTCCTTTATATATATTAATAATAGTCGTACGAAGGGTAATTTCTCCTTAATATCCTAGTCTAAGGGCCTTCTATACGAGCTATAATTTATCTAGTATTATTATAAGTACCTCTAGGAGGGTTTTATCCGGATTTTCGTATTAGACTTGTACGAATATAGTCGTTATCTAGTCTATATATGTTATAGATCACACCCAAGCCACAGAAATGGTACTAGAAGAAATGATAGGGCAGGAAGGGTTAGAGATAGAGGACCTAGAATATTAGGAAAACGAGTAGATAGAGTAGTAGGATAAGCTAAGCGATAACTCTAGCGGTACGTACTAAGTATAGTTACGTAATATACCTATAGTCCTATAGCCTTAATACCGTGCCTACGATTCTAAAAGTATAGGAAGTATAGGAAGGTTACTAAGAGTATAGGCAACCTATAGGACGAAGGAATATATAAGGAAGGTATTTAGTAGGATCTCTTATTTCTTTCTTTATAGTTATCTTATATTACTTTTCTTAAGTTAGAGGTTTATAAGATATAAGTAGTAACGATACTTTACTTAAATATAAAGCTAATTTATCTTATATACCCCTAGCCTTATATTAGGAGAGACTTTAATATACCGTATAGCTAAAGGCTAACGCTATCTCCCCTCTCCCTTAACCTAGCTCTATCTTATTATAGTCGACAATTTAACTACTATTCGAAACTAGTTAAAAGGAATAAGAAAGGAAGAAAGGACTTAAGGTAAGTCTATCTACTAACTCTCGCCCTTACCCTAAACCCTCGTTAGGAAGAAAGTACGATACGATAGGTATTCCTAAGCGAAAGGAGTAAGAGATACTCTAAGGATACGTAAACTATACCGTACCAAGAAAACCAGTCGTAATAATATAGTACTAGTTATAATTCGTACTCGTATTAAAGTAGGTATCTATAAGATAGTAGATCTTATCCTATCTTTTATCGGGGCTAATATAGTAGAGGTAAAAGTCTTCCGTACGATCTAAAAGTATCTCTAGGAAGACTACGTAGTATTAGGCTTCTATAATCTAGAGTCTTCGGTAAAAGCTAATAAAAATCTTTACTTTATTATAGAGGATGTCGTATAGTCTACTAGTATAATTCCTTTCCCTTTTCTAGCCTTTTTAGAAAGCTAAAACCTTATACGGATCGATAGTCCTATTATAGATTATATATTATAGAGGTAGGTTATAGTCTATTCGTACGAGACTTAGGGGGCCTTAGGGGGGGGTTTAAGGTCCGGGAAATAGGGGGGGTATTAGCTATACGAAGCTTAAGTAAGGGAATCCTTATAGTAGGGGTAGTAGTATTAGTTAATTATATAAGGATATTAATTTTATAGATCCTTAGATTTAACTTAGTATAGGTATAACTAGTCTAGTAATAGCTCGTACGAATACGTTAGCAAACGAGTAACCGGTTACTTTAATACCTCTTTCTAAAAGGACCGTGATTATTTCTTTTATAAACGTACGATTAACTAAGCTAAAGTGGTTTAAATTCTATCTAACGAAATCTTTAATAAGTAATTATCTAAGTATATAGTCTCTAAGTCCGATCTAGATAGTCTCTATTATCTTTTACGCGAAGTATATTATTAATTTAAATATATCCGGGTCTCGTACGAGGTCAAAGTCGGGGTTATCCTAGTATATAAGACTAATAATCTTTTCCTAAATTTTAATAGGGATACTACTACCCTTTAAGATATCCTCGTACGTAAGCTCTTTCTATTCTTATAATTCGGTTTGTCTTCGTTGCTTTTAAGATTATAGTTTAGCTTTTAGTTTAGATTCTCTATCCTTTAATAATTCGGGTTATTAGTCGGCTATCGTATAGGGTTACCGTTTTATTATTTTTAGTATTTATTTAGTATATATCGGTATATAACCGCGTCTACTTTCTCGTACGATAATTAGATCTTAGCTATTACTAACTAGCGGTAAATAGGGGAGATCTTACTTTCGTACGAGATATAGATTTAATTCGCTCGCAACCTCTAACTAGCGGAGGTTTTAAGGTAGTTAGTACGAAGTCTTATCTAGGCGGGAACGCTTCGTCTCTTTACTCTTACTAATCTATAATTACCTCTATAACTACTAATTAGTATTAAATAGGCTCTATATATATATATAAGGGTCTCGTATAAAATGTAGTATATCTTAATTGATTAATCTATCTACTATTCGTACGATGAGGTCGCAACCTCATCGCCCCTAAATACCCCTACTGGTGGCGTTCCAACAACTAAAGTGTTAGTACATCTTAATTGCAGCAAGACTTTAGAGTCACATACCTAGAGCATCTTTGGTCCGATGGTACTTGGTTTCAGGTAGGAAAATGAGTAGCAGGACAAAAGCCAAAGCACCTGGAATAGTCATAATCCAGTAAAACCACCGCCAACTCAGTTTGGCAACAATTCTTGAAGAATTCACACCTAAAATCGTACCGATGACCCCCTGCGTCAATGTTCAGTACTTTGAGTTACACGACCAGGCTGTGAACTTACCCCTGAAGCCCAAAGCATACCAAAAAACTTGTTCCGCTCGTGAATAAAGGACATATCTTGCATGATAAGTGGAACAAGAGACTCCACAGCGCCTGTTCCTAGTGCCTGAAAGCACCGAGCTGCTAGATGAGAGGGTAGTCCGTGGCTTATCGCTGCCCAGGGGAGGCACAAAAAGGATAACGCAGCCAGAAACAGCATGACTGGTCGTCGGCCATAGGCCTCTGCGAGCGGGATAGAGATGAAATTGGAGACACCTATGAAAAGGCTGGGTAGGGATCCTAACATGCTCACTGCAGCGGCTGAAGGTGCTCCAGGAATCTTTGGGAATGCCTTCCCCATGTCTGCACTTCGATGGCCGTATGGTCCTGGTGGAGGAGCTGGCACTGGACCCATGTTTCCGCCGTTAAGCATCTTAGCATCGAGACCTGCGTACTCGAAAATGAAGATTGGAATCATGCCGGCGATTGCAGCCTGAACTGCAAGACCAATGGATCCGACTGTTTGCAGCCATTAGCCTGACCAGAACCATATCACATGGAAAACAAATTTACATATAGAGGCAAAGAGCGAGAACGCACATCCACTTGCGCCATGGTGCCATATTCAGCGGATCTAAGTTCAAATTAATGGGACTTCATAAAAGTTGCAAGGCTTTATTACCCAAAGGGTCAGATGTTGGAACTGGAATCAGTTTCTGTTTGCCATTGACATAGTACTTCTCGACAGTACCCAATGCTTCCTTGGAGTACCTCGTTCTCGGTTTATGGTCGTCTCTCTGCTCAACCATTTCAAAGGTTAAAACGATGTTGGTTGATTTCACATTCTCGGCCGCTGCCTCATCGTAGTTTTTGGGCATGGCGACTTCGACAAATGAGTTTGATAAATCTAATGCTCGAGATCGAAAGAGAAGTCTTAGTTGTTATCTAGGTCACAGATTCCAGTGCCAAGCAGTGTTCTCGATGGAGGGATGTACAGCGCCACTAGGCAGAGTCACTAATCTAATATTCGACCATCCCAAGTAGAAAATGCCTTGAATAGAAACTCCTGTGATGGCTAAACTAGGGATTCCGAACAAAAGGAGTTTAGGGCTCAGCGGATTTTGTATCCCTGCAGCCGCCAGTTTCTCCACGAGCCGGGCATGAAGTCTCAATTCACCCCACATTCTTGATGTTCAAGACACTTTGGTTGATTGTCACGTGGATGTGCCAGTTGGATTGGCTGTTCGGCTTGTGGGGTAGTGGGGGAAGCACAGAAGTCTCAGATACGGTGATCTACTTTGTATAGAGGCTCGAAGACAATTCCATGGACCAACTCCACAGAGCCGAAGCCTGACAGCTCTGTTCGGTGCTAGATCTCTTTCCACCGGTAGATTATTTCGGCCTTGTTGTAATTACGACACCAACCTACCCACACCTTCAAGTCAACTTCCAGTCACAGAGGGCCCAATTTTAGATGCTATTCCCGACACCAGATAAAGCCAGGCCCTCCAATCATCGAGGCGAGTGAATGGCTATGCCAAGGGATTGATGAACGGGGGATGTCATGGCAAAGTTTTCTGCCCGATGAACCCTTTTCAGCCGTTTATCTATCCGATAAGGCTGAAAATAAGGTGGCACGGATTGCATAGAGGCCCCTGCGGCGCCGTTCTCCGATCTTCGATAAAGGATGGCATCTCGATGAAGCTAAGACTCTACTCATCGGATGGATGAACCAAGACTTTCAGCGCCATCGCAGGCTCAGCTGCCCGATGGATGGATGATTGGAGGGCCTGGATAGAGCGCGACAGAACCCTGGCAATTTTCAAAATATCTTGACCTAGAATCTAGAATTTGACCACTATCGTAGATGGTAGAAATTCCTTGCATTAAGTAGAGATTGATATAAATTCGGAGGTTAGCGCTCATAAACTTGAGTATAGTCCTGCCACGTTTATAAGTCATTTTTCGCTACCCTTCACTCGATCTTCGCGTATTTGCCAAAGTGGAACTAGTCGCTCCTGCAAATCATCATGGATCAAGGCAATGGCTCATCTGATAGCTCTGCTACCATGTTATTTCAACATCTTTGGTCCTATTGCCATTTGTATGCAACAGCAATGGTTTTCATTCAACAATTCATACGACCAGTTTTTTTCTCGCCACTTTCCAAGTATCCAGGACCTGTAAGTGAATGACCCAAGCTATCGTCTCTTCTGTAGAATTTAGTTTTTGACAATTTCAACCAGTTCTTAGCTTTATTCTCCCCTCTATGGCAACTCAACGTCGACCGACAGCGGAACCGTCACCTGGTTTACCTCGCAGCACACAAAAAATTCGGCAAAGTCTTCCGTGATGGTCCCAACTCGCTATCTTTCTGTGACGGAAAAGCCATGCAGAAGATATACGGCACAGGAAAGTATTCATTTCCTCGAAGTGGCACATTTAAAACTCCGGGTATTGATCCGCAGCATCCCCCGGTCTTCTTTTCAATCTCAGCTGCAGTTCATACGAGGAGCAGACGAATGGTAAAGAAAGCTTATGACATGAGCACGATACATAGTATGGAAGGTCAAATTGACGACCATATTTTGGCATTTCATCGAAAGCTGGATGAGGAGGTGGCGAATGGAAAGTTTTTTGATCTGTCCAAATGGTCTCAATTATCTTACGCTTGATGTGATATCGGATTTGGCCCACGGGCAGGCGTTCGGTATGCTAGAATCAGGCCAGGATATTCACGACATTATGGTAACACTGCAGAGAGGGGACATGCTCTTCGCTGTACTCGCAGCATATCCATGGGTTTCGAAGGTCCTTTTTAGTGCTCCTGTGCAGAAGATCTTCAAGTTGCCAGATAGTAACGGATTAGGCTTCGTTATGAAGGTATGTTTCTATTTAAGATCAATGAACATTTCCCAGTAGACCCTTGATATCCAAGATGGCCAACAATCTGATCGACCATCGATATCGTCACGGAAGCGAAAAAAAGGATCTCCTCGGTGCTTTTATAGAGGCTAAGAATCCCGAGGGAGAAATCATTGCCAGAAGCCAAGTCTTTGGAGAAGTTGTGGCTACTCTTGTTGTAGGAGCTGACACTACGGCGAACTCGATTTGCGGAATTATTGGATTTCTACTCCAACAGCCATATACTCTGAACAAACTTCAACAGAAGATTGACTATGCTTGTCGCCAAGGGTTATTGTCATACCCCGTTCCAACATATGCGGAGTGCGCTAGGCTGCCATACCTTGACGCTGTGATATACGAAGCCTTGCGGCTCTCGCCTTCTATAGGAGGTGTTTTCACTAGAGCTGTACCAACTGTTGGAGCAGAGATGCTGGCTGGAGATCTGGTTCCAGGGGGAACGACAGTTGGTGTGAACAATTGGGTCTTCGGCCGAGATGAGGAAATCTTTGGGTCCGACGCGGAGGTATTCAAACCCGAACGATGGCTTGATGAGATGAATAAAAAGAAGCTCAGTGAGTATGGCTTCGCCTTCGGGCACGGAGCGAGAATGTAAGTGGATCTCTATGATTTCGATCTTGCTCTGAACATCCACTGACAGAATATTTAGCTGCATCGGCAGAAATCTCGCGTTTGTGGAACTGTACAAAGTTGTTTGTACCATGGTGTGACGATATGACATCAAGCCTGAATCGCGTTCAAAAATGTGGAAGGAAGAGCAAAAGTTTTTTTTGTACAAGACAGATTTCTCTGTCCAGCTATTACTTCGCAAGAATGATTGATTTACGACTGGATGACTGAATTCAAGGCAGACATTCTTCCTCTTCGCTGTAAAGATAGACCACACCATTGATTTCTTGTAAGAACAACGAAGATATCTGAAAATTCGCGCATCCGCTCGTTCTTTTGGTTGTACAGCTGCCTTGCAACGTATTGTTCAAAATTTCGAGAAGATGCATGTTCGTGACGAATCGCAATCAACAGCGATATAATTGAATATGGCCATCCTGGAGGTCATTGCCTGAGTGCCTAGGTTGATGTGGCTTATGCTGGCAGTTTCGTTATGAGTCGCACATGCTCCGTCAATCAATACCTTTGCTACGAATATAGCATGTTTACATACCATGCTCGTTTGGAGGACAGTTGATCTTCAATTTTTTACTCGGCGATAGCACCATCCTGTACATTTCTCACCTAGGTGGCTATAAAGGTGTCCTTCAGGCAGTAGACCCAAAGCCCGATCTTTTGGTAATGGGAATCGCGGGTCGAGGTAACATCGATGGTCGTCCATTTGATGGATCGGCCGCACAATGCGCAAGGGACATGGTTCAGTGGCTCGGCGAGCCGTCGAAGGTGATATGGTGCTTGCAAGATGAAATGCCTATCAAGCCATATCGCATTGATACTAAAGCGGCGACCCAATTGGTGGAACAAGAGACAAAGTCCAGAATCTGGGACCTAGAGCCTGCGAGGAAGTACAGTTTATGAATTGCAGGCCGTTGCAAAAATCTGTGGAGTATTAGCAAGATAGAAACGACGAGGGCTTCCAAAGAATAGCATTTGTTTCCTTAAGTTTATCCCAGCTCAATGTCCGTCGGCATGTGGGGGAGCTAAGTCCGACCCGCTGAATACTCCGTGATAGTCGATCCTGACATGAATGTGACCTCCGCTTCGGGTCTGAGCCATCATCAGGAGGGCCTTCAGTACTGCTAGCCTGTGCCAAGAATAGGAGTGGTACAGCGAGCGGCAGATAAGAACGTTGCATGCTGTAAAGTTTGAAGATATTTTTCCTGCGTCGCATCGCAAAATGGCAGAATTCAAAGTTATCGTTATCGGTGGTGGTTTATCCGGAGCATGCCTGGCAAAAGGTTTGGTCAACAAAAAATCAAATATGCCTCTCAAAGTTGTGGTTTTTGAACGCGACAGTGAGGAGGCCAACCGCACTGGTTATCAAATTCGACTTGGCTCACATGCGCTCAGCGGATTTCGCGCTTGCCTGACGGACGCACAATTCAAGGACCTTATGTTGTGCTTTGGCAGGTTGGGCGGTTCTATCTCTTCAGCTCCAGTTTTGTTTGACACAGAATTGAATTTGCTGATCGATTTGAGCAAATTCCCTGCGTACACTAAAAGTGCGCCGATCAGCAGGGCACGACTGAGAGATTTCCTTCAGACACCTCTTCGAGCACAAGGAGTGATCAGATTTGGGAAGACCTTTTCTCACTTCGAGACTTTGATGGGTAGACTTGGCGAAGAAGCAAAGATCAGAGCACACTTCACCGACGGCTCGGTGGAGGATGGAGATGTGTTGATAGCCTCCGATGGTAACGCCAGTCGATCCAACCTCCAAGTCGGTTGCAACAACATTGTCCACCTTACATCAAAACAAGGTTTCCTTGGGAAATGCGAACTGCCATGGACGGTCTTGAAGACTCTACCTCGAGAGATTGTGGAGAAAGGCACGATCTCGTGCATGTCCAATGGTCTGGTTATGTTTGCGGCTGCATACTTGCCAGACAGTATTCACGCTCGCGACACAGCGAATGTTGACCGACTTCAGAAAAATTCAGCCTCAGGGAAGAGCTCGGTTGATTACGACGAAACCCAAGCGTCATTGATGGTAGGACTCAATTGGGAAGCCGATCCTACGTGGCCAAACATTGAAGACGTGCCGGACAAGAAGGCCTATATGCTGCAAAAGTTGAAGGCCGATGGATGGCATCTTGGATATCAGCGTTTGGTGGAGGCTTTGGATGCAAACGAAATCTATGTCGTGACTACGCGGTGTGCAAAAGAAACTCCAGTCGAATGGAGGATGAAGGCCAAAGAAGATCCGGCGAACAAAGATAGTAAAGACATTGGAAATCCCCGGGTGTGGCTCATGGGCGATGCGATACATCCGATGCTTCCATCTCGAGGGATGGGGGCAAACCAAGCCTTACACGATACGGCTGATGCCCTTGGTCCACTTCTGGAGTTAGCCAGGTTGAAGGAGGCAAATGGCAATACTTTTCAACGGGGACATACAAAACAAGTTGGCAGAGTATGAGAAAAACATGATACCAAGATCCTTTAAATGGGTAAAGAAGTCGGGTGGGGTTGACGGAAGTGTAAGTCAAGACTGAGCCTCGATAGGAAGTGCTTGCATTGGCTAACATATTGTAGATGCCTAATTTTCAAGGGTGGCATGGCAAAATTACAGTCTTTATGATATCACAAGCGCTCAACGTTGTCGGTGGATTCATGGCAATCATGAAGATGCTAGGCTGGAGCCCCACGGACGACGCTCCGGAGCTGCCATGAGTGATAAACGGGGGTGCTAGGCTCAATTGGGCAAGTGGGACTTAAGCCACATTTGTGATTCATTTCTCGTCCTCCAGGACCTACAATCTGCATCATCACATCATGTTTATATCGCATCATCATGACATTGAACCTAGAATTGAATTGCAGATAGACACGCTCTGTAATACTAAAATGGGACACGCAGTCGGTGCGTTATTATATTTCCGGAAATGATGAGGACACTTGAGCTCGCGCCAATTGACGCAAGTAAAATACTCGTAGGCGTAGCTCGTAGACTGACTAGGTACTCTTAGGAGACAGCATGCTTCGAAGCCGTTCTGAGTTATTCGCATGCATGGATCTGAAATACTTGCAAAGAACTTTTGACGAGAAGAACCGACGCGAGCTTTAATTGTCCTTGTCATTTCCGGAACCACCATAAGTATGCCTTCTCCGAGTGAACAACGAGGGCGATAAATCCTTAGCTATGGTCGAAATTATATTTCTAGGAATTTCGTCATCACGAAAACAGCATACATAAGATGACAGCGTCACCCAACACATATTCTTCAATTTTTAGCCGCTCAAGCTCAGGACTTCATGTCGGTACATAAGGTATCGATCTTGAGGAAGCACATCGTTCATGTCACCAAACACATTGGTTCACTTTCAAAAGAACATTTTTATTTAATCGGTAACATAGGAACACATCTCCAATCTGATCGTACTAGTCAATTTCTCCTACCAATCTTTCTCCATCCACAATCCATCTATACAATGACACCGCCGCTTTAAGAGCTCAAACCAGCGAACTCTACAGACAAAGCAACCATCCCCGCAGAGACTACATTCGCCATATTGCAGCTTGCAGCAGACCCAGTGAATGTAGCCGGCTTCGCCGAACCTGCAGAGGTTGCCTTATTTTCGTGAGCCGCACTCGCCGGAGTCGCTACGATCGGCGCTGCTGAAGCTTTAGAGGGCGAGGCTGGACTAAGTGAAGGTTCTGCTACCTCTGCTACGGACGCCCCAAGAGTCAATGGGAAGCCGGGTTGACCGGTACATTGGCCGTTGATGAAATCGGCGTAAAATTTGACTTCTGCAGGGGATGTGCATGACTTTGGAATCTTGTTCAGGGCGTCTTTGAAGCTTTGATTCTTGCATAGGCAAGTTGGATCTTTGAACTTGTCAGCTTGGATGCTGCTGCATAATGAAGGATTATGTACTTGTGAAACCACAGCCTGTTGCTGAAATGGCTGGAAGCATGATTCCAGAACCGCTGTATTTTGTCGGTCCTGGTCCACCTCTTTCAATGGCACTGGAACTTACCATGCAGGGAAGTTGGGGACCCCTTGGGCGTATGCAAGTGCTGCGAATCCCGCAAGAGATGCTTTGGAAATCTTCATCGCGAAAGGTATGAAGATTTATAGTTTGATAACGGATTTTCAAGATGAGGCAGGTGCAGAATGACGGAGTAGTTATCAAATTGGCTGAAAAGGCTTAGAAGTCTCTCTGTTATGTATTCGAGTTCGCAAAGTACTCTTTCGTGTTCGATTCTGCCCTCATCTTGACCAGTCCAAATCCAGCACCCCATCTTGCTTTCCCTGAGTAGTCAAAAGAACAACATCAAATTGAGGGAGTGATAGTGTTCCAGGATTCTCCATATCCCGCACAAAAAGGGAGAACGCAACCCCACCGGCACTGCAAAGTGTGGAGTTCATATTGGTCACTCCACATTCCCGACGTCCACAATTCGGCTCGTGTGGAGGGGTCTCCCCAAAGCCAGACAGACCGTTTGGGGACAACTATGAATCCGTCGCATAACACCCCTAAGGGAGTAACGCAATCGTATGCGTAGACGGCTCTTCAATGCGGCTACTTCGACGAAGGATGCGTGGATGTGTTCGGAGTCTGGCCAGAATCTCCGCAGAAATTGTACTAGCCAGTACTTTCTTCTTAAGTGATATCCACCAAGCAAATCGGCTTCGCCGTTGAACGAAATTTTCTATCCACTCGAGCCAATTATGACGTGCTGTGAAATGATGACCATGGCCTGATCCTCCAAGTCATGTGTCGCCACAAAATGCAATTTCTCGAAAAGACCATGATGGTTAAATGCTCAAGCTTCAAGTTCCGTGTCTGTATCTGCTCATTCCTCTCAGTTTAGGACCCCATATCCAGAAGTACCACGGGATGAGGGTCAGCACAACACTAACGAAGCCCAGGAGACTCATAGCCCACGCTACACCCAAAGCACTATACATTTGTTGCGCAAAGAATGGAAACGCAAAGCCCATAGTGTATCGCAGGAGTGTGTTTGCGGCCATTGCGGATGCTCCATAGAGAGGACCATATGTATCCATGAGGTACATAGTTGCTGCCATGAATACCAGAACTTGTCCAATGCCGAACAAAGCTTCGGCAATGACTGGTACAATCCAGTGGACCGAAGATCGGGCTGTCCAAGCAAATATGAATAGCGAGACGGGGAGGAGAATCGATCCTGGGAAAGCGATGAAGAGCCGCCATTCTGGTGGAGGTGTGGATCCTGCACTCTTTGTGTTGGAATCGCTGTGTTCCTGTGCGTGCTGTTTCTTCCAGCGGGCGGTGCGCGGTGCATAGATGTACTTGCTGTTGAGAACGATGATGACGATTGCGATCAAGATACCAACCTCTAGGCCGAGAAAGGTCAGACCTTGCGAGCCCAGATCAAATCCATAAACAGTCTCGAAGACAGTTGGGAAGGCGACGAAGAAACAGTACATGATTGAGAAGTTGAAAGCGGCATAGAGACTGAGTAGGCCAGGGATTGGCTCATTAAAGAGCATGTGGAGAGGTCGAGTCAAAGTCGATTGGGCGAACTTCATAATCGTGTCCATGATTTCAGTCTCCGACCAGAGTATCTTTTCGTCATTTGAACGGCCAGCCTTTTTGGCTCTCTTCTCCAGGATGCGCTTCTGATTTCGCGAACAAATTAGACATGGCTTTGGTTTATGTTCGGAGTAGCAGCGGGACCGACCTTGTACGTCTCTTTCAAGCAAAAGGTCAGTGGCAGGACCAAAGCGGTCAAAAACAGTACCACCCATTCAGTCCAGCGCCACCCTTTCTTCTGCACGACAAAACCACCAATGAGAGGCCCAATTGCCGGCCCCATGAACGGTGCGGCAACATACGCAGCCATAGGTATTGCCCTCTCAGCTGGTGCCCAAATATCCGAAATGGTGGCAGACCCGATGCTGAGTGAAGGGCTGCCGAAGAATCCAGCGAGGAAACGGCTATTCTTCATGTTAGTTCCAGGTCTGGTCAATAGGCATACGAGAGTAGATGACATACCATATGATAAGTGTCCCGATGCTTCTAGAGAACCCAGAGCCAAGAATAAAAAGACCAAAGAGTGGAATGCTGAACTGATACACCCTACTTCGCCCGAAGGTTTCGCTCAGAGGGGAACCAATCATCGGACCAAAAGCTAGCCCAAGGGTGTAAAGAGAAAATGGCAGTATTGAGACCAAAGCTGACACTCCGAATTTTGTCTGCACATCGCGCACACCAGGAGTATATATCGAGGAACCTAGGGCACTATGAAAAGTGAGCGTCAATATTAGCGGAGGTACATATAGGGTAATTTACCCCATGAACGCGATGGCAGCTGAGGGACGTTAAAAAAGGTATGCAGTTGTTGTATCTTGGCTGAGCTCACATGGTATGGCAGTGTGGTATATCCTCACGACTTTGGGCCAGTTGTGAGCGTTCGCTGGATCATCTTCCCACGGTAATTCCACCTCTCCTGAGTCCCTCTGCCATTCTTCATGAGATTCATTTTGGCTTGATCGAGGTGTCTGTTTTTCCGACTCGTCATCTCCCTTCTCAAGATCTTCCTCCTCCTGTGTGTTAGTATTAAGGGTCTAGACAGTTAGCCCCGACCACCTATTTTGTTGATTATCAGCGGTAGTATCAGCCATATTGAAGAGCGAATGGAGGATGCCGAAGAGAAAAGAGTTTGGTCAAATCTGTCAACAACTATGGGACAGGGCATAAGAACATGGTCTCCGTCGAGAGACGGAGATCTGATAAAGATGTTCATATTGACACGAGGCAGGGCATTGAGCCATCATACGACAATGTGCAGGATTGGTACCTCGAGTCCCATTAATTCTCCAGATGCGTCACACTAGATGGACCAAACCGATAAGGCGATGAGCTCCGAGATGTCCGTTAGTGGACAGAAATCGACCAAGAAGGGCACAGATAACCATAGAGAAATATCGTGTCCCAATGTTCCACTTCAGAAACAGATACAGGTACCGATACGTCACAATGGTTGGGAGTGTAGTCGGTTTGGCGTTGTTGACGGGCCGTATGAATGGAGCTGAAGATTCTACGACTGGAAGTTAGCCTGGAGATCAGTGGACTCTAGATTGCGCATCAGTGTGAAGATCTTGAGATTGAGGCTCCAATGACATGGCAATCCGTTAATTCTGTGGATGTTTTGGGATCGTGATATCATCGCGCTTGGTGTTAAAGGGGGACAAAGTGGAGCCCCAAATAATAGCCGCCGGAAAGAGCCCGAGCCGTAGGGCTGATCAAAATGTCATGAATATGTACTCGTGTTACAGTCTTTTTGGCTTAGTGGATCACGGTATTTTTCAGAGGCCTGATACAAAAGCTAGCCTTCGGTCACCACACCTGGTCAGCTCCTTGTTCTCTATCCCTCCTTGGTATCAAGCCCACACAGTGGCTTCATCAAATGTGTTCCCCGAGCACGGCCAGAGGAAATGGATTTAACCTCCTTCAATCCACATTGACAGCGACAGAATTCTGGCAATAAATTTTTGAAAATCTGCAGGAATTTGCCGACTTCTTTATGCGAGAGAAAGGCTGTAATACCGATGGCTATCTCTTAAGGTTTGAAAGCAGCGAGGGGAACAGACTGAGTTCAGCCACTGTGCTGGTCTCATTTAGAACAGTCACGGATAGGAAAACTCATCAGTCTGCAGAACAAAGCGAAGGGTCGCTGGCGAGAGTGTTACTGCGGAAGCCGGTGTCATGAAAAACAACAATTGTATCACACCCAGCCGACAGTCTGAGTAATATCTGGAAGAACTGAAACGGGTTTGACTCTCTTCAATTTGATGATATTGTTCACGTCTATCCTGCTTCGGTCTATGACAAAATAACAGGATCTTCCCCATCCCACCCATCATCAATCTCCTCCTTAACTCCCTCTTCCTTTCCTTTCGGCCCTCCAATCAGACCAGGCAACATCCCAAAAAGAACCAACATTCCCAAAAACGCCGTCCCAGCAACCGGATCCTTCCCCTTGATCCAATCTCTCACCCCTTTCTCCTCCTCTCGATGAAGCAAAGCATACCATCCAAACTCCAACCCCAAAATCTGCACAAAAGAAAACGCGCCCAAAATCCAGTATGCCCAACTCGGTGCTTCCGCACTCTTCACCTCTACTCTTTGCTCCTCTTCCTCCTTCTCCTCCTCCTTTTTCGTTTTCCTCCTAACAACAACCTTGCCCTTTTCTTTTCCCTTCCCTTTTACATGCGTGACCATATTTCCGCTGATGTTTTTCTCCTGTGCGAGCATGGGTGCAGAGGTTCTTTGTAACCTCTCAACAATAAAATGCGCCGATTTCCAAATTGCAAGAAACATAATTGGCATTTCTAGTATCTGAGCCCGCCGATCACCGAGATATGGTTGTATAAATGGGACGCGGATGGCGCCGCATAGGAAGCCGGCGCCAAAGACGAGAGAGGTGTAGAGGAGTGATGTTGTTATGAATGATGTTGTTTGTGACATCTTGATATTTGATTGAATTCGAAATTCTGAGATGATTGTTATGAACGTTTTTGTTTTTGCGTAAAAGAAGGAAATTAAAGATGATATAGCCAGTGGATATATCAGCAGAGAAAAATTATAATGTGGTGGTGTGAAGTGGAATGATCGAATCAGGTGATTGTCAGCCTCACCCCTCCAGCCCCATTAACCTTCCTTCGCTAAAGTTCTATTCGCAATTCTTGTCATGATTCTCCTATCATTCAGATTAATTAATAAGCTTCTTAACGATTGTATCCATCTCGCACAATTTGACCTCTTACTTTAACGATGCGCCGTCTCCCCTCAATCCAAAGCTATAAGCATTGCATTTAATCACCCACAAAAACCCAAATCCATGATCCCGAGGGTATCGAAACGTCGTCTATATAGAAGAGTGACCGAAGCCAAATATCTAATCTCAAGTAGAACAGAGACCATAGATCTCAACTCAACGTCGACATTAGCTAAATTCTTAGAAGAATATTCCCGAAAATTACCAGGAATCCCATAGCCCTTGCTGTCAGTTTAGATATGATACATTTAAACAATCACTTTGTATATTAGACGTTTCTCGAGTTGCGGTACTAAGATGGCGTCTCGAATAGATAGCCTAGTAACAAATGCCCAAATGAATTGCGAACCAGCCGATCAATATCAATGCCTGACAAATTGAGGCCACTCCATACACCAAAGTCGAAGGCCACCAACGGGCCAGAGCGTAGTGTCAAGATCTGACGTCCAGGCGTGGATATGAATAGCGGACGTATACTTCCGCAAGCTCGCAAACAATGATAAGTTGCTACCACGATGAGATTATCTGGAGGCTGTGGGGTAAATCACAGGTGTGAGGGAGAGAGGGATATAAAGGCCACAATTTATAAAGGAACCTCCATCCTTCGTTTGCACCAAGTTCCCAGCTCCCAGCAAGAAAAATGATCAGCCTCACGAACGCCCTCCTCATATTCTTGGCCCTCTTCCCCCTCCATACTTGCGCAATAGCAATCCTCCCCACAAACTCTTCTCTCTCCGCCTCTGCCCCAAATGTAACGACCCTCCACGAATTCCCCGCAGGAACCTACGTCGAAAACGTTGCCATTCGCTCCAACGGCGACCTCATCGTCGTCCTCCTTGACAAACCAGAAGTCCACACTATAAACGCTCACACCGGCACAACAACACTCTCTCCACATATTCCCGCGCAAAACGCGCGTCACAGGGATCGCTGAACTCAGACCTGATGTTTTTGCTGTTATCACTGTGAAGTTGCTTTTGGATCTGGCGCCTACATCCCCGTGGGAGATGTGGAGTCTGGATCTCAATGGACCAAATGTAGAAGCGAAGCTAATCTCAGAAAAAATCAAGTGCGTAACCGTGGAATTGAACGGTTTGATTTTACTGAATGATAAGATGCTGTTGGCTAGTGATACCATCGAGGGAAGGTACGGAAAATCGATACCGCTTTTGGGAACGCCGAGATCCTTCTTCCAGGTCCCGGACAAAGCCTCCCTTTTTTGGTTTTGGACTCAATGGGATTCGGCTTCACGGCTCGACCCTTTATTACTCCAATACTCTCAAGGGCCTCGCTCGCGTACCGATTGATTTACAGACGGGTCTTACCACAGGGCCAGCAGAAGTCCTTTCGAACGAAGTCGGCTTTGATGATTTTTCGCTCTCGCCCTTGGGCGATGCGGTTTTTGCTGCTAATTAGCCTTCGCATGAGGTGTTGAGGGTAGAGGCGATGAATCCGTTCAAGGCTACGGCGGTGGCTGGTGGAATGGAACCTGGTACTGGTCGATTCGTAGGGCCGACCTGTACCATTTTTGGGAGGACTTCGGGACTTGAGAATACGCTCGTTGTTACCACGGCTGGACGGGCGTTGTTGTTGTTCAATGGACCGGTTGATGGCGGGAAAGGAGGGATGGTTATTCGAGTTGATTTTGGATGAGTGGAAAGGAGAGTGAAATGCATTGTAGGGATAAGGATATAATATGCAGACAGCATTCGGTTTCTGTTGGTTGTGTAATTAACCAATTTATGGACGGCTTCGATAAAGTGCATCCACGAGGCTGGAGGATTCTCGTAGCCAGGGTGCTACAGTTTTGTTTTCTAATGAATACAAATATGGGTGAGTGGAAGGCTGTGACAACAAAGACGAAATTAGAAGTTTGGTATTTGATGTGAGCTTAGAGGTCCTTGATACTCTCGAACTCCCTGGGTATACTTTTTGCATTATAAATTCAAACATAAACTCTTATCCGGCCTGCGCTAACAAATTAGCATGAGTTCTATCCACTTGACCAAAATGGCATACCCTGGTTTCTCGAACCTCCAAATTGTGGTCCTCCAATACTTTGTGTTTCTACACCTCCCATCATCATATCACCTACTTCTTCTCCCCCTCTGTCTCAAACTCCACCGGCAAATTCATCCCGATCCTCCTCGCACTCAACCTAACCCTCTCCCCATCATTCATATTCATACCCGGATTATACCTCTCCACCAACGTCGCGTACGTCCTCTGGGCCTTCAAATATTGCACAAACTGCTCCGTAACTTGAATATGATGATCCACGGATTCTTTCTTTGTTGATTCGGAGGAGGTCTGGATGGTGGAGCGTAGTCTGTGCTTGATGGGCGTGGGATGTGATAGATGTGATGGTTTGGAGTTCTTGGGGACGGCGGCTGTGACTGTTGTGGTGCCTGGGATGGGCAGTTCGCGGAGGAGACGGCGGTAGAGGGATTTTATTTGCGTAGACATTTTGAAGAGTCAATTGATGGTTGTGGTGGTGGTTGGATTTATGATGGAGGAGAGCTCGGAGGTGTTTGATTTCGCCGCAGGCTTGGCTGGGATTTTCGAAGAGATGATTATTTCATCACTTTGCATTCTATTCGTACTTTTCACAAAGAGATCTAATGTCGATGGCATTTAGAAGACATGTATCATTAAAATCTTTGTCAAATGTGCGACGATTCTCAGCTGTTGTGGATGCGCCTGCAATCTCTACAACAGAAGTGCTGAAGACGCTCAATACTTACAAAGAGACACCAGCTCCCAATGAAGCGCAACTAGACTACGCCTACAACTATTTCACCTCCCAGATTCCTCAATTCCTCTTCGGCACTTCGAAATTTCGCGAATTCCCAGATTCCTCGTCCCCGGAAGTCACCTTCCTCGGCCGCAGTAATGCCGGCAAATCATCACTCCTCAATGCACTCTTCAATCGACCGCACGACAGACTGGCCTATGTCAGTAAACGGCCAGGCAGAACGAGGGCGATGAACGCGTTTGGAATTGGTGGTGCTAGCATTGGAGGCGCAAAGAGACATGCAAAACCCGGAATGAGCTTGGAGATGATGGCAGACGATGATTTGAAAAAGGGATCCGAGATGAGAAACTATATTGGAAGAGGAGGGCTTGTTGTCGTGGATCCACCAGGATACGGCCATGGCAGTCGTGAAGAATGGGGCAAGGAGGTTGTCAAATATCTTCAGGCACGAAAGCAGTATGTTATTACGCCATACATGGCCATTGGATCTTAGCTAATGGTATATAAAGACTCCGCCGTGCATTTCTTCTTATTGACGCAGAGCATGGCGTCAAATCCTCAGATCAGCATATGCTAGATATCCTCCAAGAAGCCGGGACACCGCATCAGATCATCCTCTCCAAATCCGACAAACTCATATATCGCACCTCCAATGCCCCAAGCGCTGAGAGACTGCAAGAACGCATCGAGAAATTACACATTCAAACCAATAAAGTACGAGAGAAGGTCATACCAAAGGGCAAAAGAGCAAACGCCGTTCTGAACGATATCATCTGCTGCAGTTCTGAGAAGTCCCTTGACAAAGGCAAAATGCTAGGCATGGATGAGGTTCGATGGGCTGTTCTTCAAGCTGCTGGGCTTCAATGTGATGTCAATGGCAGGAAGGAGAAGTTTGAGCAATTGGGACGCATAGACGAATCAGCCATTGGAGAAGATGGGTTAGTCAGTTGGGAGGTCATGAGTGGTGCGTCGAGATAAGATCTCTCTTAATTTGATATAGACAGGTTACCGGAGATATAGTCTAGCAGTCGGGAAGCAAATGAGCTTTTGGTTTCGAGGCTCTACGATTTGAGCTGCTGCGGCGCACGAACGGATAGCGACAGCGACATCGGCCAAGACTTCAACAACTCGGATTACTGCTGTTGTCTTCACCCATCACCAACAACAATCAAATCAACAACATCAGATTTATACCTACAAGATGGAGAAGATCGATCCAAGCAAGGTCGGATTTTTCGATCTCCCCCGAGAAATCCGTGACATCATCTACTATGCAGCACTGCCTACGTCCAAAGGTCTCTCTGTCCATGATGATTGCCCATCGTTCGACCCAGGACGTGAAATCGAAGCCGTAGAAGTGTCGAGAATTTCTACCATTGAACTCAACGGAACCAGAGTCAGCTCCAACCTTATCTTTGTCTGCAAAATCGTCAATGTAGAAATTATGGGCACTTTCTTCCAGTCGAACACATTCGGGTTCATCGGCGAAAACCATCTCACACACTTCCTAGGAAAGCTTCGATCAGACAAGGTCACTCAATTCTTGAAATACCGAGTGGCTTCTGCGATCGGAAGTCTGGGGTATGTTTCTCACTGGATAACGCGACTCCATTTGCAGGTCCATTATCTCAGTACGGCTTCCATGTTCTGGCTTTGTCGGCATGGGGTTCCAGAGCTTCAAGAAACATTTCCTCGACTTGTTGAAGTACTCGTTGGATTCAAGACGTTGACCAATGTTACTGCGCTTCGCGTGCATAATCTGGTGGAATACATGGACGGCAGGGTATCGTCTGTGCCAACCGTATCTGGCTTGCCATCGAAAGAAGAGGTTGCGGCCATATTCAACGGAATTGTAAACAGCTTGTGGGATCAGAGCGATGATGGACAGGTATGCGATGCTCGAATTACCCTTCGCTGGAAAATAAGACTGACGCGACATATTCAGCCCAATCCACCCAAGTATCCAGATATCCTTCGTCTTAGGACCCACGAATTCAAGAAACAAGATGACATGGGCGAACTGGACCTGGGGCTACAGGCTGACCAGAGTTCGTCGCTGCAAGAGGTCACACTATGTCACTGGAAGCGCATCGTTGAAGCCATGAATGGAAATGCGCCGAAGCGTAAACAGCCCATGTACGGCAATGATGGGCACTGGGAGATTCGTGTTTGGAGGGCCCTGGAGAATATTATCAAGCCGAGCTGGAAGGTTCGAGAAGAGGATTTAGGCGACGAGGTTGCTTGGGCTTTCGCTAGGCCGGCGATGCGTAATTGACTGGCTTATGAGCTTTTGCATTGTTTAGACGTCAAATCTGTATTATATGTCAAATTCTTCGCACCATCTTTTGCTAAATATTGTTCTGTCGCTTTGCAGAAGTCTTCAGTTCGATGCTTTCCTACTATCGATCATTGTTCTCGCCGAATTAGTTTCGTTTCTGGTCATTAATGATGATGATGATCACAGGCCTCTTGAAGCAGTCTTTGGGTTGAAGCCAGTTCTTTTCCTATTATGTAGAAAGTAAGCCTCTCCTATACGTACCAATTTCAATACGCCGATGCATATTCACCTACTGGGAATCCCTTGCTCTGATATCGACTCACATACTCTCAATTATTCCCCATGTGTGGGAAGAGGTGGTGTTTTTCGGCGGTGGTGAAGTGTGGGGGAAGGCTTGTGTTGAGGGAGTTTTCGTATAGTAGGGTTTTTGTGGTAGGCGTTTCCTGTCCTGTAGTGTAGTGTATGTGTGAGTTCAGTAGTGATGTGTTTCTGGGCGATTTGGTGTATGAATGTAGCCAGAAGGTTATGTGCGGACATAAGGAACGAAGGGATACTTTAGGGAATGGGGTACAGACCCTTTTTAGTGATTTGCTGTGTAGGACAGACCATCATTGAGCATTGAGTGAGACGTAGCGAAAAGGTTGGGAGGAAGAGAGGAATTTATATTAGGCATTGCCTTGAAGACATGGCTATCTCCGCGTTCAAGCGGGCTGATTGAGAATCGAGAACTTAACACCACCAACGCCGACGCGCTGAATCGACACAAAGGAAAATCCAAATCTACTCATACTGCGCTAGCTCCTTCTGCGTCCAATCCCATAATTTCTTACTCAACTCAGCATCCTTTCCAGCTTTGGTCGATGGAACAGTCAGCTTGCCAATGGGGGCATAGTATCCACCATTCTCCAACTGTGATTTCTCCGCCAAAGTAGCCCAACATTGATTGTATGGGCCTTGCTCAAATGGTGTCCATTGACCCGCGAACTTTACAGACATTGTGACTCTATCCACCACACTAAGATTCTCAATGAGACCAGTTCGTATGACACCAGGATGGATGGCAATGGAAGTGATCTCGGGGTAGTGCTTGGCGAGTTGCTGTACGTACAGCAAGTTGGCGAGTTTGCTCTGACCATAGCGTGTCCACCTTGCTGGCATGAGAGGATTTCCGAGTTTGGTTTGTTTTGACTTCAAAGTGTCGAAGTCGATGCCTTCGCTTGGAGCGGTTTCGTAGGCAAGGGAGCTGAGATTGACGATTCGGACGTCTGAGTTTGGTAATGTCGCTGTGCGTTGCATTGTCGGGAGCAAGAGCTTGATCAAGAGAGCATGACCCATATGATTCGTGGCAAAGTGTGTCTCGTAGCCATCTACAGAGGTTGCGGCTGGAACAGCCATTATCCCTGCGTTTAACATGAGGATGTCTAGTCGTTTGGAGGCAGCTTTGAAGGCATTGGCTGCTTCTTGTGTCGATTTGAGGGACGAGATGTCGTTGCGGATGAAGGTGATGGGGACTCTTGGTGCTGCTCTTTTGACTCTGGCTATGATTGTGTCTGCTGCTCTTTGATTTCTTCCCGTGAAGAAAATGTGAGCTGGCCCTTTCTCTGCCAGAATTTGGATGGTGCTGGCGCCTAGACCGGCTGTGCCGCCAGTAATCATAATGACTCGGCCTGCCATACTAGGCAAGTCGCCGTTGGGGTCGAAGCTGTTGCGCGCCATTGAGTTTGTGCTATGCATTTATGTTCTGTGAATCGGTAGTGTGTAAAGGTTTAGATAAGTGAAGTGTTTCAAAGATGCTATTGATTTGTCTTGATGTGATGGTTGTGTATTCCTACTGGGACAGGCCGCAAATCTTATATCTGTCACCATAGAGGACTCGAGGGAGTTACTCGCAGGGTATTTTACGTCAGTGGAGAACATGACTGCACGTTTCTCTCCGATCAGGAGATAAGTATGCAAAGTCCTCCGGAGTGGAAGACATAGCAATCGAGGCCGACAACATTCGCGCCCGAATCATCCATTCAGACCAGGCAATAGGCGAGGTCTATGGAGGCGTTCGGACAAAAGTGAGAAAATGCTGGGGGTGGTGGTAGGGTGGATGGTTTGGATGACAAGATTCCTCCGAGATGGCCTCGGAAGCGGCTCAATTTTGACCCGACTCATCGGAGTATTCAGTTCATCGACGCGAATCTTTATCATCAACAACCTTTGGAACAATTTTGCATTATAAGCATCAAGTTATGCTACAGGATCAACGACGTTCATCGACTTGACTCACACAATCACATTCCTCTTCTCCTAATTGGTACGAACCGTCCCCGCTCTCTCTGTCGTTAATCATACAACTAGCTCGGGAACCTTGATGCAGCACAAAGTCTTCACAATATTGATTAGTCTAGGCCATTTTCCCGTTTCTTCCTTTGCCAGACGCTCACGTATGGCAGTACCTCGTAACATGCGGCTTTTGATGCTTCTCAAGAACGCCCTATCCATATAATATATCTGCCATTGACTTGGGGAAGGTTCGAGCGCCAGCTTCTTCATAGCCTTCCGGAAGCAGTTCAATTGCTCGTAAGTCAGGTTGAGACTTTCCAAGTCGATCTGCTTGAACAGGGAGACGTTACCTGAGATATCTTCGCCGTAATCAAGTTCGCGTTCGATGTAACATTCCTCTTCTTGCCTCTCGAACTCGTCTCGTAGTGGGAGGGTGATGAAGGCTTGAACAAAGCACTCATGATTACCATTTGATTCCAAAATCTCTTTCGATACACCCCTATATTTATTCTCTTGCTTCGAAATATGAACGCAAAGTCCCAAATTTTGTCGCAGAATTTTGTCCAGTTTCACGAAACCCCAGGGCTCCAGTACGGTACGATTCCATTCTCCTGCAGGACACTTGTGACCAATATCCAGTACGCTCGTGCTTTCATACATGGAACATACATATCGCGCACAGTTCTGCATCTGCTGCCAACGTTTTTGCTGGTATTCTCGCTCAGAAAGGAACCATTCCCGAACGATCATGTCTATCAACTCGAGAGAAACTTGGGTGACCGCAGGGTTGGGGCATAGCAAAATACCTTGGCCTTATTGCTTACAACGTCGCAGAGTTTGTGCCGCAGAGTAACTGTTGTAGAAAGCTTCGAGGCTTGCTCCAATTTGGACCATGTCGGCTGGGATAGCCCAGGCCAGTAACGAGGTTGTGTAAAGTGCAGCCATTGCCAGTTGAGGTGGAATCGCTGTGTAGAGCTCGATGTGGTGTTGGATGAAAGAATTGGAAACAAGCCATCTTGATCTCTCGAAAGGCAATCTTTTCGACATACGAGCATTTCGACTCTTAACGAACAATGCCTCCCTTCTCCGGAAACGTCAACGAAAAAAGATTTACAGCCTCAGCAAAGGACCAATCAACCAACCAACATCAAATCGTCAGGTCAGATTCATCATTTCTGCAATTCTAAAATCACATCCTCCAGATCACTGGTGTCACATTCGATGAGTGAATTCAATGCCCTGCCGCCTGAGAAGAGTATGATACCAGTAATCATATCCCACATTCTCTATTCCGAAAATGGGTCAATAAACCACTGGCGGATTCTTTCTCAAGATTGCCAGAAATTGGGCGGTATTTCTGTCGAGTTGGGCGTGTTGTATTGATTTTAGCTTTTCAAGAGCGGAACTGAGTATAGTGCTGGAACATGGAATGATAACCGCACATAAACATTCTCAATTCCATACCGTAGAATGGTGCCTAGGTAAATCTCATCTCTTACCGACGATAAGTAATATGTAAAAGGAGAACCATATATAGACGCACTATCCGATTTGACCTGGCGGATAATTATATGAAGAGAACGAATAGAGAAAGTGCAATGTGAAGATTTTACATTCACAAGATATCAAATCTCACAGTATCGAATCGAGAGCTAAGGCTACAGACATATGCCATCCCCTCGTCGATCTATCAAACATTTTCTTCCTCCGGCTCCTCCCCATCCCCATTCCCATCACCCTGATCATCATCGCCGCCATCATCGTCCACCCCTTTCCCAGCCTCCTTCATAAATAGACTCCCATGCCTAGCCTTGTCTCCCCACAACAGTAAAGCTACAGGCGCAAGACTAAGTACCAATCCAATGAAGCCAAGCAACGAGCCCGCCCAATGAAACCCAAGATTGGTGAATAAGCTTTGACTCGCCAACGGCAAGAATGCTCCAAACAAATTCCTCCCCAAACTAGCTGCACTCAGTGCTGAGGCTGCGAACTGTACGTACGAATCGCTTAGGTAGTTGATCACAGCCATATAAATCTCATAAATACCCAACCCTACCGCCCCTATCCCAAGGGTTGGTACAATCCAATGCACGCTTGGATAAGAAGCCCATCCGTACCAAAATAATCCCGCCGTAAAGATTAGACTGCCAGGGATGGCGAAGTACAATCGCGCCTCAGGAATTGGAGTGTCTTTTTTTTCTTTGTTGCGGGATGCGGAGGCGAGGTAGAGGTGGTCTTGGATTGGGTTTAGAAGGGTGCCGAGGACGGCGCCTGCGCTGAGGGCCAGTTGGATTAAGGATGTTTGGAAGGTGTTGAAGTGATAGTTTTGGGAATAGGTTTGGGGGATTGAGTTTTGGAAGAGGAAGCTTTGCATGTTAGCTCATGGTATTAAAGGGGAGTGTTTGGAGGAGGTGAGACAGAGAGGAGTAAGAAGGGCTAGTAAGGAGGGAGGGAAGGCATACAGGATTCCCCATGCGAAGCTGACCCAGAGTGTGAACGCGATGACAACGGGTTCTGTAACCAACATCTTGACTGGCCTCGTGACGGATGTTTTTATCTGTTGAGCTAGAGAGTCTCCGCTGAGTTCCGATTGAGCCCATGCATTTCTACCCTCCTCTTTTCTCATTTTCTTAGCCCGTTTTTGGAGGATAATATCCCCCCTCGTTTCTTTGAGGAGGAGCCAAAATAAAGGGAGACATCCACCATCAAAGGCGATCTGGATGTAGTAAATCCTGAACACCATCAGCTCACTGACATAAGATGAGTGTGGAGTGGAGGGAAAGCAACAAACCATCTCCAATCCAGATTCTTTTGTATAGCTCCTCCAATGAATGGGCCAAGGGCAATACCTACTACAGAAGTCATCCCATACAAACTCATAGGAACAGAACGATCCTCATCCGTCTCCCAGATGTCTGTGATGGTACCGCCTACACAGTTGATTGCTATTGAACTCGCGCCACCACCAAAGAATCGCACCACAATCATCGTCGCGAAATTCTGCGCAAAAGCCTGTGGGAAAAGCCAAATAACAAAGAGGATATAACTCGAAAAATACCCAACCATCCTCCCCGTCGACTCGGTCAACGGCACAAAGAAGAGAGGAAATAAAGCCGAGCCAAGATTCCAAGACGTAGTAGCCCAATACAACCACGGGAAATTATCCTGACTGATATCGAATTGTCGTTCCATACCCGCATTACCAGCACCGTATGCACCAGCTGGTAAACCCGTCAATATCGAGATGAAACAAACTGTAATAGTAATAACCCATTTCCTCCGTTTTGGCCAGTTGAAGGGGTTTTCTTCATTTCCCTCTTCAAACTCGATGATTTCTTTGTCGTCGCTTTCTTTGTCAATGTGCGAGTCGTGCGAACGATATGATCCATAGAAGGATTTTTCGGATCGTTTCGAGGTTGCTGATGATGATAATTTCCGCAGTTTACTGATGGGACCGGAGACTTTTGATTCATGGCGGGGTTTGTTGCGGAAGGCGGGGTGGGTTGTTGATGAATCGTATCGGTCGTGGGGGTAGTTTGGGCGGGTGTAGGGGTAGGGGTTTGGAGGGTATGATTGTTTTCCATCTTTCTTATCTTGAGAGTCGGACGAGTCTCCATGGTCTCTGAGCGTTTGACGCATTTTGGGCGGTAGTGTAGAGGAGATTCGAATTGCGAATTACAAAGGTTATGTTGCAGTTTTGATTGAGAGTAGGTAAGGTGGAGCATGAAGCAAGATGAAAATACCGTTACTTGAAGTTATATTCGTTGGGAAATGGCATCTGAATGAGGGGTTCTGTGTGCCGTAACTATTACGTGTGAATGGGAGATATTGGGACCGCCGTTGTGATGTGATGCAAACCTGAAGGGCCAGAACGTCGTTGAAAAGGCCGATATGGCAAAGGATAGACACATATGCTTGTCGTGTGGGAGAAGCTGGTAGCTCTCAGCAGCATAGTTCATAAGATGGGCTTTAGAGTACGCATGCCTTCTTCTTAAAAGCAGTGGACAAGTTTCTGGCAAAATACTTTTTAGAGGTGCCAGGAATTTATCGATATCGATCTTGGATTGGAATTAATACCTCCAAAGTCACCCATTAAGTAGCAGCCTCCTTGACTTTGGAAGCATCTGGTGGCTCATCAATAAACGTAGGCGGCGCTGTCTCGTCCATCAAGAAGCCAGGCAGTTCAGACTCGGCTCCAATACCATCCATAGCAACCTCTTCACCCAGTGCCTCCAACTCAGCATCCAGCTCTGCCTCATCCACATCTTCAGGCACATCATAGCTCCTGCTAATAGCATCTTGTATATCATTGCCCATATCCATCAAATCGGCCATCTCATCCTGCAGTCGCTCAATCTTGTCGATGTTGACTTTGCCATACTGCTTCCGTAACTCCTTCGTGGTCGTCTTCATAGCATCGACCGTGGTCATTGTGTTCTTGAGGTTATCTTGCATCATGCCTGCTTGCTCCATATTCCATGACTGCTGTTGTAGTTGATCCCGTTGCGATTCGTACATTTTGCGTTGTTGGAGGACCTTGAGGGCTTTCTGTTTTATGGCCGTCTTTCCAGGCCCATCGCGCATTTTGCCGAGGCGCTGTTGGTAGGATGTGAGTTCGCCATTCAGCTTCGCGAGCTTGACGTCTATGCTCTCGATACGTGTGTCGACCTGGATAGCTGTTAGTATGGGTATGGCGGGGGTGGTAAAAGTAGCCGAGACATACATTCGATATTGCGCCGTTCAAAGTAGGTTTCGGAGCCGTGTTCTTGGCTCCGAAGAGGCGATTCATGGTTGCGAGTCCGTGTCTTATGGTCTGTGGGTGAAGTCGTATGTCTCTGTTCGGATTGTGTTTGCCTGGGTCGTGGGTTGGATCGAGGGCACAGACTTGGAGGAGCGAGATGAGTGTAGCAGAGAGTAGATGCTATGGAGAGAGAGAGCGGAGCAGACGCACTCGTGCTTCTGTAGGCAAACGGAGACTATCTCGGGAATATATATGGAATGACGATATGGGTTGTTGTTTGTTTCTTCCTCATCTGCGCCTCCCACGTTGTTGATCGCGAGTAGGGGATAGCAAGATGCCGATAATCGTATACCTGGTCAAGGCACAAGAACAACTCTCCGTATGCCTTACACCTTGGCCATACACATGATCAATCACAGAACAATATCGAAGAGGCTGTGATTATTGTCTTACCACAGTCAATCCCACCCGACACCCTGTATCTCCCGACCAGCTGCATCATCGACGTGTCCAAGGCTATCACGAGAGGCCCGTTGAGTCGACTCGAGTCCTTGACCGCCAGCACCACAAAACACAAACCCGCCCACACTCCTCAGCCAACAGACAACAGACAACTCGCAAGCCACCCTCGCAGTTCCATCCATTTCACGCGCATGATACCCCACAAGCTGCCTCCCGCGCTCCAAGAACGACCTTTCCTTCTCTTATCCGTCCTGGATATCACTTAGACCATCATGTTCTGGCGTTTCGGGGGCTATGCCAACATTTCAACCTTAGATTCAATACTCGATAAACCAGATGTCACTGTCGAGGAGCTGCTGGATGAGTCGGACCTCATCCAGGAATTGAAGCAGCAGAACTCGAAGCTTATAGAGTTTCTCCGCGACGACAATGTCCTGCAACGATTATTACAATACGTTACTGCGCCCAAGCAAGATGAGGATCAGGAAAGTCCGGAGCTTGAAGATGAAGAACCGGCGAGTGGGAACCCTCTCAACAGTTTTTTCAGCAAGAAGAGGAGGTCACGATCAAAGTCTGTCGGCAAGCAAGAAGGCGACGAGGAGACAAAGGAGGAGAAACAGCGCATGAAATACGCCTATGTTGCCTGCGAAATTCTATCCTGCGACGTTTGGTCAATATCCGAGGCCATGCTGGAGAATCGGGATGCCTTGCACAAGTTCTGGGACTACCTCAAGCAGGATGCTCCGCTCGATCCGGTACAGGCTGGCTATTTCCAAAAAGTCAACGATTCACTTTTCGACAAGAAGACGGAAGAGATGATTGAGGTTCTCAAATCAATTGACCATGTTGTGCCGAGCATGCTCAAGCATGTGGATTGTCCCACTATCATGGATTTGTTGCTCAAGATCATCAGTATGGAACGTAGTGAAGGAGGCCAAGGCATCGTTGATGTGAGTCGAGGCGGCAGTCCGATGGGCGGTATTTCACAGAGCTAATATGCATGCACAGTGGCTACAAACACAGAACCTCATTCCTCTACTCCTCGCGAACCTCTCTCCTGACCGAGAAGCTGCAACGCAAACATCCGCCGGCGATTTCCTCAAAGCTATCATTACAATATCCGCAAACGCAACAGCACAGGACACAAATGTCATTGGACCCAATGAGCTCACGCGACAGCTGGTGTCGGAGGAATGTGTGCAGACTTTGATTACGGACATGCTACGTGGCGGCAACACCTTGACTGTTGGTGTCGGCATTATCATTGAAGTCATTCGAAAGAACAACTCGGATTACGATCTGGACAATCAGATCGGCCCTGTGCCAAAATCATCGGATCCTATCTACCTCGGAACGCTGTTGAGATGCTTCGCGAAGAATGTCACAAACTTCATGGATCTCATCAACAATGCCAGTCAAAAGAAGGAACTCAAGGTCGCATTTGGCGAGAAGATTGAACCATTAGGATTCGATCGATTCAAGACATGCGAGTTGATGGCTGAGCTGTTACATTGCAGTAACATGGCATTGCTCAATGAGCGCGGTAGCGAGGCAGAAGTCAGGCGGCGAGACGCTGAGCGTGAGCGATTGAAGGCTGAAGGGAAGCTTGCACTGGCTAAAGATTCATCAGAAGCCAACAACGAGGACGGTTTTGGCACAAGTGTTGACAGCTCTGGATTCCACCACGCCCGAGCCCCATCGTTGTCAAACGAGTCACCGGAGGAGATCAAGCGACCCCTCGAAGTCTCCAACGGAGCGGAGGACGAATTCGAAAACGTGACTGCTTCCGAAGCCACTGCGGACGATTTGAAGGACTCTTTCGACGACAAAGAACGTTTTGTGGGTGAACCACTCGAACGATCACCAACAGTTCGACCACGGAGTCCTGAAAATAAGTTGGACGCCGACCTTATCGTCCCACCATTATCACCAAGAAAGCCACATGCTCGATCTAAATCAGATGGCAAAGCAAAGGTGGAAGCCGCCGAAGCCAAAGACGCCGACTCTCCCACATCCGCTGGCTTGACTGATCGACTCAACAATGTCGAGTTGGACAAAGACACTGTCATGGAAGATTCACCACCAAAAGAGGAAGACACCGGCGACCAGCCATTGGCACTCTCACCTAACATGGATGATGACAAGCCTGCTCCGTTGTTCTCTGGGAAACGTCCTTTATCACCCACCAAACTCGATTTACCAGCTGCAACAGGTAGCAGCACCACTGATGACCAAACACCCGACGCTTCAGTCGAGACTAACCATACAGGCGAAGGCCAGACAGCCTCCCTGAACCCAACCAGCGAAGATGATGATGCCCCCCCTTACGAACTAGATATCGACGGCCAACCAGTTGTTGGCGATTTGCTCAAGATGAAGTTTGTAGAGCACCATGTAGTACCAACGATTCTCGTGAGTTTGTCAAGCCCAGGTACCAATACACTCTGCTAATTGGTTAGGATTTCTTCTTCCGATTCCCCTGGAATAATTTCTTGCATAATGTAGTATACGACGTCGTCCAGCAGGTTTTCAACGGCCAAATGAACCGCGGATTCAACCGCTCCCTCGCAATCGACCTTTTCGAAACAGGCCGCATCACTGAACGCATCGTGGAAGGCCAACAAGCCAGCGACAAGGCCCAGAAAGAGAACAACATGCGTCTGGGATACATGGGACACCTTACCCTGATCGCAGAAGAGGTGGTCAAGTTTACCGAGCGCCATCCACCCGAGTGTCTGAGCCAGAGCGTGCTTGATAAGGTCTTGGCAAAGCAGTGGGTCGAGTATGTGGAGCAAACTCTTGCCGAGACGAGGGAGAGAGATAACGCCATCCTTGGTGGTGTGCGACCCGACATGTCCGTCGGACCTAGACAAGCTGTTCTCAACGCCGTCAACGCCGCGCAGGGCTACGGAGGCTCAGCTGGCGGCTCAGCACTTTCAGCACTCTCCACCGGCAATGGAGCGATGGGTCTTGACACCGCGGAACTCACAAGTGCAACCGGTAACACCCAATCCGGTGGTTATCTCTTCAGTGGCAGCAGCTTACTTTCAGGTTTCAACCACGGAAGCAGCGACGAGGAGGATGAAGAGATGGAAGGCGGTGATCAGAGAGAGGACGGCGACTTTCCGAAGCCCAGTCCGATTGAGGATCAGGATCAAGTGGGTGAACTCTCGTTTGAAGATGTTGACATGGACTATCGATGATTTTGATGCTTTTGCTTTGCTCTGATGTTTACGTTGATGCATTTCGCTTTTTAGGGGTACGACGGCGCTTCTGATCTCCCTTCTGATCTCTCTCTTCTTCGGAGAGTCCCATCGCGGTGGGTACTCCCCGATTTGGATGCGGAGGAGGATGAGGAGGTAGAGGGCTGTGCGTTCCTCTGATTGCGATTATTTCCGATTGACGCGCACCTTATCCTTCTTGTCTGTATTCTTATTATTTTGTCCCTCTTGCGCACTGCCGTCATTCGACGTCTTGTCATTGTCGGTGGGAGGCATTTCTGTACACGTACGCATTGCACGAACGAAGAACGAACGACGATTTAATTTTGTCTTCCCTTTAAAGAGTACACGTTCATTTATTTCCTTTTGTAAGATAAGCAAGCATCAATCATCAATCGATAGTCTATCTCCGTCAATCATCTTAATGTACACCCTCAGTGCGCCACCTACCACTAAGCGTTGAGCACGTTTTGTGCCCCCCCCCTTACATCACACCACCCCTCTTTCAACTACCAATGCGGTAGGGCCCTGGAGAAAAGGCCCGATTCGCTTCAGCCTCATGCGTTAAAGCTTTGAGGCTTCAAGCATGCATATTTTATGTATCCTTCAGCCCCACACACGCTCATCGTACATGCATTCATTACCCCTCATTCCTTCCTTTCCTCAGCCCTATACACTGTCACATTACGCCATCATTAAAAGAAAAGTACATTTACTAATGACCATGTAGGCAACACTCATAGACCCGTCAACGGGCCTCGCATTGGAAGCACCCATAGCGCCTCTCAATGTCCCACCTTCGCGTGCCCGTCGCCAATTCGCTGCCCGTCTTGCCGCGAGGAGAGCAGAAGCCGAGGCGGCGAGTCATGATTTAGGATCCGACGAGGACGAAGACGAGGATGACGAGTTGGCGAGGTTGCATCGTGAAGATTCGGGTGAGGGTGGTGGATTCGTTGGTTTAGGCGGTGATATTCGCTCTGATGATTCTATTGGCTCTGAGGAAGGCGAGGATGTGGGGATTGTGATGAGGAAGTCTACGAGGTCTTCGCAGGGGTTGAGGTTGGGTGGGAAGGAGAGGAGGGCGTTGTTTAGTCTTGATAGAGCGAGTTCGGGGAGTGGAGAGGAAGAGGGGGGGGAGGAGGATATTGAGTTGGAGGGGGGTATGGGGGAGGGTGAGAGGAGTAGGATTGTGGAGGCTTTTGAGAGGTTGGGTATTGATGTTCGGACGCCTGAGGATTTGGGGGATGATGAGGATGAAATCGTTGCGAAGGAATCTGTGACCAAGGACGGTGCGGAGAAGCATTTGGTTATTCAGTAGTGATGGGAGGACGTTTGTATTTGTGATTTGGGTTGGGGATTTTTGGTAATGGGGGCGTTTACGGGGTGAGGGAAATGTACGATATGCGAGCTGGATACCAATGTTTTATGTTTTGATTCTGTTTACCTTCTTCTCCTCTCATGTGGGAGCCCCGTGGTGCGAACGGAGGGTCTATTGTTGGGGAGGAGGAACCGTCGCACAAGGTGTTTGGGTTCCAAATTCGAGACCTCGCTCTGAGCTCAGGATTTCGCAATAAGGTTAGATAGTAAAATAGGTCCTTGCGTCGCGTTAAAATGACGTGAAAATGGCCTGTAAATACGATGAATTCCTGCGGATTTTAATTTTTATTTTCTAGGAAGTTATCGCTACCGATTGCGAGTCGAACAATTCTTGTTCAAAAGCTATATTGTATAGCTTCGCGATTCGGCTGGCGGGCATGAGTTACTGAGCTGACTGTGGAGTCAGCAAAGAGGAAGACTGGGAGAACAAACAAGTGACCTGTCCAAGGGTGGTACACATGTGGAGACATTGCATCATCAACCAGTAATTTTGATTTCAGCCCACCTGCACGCGTGACCCGACCTTCATTTGTCCGACTCGCACGGCCGCACGTGACGGCTTATTTCCCCATATACTTTAGCGTTACTCTTGACATTTCAATGGATGTCAAGTACGTTACGGGTTAGCTGGCAAGCAATAAATATGATCATTGGGATGATGCGTATTCTAGCCTCTACGGAACCTCTTTGTGAGAGATCACGAAGTTCACCCAAACCCTAACAACCTTGGCCTACGAGCTAGAAGGCAAATGATCTATACTCGTCCTGGCCTCGACACTGACCTCAACACTGCCATACATAAGTTACCTAGTCAATATTGCCTTTCACATTTTGATGGCACCCGCTTTTAAACTTTGACCCTTGAGATTTCCGATGGCAGGACTTCGTTCGGGGCGATGACGACGGAGGCCCCCCTGTAGAAGGAATTCATTCCATTGCTCTGCGAAAGCACGGAAGGTTGAAGATAGCTTATTATATAGAAACGTTTAAAAGGGCACCATCAGTTGACTAATGCTGTGAGCAAGGACTTGTAGTTTTCGAAGATTTGAAGCTGAGTCTCCGCTCACTATGAATTGGCCATTGCTTGTTTCTTTATTTTTCTTTCGGCGCTGGTCTCGAGCAGTCGAGAAAATACAGAACCTTCAGCATCCTGAATCGTCCGTATGCTATGATGTGCAATACCGTCTCGGTACCTGGCAGTCTGAATAGAAATATTAAATATTGCGAGTAATAGTAATGGTAAACATCGACTTGAGGAAGAAGCCTCAGGCTATCTGCGGGAGAAATAAGTCGCCGACATCGTATCGTAAGTTCTCGTTTGTTTGAAGGGTACCAAGAATTTGGGCAAAATAATTGAAAAGATTGTCAGGGGCTCATCGCGCTCTCGTTGGAACATGAATATAGTAGATATCTTTGGCCACACAGCTTAGACCTGGCAAGCCACCCAAGTTCTTCAAATTTGGTGGTCACGTGGTAGGTGCCTTCATTGTGCAGTAGCGTTGGATAATCGTGGCTAAGTAGATGCAAGATCGCTGTAGGAGGTAAGGGCCATGTCCATTGATGCCTTTCAATGGATGGTTGACAGTTGTTTGAATGGACAACAAGATCAGCTCGAGTCTGAAAGTCTTGGTATTTGAAAATCAAGGCCCGAAAGCTATATATCAGTTCCAACAATAGCTCGAAACAAAATAAGCAATCAAGCCAGCTTTGATGAGTATCGTCCCTTCATATGAATGACATGGATCCCGGGATAGTAGCCAAGATCTCCAGATTCTGGTCCAGATCCCACAAAGCACGCCGAACACAGCGCATGGGTAGTCCTGAAATCCGGGGAAATGGGCGTGTGCTGTGCAGTCGTGCTTGACTGTAACTTGTCAGATCTCAAGTTGAGAGGACGAGTCCGACGCACGGAAGAGAACTATGCAGGTACAATCTAGCGAACACTCCTGACAATACCACGTGTAGCTATTTTAGGATACGACCACCCCAGTGAAACGTGCTCGATATATAAACGTGGCGATCAGGTCGAAGCACCGGCATCCCGAGTAATGCCAACTCCAGGTCTGTAAATGGTTTGACGGGCTTGTGACCAGGTTTTGGCGTCGCTCAGGAAGGTTAATTGAGTGTTTCGGGGGGTAGTTGTGGGGAATATGGTACTCTCTTTTCTTACGAGATGGAAGGATACAGTACTTGCCAGATGGTGACGGGTATGGGATATATTGTTGCTGGTGAGTACGAAGGAGTCTGATGTACGGGCGAAAGATGCCGTCTTTTTTTTCTTTTCGGGTACCGAGAGGGGCAGCGGGGACTTGCTGGATCACGCAGAGGCGAATCGGGTGAGTAATTCTGGGAAATGCTTACCATTCAGGCATTGGCCTGCGGAATCGAGTTGCGGATAGAAACAGGCCATAATATATCATGGGGACAGAGAATAAATACTTTGGTTCTTCTATGACTTCTTGAACTCACGATACCCCAACTCTCTTCCATATCAGCTTCTTCCCCTCTGCTCCGAGATCGCCGATTTCTCTGTCCATATTCATACTCCTCGGCATCTATCCGACGACTCGACAGGACTATATAGGAAGAGACACCCGCTTTGTAGCGCATTGTCCTCGCATACCAGCAACATGGTCCACTCTACCGGTGTTACAAATGGCGTCAATGGCACGACAAACGGAACCAATGGCACGACAAAGGCCAAACTCCTACCAAAGAACTTCGACACAATTGAGGATACTCTGGAGGCATTCTGTAGGGCTATATTTCCTCCCTGTTCCCAATCATACAAGCTAACGTTTTGTTCAGCGCGAGGCGAGTTTGTAGTAGTCCTCGACAGCGAATCCCGCGAAAACGAAGGCGACCTAATAATCGCTGCCGAAGATGTCACACCCGCAAAAATGGCCTTCATGATCCGCTACACATCCGGCTACATATGCGCACCCGTTTCCCGCCAACGAGCCCTTGAACTAGATCTCCCACAAATGGTTGCCGTGAACGAGGACACGCACAGGACCGCTTACACAGTCACCGTGGACGCAGTGACGCCAGAATTGAGCACTGGAATAAGCGCAACGGATCGATGCAATACGGTCCAATACCTTGCAAAACCAGGAGTGAAGCCAGATCAGTTCCGCAGACCTGGACACATTCTACCATTACAAGCCAGAGATGGTGGAATCAGGGAGAGACATGGGCATACAGAGGCTGGTGTTGAGCTGTGCAGATTAACTGGCAAACAACCTGCTTCAGTTATTTGCGAGATGGTGCTTGACGGCGAAGAAGTCGAGGGTGTACCTGAAAGAGTCGGTGGTGGTATGATGAGACGGGATGACTGCCTTGAATTCGGAAGGAGATGGGGATTGAAAGTGTGCACGATTGAGGCTATGGTTGAGTACGTGGAGAGGACAGAGGGTAAATTGGAGGTCAAGGGAAGTGATTATTAGAGATGCATGCTTGGATGAGATGGGTTTGTGCATATCTGGCGTTCAAATTGGGTTTCTGTTTATGATACTCGATTTCGCAAGAGAAAATCTGGGTGTACGTTGTGATGGTGTTAGACGGGCATTGTAAATTACGCTCACCATGCTCTCAACAGGCAAAGCATTCCTCATCATTCTTAGTCCACTTCCTCTTTCTGTTCTGCGTTTCCTTGTTGCTTTTATTTCTTCGCAGCGTACGATTTGGTCACTGTCTACACCTCTCTTCACTATTCCCTCTCGAACTTAAATCTTTCACCTCCAGCTCTTCTTACCATCCTGCTACGCTTCTTTACGAGAACGTCCTCATTAGCCGCTAGCTATGATAGCGGGCGCTAGACCCGCTCAGGAGCTAAAAATATGCCCAATTTTTCGGGTCTAGCTCAATCCCCCCGGACTGTGCCTCTGTTCCTCTCTACTCCCTCCTCGCTTACTTCCTTCTTGTTACTCTAACTATAGTTAGCAACTATAGACAAATCCATTTAGGAGCTGGCACGAAGCGTTCTAGAAGGCGTGAGCAAATTATTCCGTGCCCGAGCTGATCGTGGCGACGTTGCTCGTACTACCCTCTAGCATCGTATACGCGATCGGCGTTTCCTAGGAAGAAAAGGCTATCGTTCGATTTTTGGTGGAATAGGAGCTTTTAGGTGCTCTATCTAAATAAAGTATCTACATTCGATAGCCTTTAGTCTTGCCTCCTAACGACCCTCAGCGGATAGACTAAGTAAGCCTCCATATAGGAACTGGCCTCGATCCTTCTATAACCGCCGCCCAGAACTCAGCGCGAGCAAAACCAGTGCCTTAGACTGGAACCATTACGATATTTATGAGAAGGTTGTGCCGTGGTTCGACGTGATTTGAAAGGTATTAGACGATCCTGCCGTGTTTTAAGAGAATGTGTATAACATGGATGAGACTGGCATGATGTTCTCCGAGCTTAACTCTCAATGAAGTCCTTATTGGCAAAGAAGACACGCAAGGCTATAAAATTACACATCTTCTCAAATGGTCGAAAAATGCCGCGAAGAGCATAGGCGTCACCAAAAGCCGTCAAGATGAGACCCCCGTCCAACCGCCCCACCTTATCAACCTCCTCAGTTCATCAATTCTTGATACCGTGTATACCGCGCCAAGCGCTCCTTCCATTACTCGCCAAGCGCCCCCTCCCAATTATGAAGACGAGGAAGCGAGTTCAACATATCGGGGTTACTATGTTGTTGCTCTGATAACGGAAGATGCTGAATGTTGATGAAGGAACCCTTAAAACCGACCGCGGAACCTTGATCTCCAGATTTTGAGTTCTCGCTTCCGTGAAGATATACACGGTGCATACTCTGGCTCATCTGCTGAAGTCCCTGTTCTGCCAATTTGGATTGTTCGTCTAATGCACCGAGATGTGGTGGTGTTGGGAGAAAGGGTGGTTCCAAACGAGCGAGACGCTGCTCCAACAACCCTGTCCGTTGATCCAGCTCCTCTATACGCTTATTTATCAACATCAGTTGTTGTGGAAGATCTTGTTGGAAGTAATGTTGGAGGTATTGTTCGTTGGAATGAAGAGGGAATCGTTGTGGGTATTCTTGAAGTGGCTCTTCGTATGATTGTATAGCTTTGGGATGTAGCTGCTGGGTTTGTGAAGATTGTTGAGATGGTTCTTGAAAGGGCGTCGAAGAGTGATATTGGATAATTGGTTTACTGAGTTTGTGAGGTTGCATATTCGAGTGTTTCGTCTAAATACGTGCTTGCATTCAGAGCCCGATTGCTTACATGTTCTGCACGGATATCCAGTGCATCTTAATCTTCGCGTACGGCAACGATCGCAAGCCTATACCCAGTCAATACAGCCTATTTGAAATGTGTGCTCTAGTACATACTATGAGGGTGCGCTTCGGCTTCGGCTTCGGCTTTGGCTGAAGAGCATTAGGCAGTCCAGTTTGATTCGGATTCCATTGAACAGGTTGATTCGGAATGTCTTGCATTGCAGAAGATTGCGTTGAAAAGGTGCCTAGGATAGTGACAGGACGAAGGTGAAGAGCAGTTGATATGCGATCAAATCGACTTTTTCTGAGCCATCCAGCCGTGTGGTTAGGGAAGAAGATTGGAGATTTCAATCGAAGTCGACTTCGAGAGACAATCCTAGTTCGTCTCCCTTCAGCATCCACCTCCAACAGCACCAAATTTCTCGCGAACAGGATTGCTTTTGCTGATGTGCAAAAGTGCGATGAAACAGGTAGTATTGCCCAAACCAATACTGCTGCGGATAACCTGAAGTGACCAACAGACTATACCATAATAGCCAATTGACCTGGCAGCACATTAGTTAATGACTGCTGTGCGCCGCCGCCATAATTGCGCCTTGTGCTTCCATAGGTTGCTGCGGACCGCCACGATCGCACTCATCTAGGAGTCTAAGGATGCGGGGAGGGCGGATGCATTACACAGTATGCGCTTGGTCTCAGAGGCGGTGGCGACTTGTAGGGCCGATTGATGCAGCTGGACGGTCTCCCGGGCTGTCATCGCAGACTAGGATCTTGAAATCGACTCGATTCAAATCTCCACGCACGGTGAAAGATCGTTTTCTTCCTGCCGTGTCATTCTGCCTGCGTCTCGTTTGTGGCCGCCACCTACTACGGCTGCCCCCGCAATCAAAGTTACAGGGGGTGGTCTCTTGCAATTGGGGAATAGACAACAGGAGCACATCGGGTCGGAATAGCTTCCGCGGAAGATGCCGTCGCGATGGCTCTATTTTCACTACTGTCCATCCTCTCCTCAAGATCTTGCTGGCAATCACAGCCCTCCGCAAAGTCTGCAACTTCACGGTACGGAATACTGATAGCGGTATATCTCATCTCCTTGTAAGTAAGTATTCGAAGATACGCCTATTGCTTACTGAAAACTCTTTGTTCTATACCTGAAAACCCCGTCATTATCAACCATGTTAGTTTGACCCACCACATCATTCATTCCAGGGTCTCAGAAGTATTGGTGCGCTAAATGCACATTGACTCAGGTCGACTGATCTCATGTTCTCTCAGCCGTGGCATATTATATGCTTAAGAGATCGATGAGAAAACAATTACAACGTCGTAAAACGATTTGCAGATCGGGACGCGAGACACTTCGATGACTCAGTAGTGGGATTGAAGGCCGAATGTGTGCATGCTGCAGGACGGCGAATCAATATCATCTATGTCGGCGCTCTTCCGATGTCCCGTGCTGTTACCTCCAACTCCTGCAGGATCAGGTTCGGTCGGCCAAGGGCTGACACAACTTGAATGACCAGCTCCTCCCAATGGCTTGACCCCTCAACATCCTGGCAAGATCATAAAGGAAGTTTGACTAAAAGGCGGTGACAAAGTCGGCTCTTGGCCGCTTTAATATGAGGAGAAGCTTCATCGGCCATTTCTCGGTTTCAGACAATCTATCGTTATTAGATCACCACAAAGCTTAATTGACATTACATCTCTCTTTCCATTGATCAAATGAGTGTACCTATCGCCTCCATATTGAATCGGCACTCGTCTCCCGCACCATCATCAAATAGTTCCGCTCAGCAAAAACACTCACTCTCGAAGCGTCGAAAGATTACCACCGTGGCATGCGTGAATTGTCGGAGAAGGAAAACAAAATGCGACGGGAAGCATCCTATATGCTTGCAATGCCAGGCTAGAAGCGATAGTCAATGCTACTATGATATGAGTGTGGAGCAACGCCGTGTTGCAGGTCTCAGCGAAGAAGTCAAGCACCTCGCCATGGAGAAAAACACTCTAGAAACTCTCATTCGAAACCTGCAAGTGGCCACAGAAGATGAATCAATGGAGATTTGGCGACAAATAAGGAGTGGAGTAAATCCGTACACGCTTGCGCAACAAGTTCAAGCTGGACGATCGTTGACGCCCGCTAAACTTGCTAACACACTTGATACATTACACAAATGTAAGTCTGTTGGTTGGGCTGTACCCGATGTTGATTCTGTCTGACCATCACATAAAAAGGTGAGACGTCGGCTTCACATGTTGAATTCAGCCAATATGTTGTCTCAACGCCTCGCCACAGCAGATCCAATGGTTCTGTCTCAGACATCGGAACCTTACTTCAGCCTTTGAATGAATAGTGTGAGTTTGGTATAGAGGTAGAGACATCAATCAGTGCCTGATTCATCTAGGTTTTGTGCTTGTAACTTCGGGCGCCTTGATACGGCCCAGTTTCAGGCGCTTAGTTACGAAGTTGTCAATGCTTTCCATTCTTCCACGTCGTTTTCAGAGAGTTCAATCCCAGATCTGCTACAAGATTATGAACTACTTGACTAGAGATCTTGTCCTTGCTTGAGGCAGACGCGGATGCGAGTGTTGCCGTTTCCTTGTACAGAGAATCCGGGCTGTGCAAAACGGCAGTAGGGACAACAACAAAAACGCTACAGAGCTGTCTATCTTGCTGGTAAGAGGCAAATGGTGTCATTTCCTCAGCCTTGTGCACTGTGTTAGCGTGGTTGTGGTAGCGCCGGCGAGATCCCGATGCAGATAGCTTGCTCGTATCTCGACCGAATGCACCTTTGGATGCCAAATACCTTATCGAAATGTTGATGGGATATCGGTAGCCGGCAGTAATTGGACATCCGAAGATTAGGCGACCTGTTTGTGAACCTCCTGTCCAACAATGGCGGTCAAATTGAGTGCAGATAACGCTTCGCATTCCAAGAATCATCCCAAATACAGTGTTTACTAGGTTGCTATCAATTGCAAGTGTTCGATCACAATTCTCAAGATGGCTTTTCAAACCGTTACGACCAATGGCAAAGAATTGCCGTTTTCCCAAAATATGCTTTACGCCATTTCTCCATGGAGGCAAGGCTGAGCGTGCTTTGATTGCGCAGAAGCTTTACGGTGCCTTTCATATCTGTGGCCTGGTATATTTGAAAGACTTTGACATTGTGGAGGAAGAAATGGACGCCATGTTTGCCCATGTAAGTATGCTGTGAAGGATCTATCAATGGTCTAAGCATTGACAATCTCTTAGAGTAAGAAATTCATGGAATAACCAATAGTGGAGATAATGGAATTGGAGAACGCTTCTGCTGCATACATGCAAGGATATACAGCGGACGGGACGGAGTCAAGTGACCCTAATGGCGGAAGACTTCATAAGGAATGCTACGAGCATAGAAGATTCACAAACGAGCAGTGTCCACCTGCTGGAGCTGTTGACGGATTTAGAGAATTCTGTGATGGATTTTTCGGAGTACGCTATCTTTTTTGCCACGTTCGATGCCTAGAACTACTAATATACTCCGTCAGAAATACCTTACTCTTGCCCAAGAAGTCCTCCAAGCACTCTCCCTCGTTACGTGCATTGACAAAAATTGCTGGGACGACAAACTAGAAAAGGCAGGCCTCCAATTTCGACTCCTTCGATTCTACTCCATCCCTAAAAGCGTTCTCGAAACAATAGGCAACTACCGCATAAACCTGCATGCAGACTATAGTCTCTGCACCCTCCTCTTCCAAGGCCAGGTAGGTGGCCATGAAGTTGACGCTTTCCACACCGGCGAAATTTTTCTCGCAACACCCATGAAAGGAATCTGTGTCATCAGTGTACATATCTCCTTCAACGTCTCTCAAACGACAAGTTAAGTTCGGAGAAACATCAGGTCATGTTACCAGAATTCTTGGAAGAACAGTTGGCGGCAACGGAACCTGATGCTGTGCTTCTGGATCGCATTTGAACAGCATTTTTGTGCTCCCGGATCCAAGTTTTACTATCTCGCCGATTGTGGGGCTAGTAGAGGTCAGTAAGTATGAGCCTGTTAATGCCGGGGAATGGAGGACTAGGATTACTTCGCGGAATCATAAGATGGCTTTGAAGGATTCGAAGAATTTGAGTGTGGCTACTGTCGCTGCTGTTGTCTAGCCCTTTATCTGAAATTGAAAATGTCAAAAGAATGATTTCGTAGAAAGCAGAGAATTGAAGATTCTTGATGGGCTTTATTCGCTTTGATCGAGATAGAAGACTAGGTTGCAAGATCACACCATCGGGAGTAAGATTTTTAGGCTCTTTGAAGTTGAAGGTTGGTGTTTGGTTAATACCAACCCTTTAGAATTCTTAAACTGTTTGGAAAAACCTTTGCTAGAACTTTAAAACTACCTGTTTGGACTTAGAAACTCGCAATGGAGGTGAGAGAGTTCTCAAAATTCTCCCTTCTATTCGAAGTTTACGCAATATAGTCTTGTTATCCAGTACAGTGTACATTCATCATTGCTGGCTCTTAAAGTCTATATCAGACGCTCGTTTCCTCCACACTAATTACTTCCTGCTAAATCATGTCTATTCTATGTCCTCCGATACACGAAGGTTGCACTAGCCTTTGACATTGTTAGCGCAGGACGACTAGGAGAAGTTGAAATTAAACACACCTGGTGGCTGGGGAATACTAGAGAATCTGCCAAAACAACATTTTGTCTGCGTCCGGCTGCAAAGACAATGATCTCGGCAATGTCTTCTGGTGTCAGTGGCTCGACTCCACTTCAAAAGGTCAGTATTTCGCGTGGGTAGAGCTGATCCATATAACTTACGCGTAGACCGCATCGGCCTTAGCTTTGTCCCCCAATCTCACCACAGAGAACTCCTAGGAATTGTTAGTCATGTTTGAAGACTAGAGGATATATAAATTTTTTACAGTCTCAACTTGGCCTGGGTCGATGACGATAATTCGAATTCTTGTCGAAATCAACTCTTTTCTTAATGCTTCTGAAAAGCTTCGAACTGCGGCCTTGCTTGCACAGTACACGCTACCTCCTGGGTATCCTTCTCGTCCAGCAATGGATCCAATGTTGATGATATCACCAGCTCCCCCGTCGGGTCTCTTTTTGAAGATAGGTAGAATTGCTTGAGTCATGTTGATCAATCCAGTGACATTTGTCTCCCACATGGCTGAGATATCTGAGTCTGGAATGTCTGGAGCTTGTGCTGTTCCTTTTGCAAGCCCGCTATAATTTGTTAATCAAAACTCCAATAAAGCAACATTAGTTACATACGCATTGTTAACCAAAACATCAATTTCCTGGTATTCTGCCGGCAGACTTTCAACGAACTTCTTTACTTCCTCTGGCTTCGATACATCTAATTGTGCAGTATGGACTTTGACACCTGGAAATTCTTTGGTAATCTTTGCACTGAGCTCGGAGAGCTTGTCGACGCGTCTTGCAGCGAGAACAAGACGAAGACTATCTGGAGATGTTCGAGCGAATTCGATGGCAGTGCTTGCTCCAATTCCCGAGGACGCGCCAGTTATTAGGATGGTCTTGCCAGAGAGGCGTTCCTTCATGGCCGACATCATGGAAGAAATTGAGAATGATTTGATGTTGAGGAAGAAGAGACACAGATTTCAACAAGAATAGCCGCAAACAATGGATTTGTTGCTGTCATGTTTCTCTCCGGAAATATCGAAATTGGGGTTGGTTCCGTCATCAGCCGATGTCGGATCTCATCGAGTTTGATCCATCAACAATCAACAGTCACCGTCCACCGTCCATCGACCATGGACTATCAAACAATGGTATTTCTCATCCGAATCTCCTAAGAAGACTATTTAGCAATGCTCCGAGCAAATATCGCGAAGCAGCCACTGTTGGCGCATCTCCACCACACCTTTTATCAGTCTGTCATAATGCATCCACGCTGTCACGATATTTTCGGACTTCTCCCCATGGCTTTCCCAGAAACTAGATTCTAGGTTCGATATCTTCGAACTGTCCGCTGAATCTGCGTGGCATTGCGGAACAATCCCGGGACTATAAGCCTGCTATCAATGCCCACTAAAATCGGCTATCAACATCCATCCACTCATCGGACTTTCGCCTAAACATCTAGATTACTGACTTCAGATAGTCTACCATAGGCTGTTTACAGGTTATACATTGTTCTGTCTAGATTGGATTTTGAGCGGATTAGATTCTGGCCAACTTCTAACCTCTGAAAGCCAACTTATAAACTGCAATGCCGTGACTGGCTATTGCTACAGAAGAAAGACAGCGGCATGGAGATACCTTCGAGTCGTGTGTCCTGGTTTAACCCTATTTATTGACAAATGATCACCCTTGTATCGATTTTCGTCTTTTTTCTATATTGACTTGCCAATTTGTCTGAACTTCCTCAATCATGTCTTCCAAGAAGCCGGAGGTCATCGAAGGGCAGACTGTCTTCGTGGCCAATGAACCCATGTTTTCACAGAAAGTGGCCGAAGAATTAATCATGCCTCGATCACTGTCGCCCTAAGCCCAAACCTCCCCATTCGAAACACATTCGTAACAGTCAAGCTGGAGGAAACTTGCCAATCGCTTGGAAGTCAAAAGGGAAGATAGCAATCGCGGCAGCTCCGTTTTGACCAATGCCGATCTGCTTCTTTTTCCCCTCGAGAAGCGCACATGGGGCCTTTGGGCGTGTAAGTCATTCTTTCTGCACTCTATAATGTAGAAATTAATTCGTCATCGAAAGGAAAGACAAGAACATGTTGACAAGATACACATTTACGCACTCTTTTGGTATGGCGAATGCGCTAATGTCACATTATGGACTGTCGCATTAACTGGAGTTAAAGCTGGCCTGTACTAGTGGGAGTCCTGACTCTGTGTTACCATTGGCCATTTGATCGTCTCGTTCCCCATGGTCATGACTGGACGACCTGGAGCTGTTTACAAAATACCGTTTCCAGTAATTACACGAGCTTCATTCCGTGTGTTGGGAGCATATTGGCCAAATTTCAATCGCAACGGATGGCTATCATCTGGACAGGTGTACAAGGTGTCACGACGTGAGTGCGGATATTTCGATACAGGATCTATGAACTGACCTAGCTTCAGGGGCAATTTTATCTACGTGATGCTTCACGCCATATTCTCACGCATTGCCAGAGTTCACAATCCATTCTCAAAAGATGCCACCATGCCAGGAAGTCGCTTGATCGGATACTCGGCCGGCCAGATTCTCTTTGCTGGCTGTGTGTTCATTAGACTGCAAAGGCTATTTGGGTTGATCTACTTACTTTGTCTCTTCACCTGTTTCGGATGGTCGTTAAGCAAGGCCAATGGCCCAATAATTCACCAACCACCGGCCATCCCGAAAGGAAAATCTCACGCTTGGGTACACGCCTGACTTACCTTTCAACGTTTCATGAACCGTAGCTGATCACATTGAACAGATATTTCTCCAAAATTTGTTCATTCAAGCTGCTAATATGGCGAGGTTCGCTATCAACAACTCTGACGCTCCCCGATATTCCTGTCGACCCCATGATGCTCTCTGGACACAATTATTTGGTATGCCCGTTGCTTTCGGCCTTGTCGCATTCTTTGGTGTGTTCGTCACGTCTGCTTCGAAGGTCATCGTTGGGACCATATATTGGGATCCGACAACCATTCTGGACAGCTTTCTCTTAAACGATTGCAATGCCCACACCCTTGCTGGGGTCTTCTTTATCGCCCTTGGTTTTTCTTCTTTGCCAATCTTATTGTCGCTGGTAACGACACTTCTGCCATGTTGCCACGATACATTAATTACAGACGTGGTGCTATCATCTGCTTGATCATCTCGTTTGCGATAACGCCTTGGGAAGTGACCAAGACTAGCTTTGCGTTCACCTCATACCTTGGGAGGTAAGTCATCATGATTCAACCAAAATAGCCGATTATTTCTAATTTATGTTCGCTAGCTACCAAATCTTCCTTTCCAGCATCATTGGTGTCATGGTCTCTGACTACCTTCCGTAGGCAAGGGAAAGTATGACGTCACAGCTATGTTCTCTAGCAAAAATCACGCACCATACTATTACACGAAGGGCTGAAATTGGCGTGCGTATGCGGCATATGTTATCGGTATTGTTCCAGATCCTCCCAGGCTTTCTCTTTTCTGTGGGAGTAACAATCATACCGATCGGCGCTCAGCGAGGATACGTCTTCGCCTTGCCCATTGGGATAATTGTGAGTGCGGTCGCTTACTGGGCTATCAAAATGTGAGCCCGAGATGTACACAGGCTCTGATGGGTTTTCTATTGATGAGTTTGAGAAGGGTGTACCAGGAGTCTAGTAGTTATCCACGATTTACTGCTGCGGTAACTTGTCGGGAAGTTGGCCTAGAAACAACATGTTCATCAGGGGTCCAATTGCGTTAACAATATAACAGATAGATACTGTCTATTCATCAAACCAGTTCAAGGCGTTATACCGTCTCTTCTATTAAGATCCCAGGGAGAGGACTCCATCGCTTCAAATCGAACGCATTAAGAAACATGAACAATGAATGTCCTAAACAAGCTGAAAGGCGATAACCTGGTGGGCGTTGAATGGCTCGGATCGCGGAATATTCACATCCGATATCTAGCGTCCCATTCACCTACCCCTTTTCTTTCCAACCTCGAATCTATGTTCATCTATCAATCACAAAACATCATCTCGCAAATCGATTCAGTTATGCCTCTCCATATTGCCGCTTTAGGAAGTTCCTTCGCAGCGGGAATCTCAATCCCACCACAATCGGGCCCAAAAGCAGCGTCCCGCTCAGCAAACAATTACGCGCATCTTCTTGCTCAAAAGCTCGATGCAAAATTAAAGGACTTGACGATATCTGGCGCTACTCTCAAAACGATTGGTGAAGATTCACAGACGACGAACGGGGAAACCTTTGTTCCACAGATAGAAGGACTGGAGGAGGATGTTGATATCATTACAATCACGGCTGGAGGCAATGATGTGGGTTATGTGGGGGGTATGTTTTTGGATAGTGTGACGAGTTATGCTATTGGAAGGGGAGTGCTGGGATTGTATGGTTTTTTCTTCCCCGATGTGATGGTGAAGAATGTTATGAGCGAGGAAGAACTTACGGCTCTTTATGTTTCGGTGCTGGATAAGATACATGCCAGATCACCGAAGGCGCGGGTATTTCTGGTGGAGTATTTGGCGCTGCTTGGAGATGAAGTTAGGCCGATGGTTGATGCCCCGTTGACTGCGGAACAGATTGTACATCATAAGGAAGTTGCGGAGAAGCTGCATGAGGCGACTGCTAAGGCGGCGGAGGCGAGGAAGGAGTGGTGTGAGTGTGTTCCTATGCATCAATTGAGCCGAGGACATGGAATTGCGAGTAAGGAGCCTTGGGTGGAGAGTTTTGGGTTAGGGATGTTGGCGAAGAGAATTGCACCTTATCATCCGAATGCTGTTGGGCATAGCATGGTGGCCAACATACTGTATGAAAAGCTGAAGAAATAATCGACTCAGTTTACATGAATTGCCTCCGGAACGTGTATAGAAAGTTCCACTACTCCTAAATTGGTAAACCTCCAGGGGTAAGGTGCTTTCAAGTTTGGTGTTGGTGACCATTCAGAGAATAAAGTATTTGACACTGAGCAGAACACAACTTTCGAGCCAGCATCCATCCACAAAAATCGGATCACTTCATTGTTATCAAGCGGTCTCATTCGAGGTCAAGAGAGTTATGAAGACCGATCAATATCTCATATATATCACGTGCAAATTGACACGATCGCGTCTCGACAATAGTCAGAAACGCGTCAACCATTTCTCCAACATCAACACCACACTCTCCTCCCTCCATCGTCCTTCGCCATCCTCTCCACCATGCAAAAGTAATGAAAGCAGCCGTAGCGCGTAGCTCCGCGAGCCTCGCTGTCCCCCACTCCCAAAATACCGCTCCCGTCCACGAATACCGATGTCTCTATTCCCACGACATCAGACGAAAGTCAAAGCGCTGGCAAGATGGCTTCGTCAAATTCCACACCTTCAACAAACGCGTCATGGTATATGACGAAGGCCGAAACTTCCTCGGAGACACTCATTGGAAAGATCAAGGCGAATTGCAGGCAGACGACGAGGTAACGCTGGATATTGGTATTCTGGTGCAGGTTGGAGAGATCCTTGCTACGAGTCAAACGGATTTGGCGCCGCTTTTTGAGAGGGAGAGGAAGAGACCTGATCATAAGGATGAGGATCGGCATGGCCATCGGCTATCTACAGCTGCGAGGGTGACCCTCGGTGGAAGGGCAAATCCAGCGTCGAGACCTTTGCAGAAAAATCGGTCTTTGAATGCGCTTTTGGGGACTCCTAAGGGCGCACTCGGGAGGTCCACATTGTCTACAAAATCGCCGTATGAGATGAGGATTTTCAGCAATGAGAACGAATGGGAGGACAGTCAAAACGTCAAGAGACGGAAGATCGATCAACCTTGGTCGGTCACAAGAGTGTCGAAAGAGATGCCGTTATTGGCGAGGACATCCGATTCTCGGAAGGGACTTTCGCAGAAGTCGAGTAGCAAGACGCCACTTGCCGGTCAGATGAGTCTCATCGTGAAAGAAATTGTAGACATCACTTCAGACAACGAAGGTGCGCCAAATTCAGACGTCACGCTCCCTTCCACACCAGCCAGGGATCCTATTGTTCGAGCAGTACCGAAAGCAAAACCCATTGAAAAAACTCCGGCGCCGCGAATTCCAAAGCCTAAGGTCACACCGAGACAAGAAGGTCCCTCCTCGCCTCCTGTGAGCGCAAGAAATCACCTGAAATTTTTAGATACTGGGACGAATATTGAGAACACGAGGTCTCGCGGCACTGAGACCGCCGGCAAGGACACTTCCTTACCAGATACTGAGGAACAAACTGAGACCCAAAGAGCGAAGCCAGCTTCTAAAGCCAAACCTCTTAGAATAGCCAAATCGCAGCCACGGCCAATGCTGTTTTGCCAAAATGCGGGAACAGCGGCAGGAGGATCGCAAGCTTTACGAAGATCAAAGAAGAATACAAATGCAGCGAAATATGTTGAGACACAGGTGGAGTCAACTCTTTTCCAAGAGCTCATGGCTGCAAGACGACCGCGAAGGGCTCCCTTCACTGGCCTCTCAGATTCAGATGACGATATTATTTTATCAAAGGTCGTGCCAAAGAAGGCTCAACTGACGACGAAAGAGAGAACTATACCTACACCCTTCGCTGCTGGTCCTCCAAAAGGTAGAACTGCCGCGTTGGCATCAGATGGCACAAATCGCTCATCCTCACCAGCGTTTAGCACAATGCCCCTACAGCCGGAGCATTTCGAGCCCTTAACCAATTCAGTAGCTCATGTGTCGCTTCCTCCAGCAAGCTCAAGATGGAAACAGAAGACACCAGCCCATTTTTCAGAAAGCAGCGATATGGAATCGATGCATGAGCTGATGGATCAGCAGCTTTCCGCGCCTTCACGTGTTCAAGCACCTGCGTCCAAAGTAGCCCCTCCAACTGTTCTGCCCCGAGAAATGCAGACATCAAATACGCGGTTCATACCTCCGCCGAAGCCGATAGCTCGAGAACCATTCTTGCCTCCAACAATGCCTACTGTCAAATCACCATTCAGACGGGTGCAATCTGAAAGTGACGCCGCATTTGATGTCAGTGCTCCACATGTCTCTTCACCTGTTCAGGAACCCGAACCTATGGCAGCTGTACTTCGCCCGTCCCAAGAAGAGCTGCTGCAAAAAATTATGACGAGAAGTAAACGTGCTCCAAGAAAACCTTTGCAACGCTCTATGAGTCTTGCTACTGGCACCAAGGAGAAAGAAAGAGCAACAGTACGAGCGAAGGCGAAGCAAGTTGAACCAATGCCGGAGAAGAAGACAGACAAGGGGCCGTGGACGATAGAAGCGACGGATTTGTTTGAGTGGAGGCCTCCGGATTGGGAGGAAAGGGTCAAGAAGAGGCAGGCGGAGTTTGGGTATTGATATTATGTGTGATGATGAGATGGTACTCTGTTGCGCAACATGGGCGGAGATAGTCGATGTACTCACTTAATGTGGTATGTCAATTAGTGATATTTGAGTTCGACATTCGGAGCCAGGAACTCTGTGATTACCAGATACGAGGTGGTCCAGTGGGGCCATCTATTTTGCTCCCTTCTGACACCTGAGCAACATGGCCAACAACGAGATAGGCTTCTCAAGAGCGCTCTCTTGATCCCAAATCGTAGGAGCAAAGTTTATGGCAACCTGAAATGCAATTTTGTCAGAAATTCATCGCCCTCGAATAGAATTTAAGAATGTTATATTCAAGTCGTAGGTTTTGTGCCAGGAAATTGAATGGACGGATCGAGGGTGGTGGAGTCAAATCGACACCGCGACATAGACAACGTGCTTGACGGCTCATATTTCGTCTTCAAAAAGGGTTCTTCTCAGAACAGGTCAGAGATAATGAGCAGTAGTGGCAAGCAGCTCCGTTATATGATACGGATCCGTTGATAATGTCCAATGTTTAGAGCTACATTTCCCCTCAACTGTGAGGAACAAGTCGTGCAGAATCTACGTCGCTCGCTTCCAAATGCCGATTTTGTTGTCCTCTCAGATGAGCATTGATGCTCACAATCACCATCGTAGATTATGGCAGTCATCACTGCCTCAATCATCACCATCATTGTTACCTACTTCTAGCATCACATTCTTTGGATTTTCACTTTCTCCGCGGCTTTGGCTCCGACCTTTGCTTTAGTTATTTCGTCTCCTTGCATTGTGAAGAGCACAACCGGGACTTCCACTACAGCCATTTGATCTGATTGTTAACGCATTCTGTGTGTGGTTTAATCTTCTCAACAGAATTTCTCTTACACTGACGAACAGCTTGAGGGACTGCTATCCATACCTCGGAAACCCGTTCCAATGTGGCTGGTGGGACGCTCTGGTGCAGACTATAGAATGGTATTAACAACTGATATCCGAGGAGATATATCGTTGTGACCAATCCTGGAGTCAGCAGCATAATGCGTTTGGTATTGAAAGGGGCTTCTCTGTACCATTTGGTTGGATCACAGCCCCTAGCAAGTACCGCTACAGGATGATTGTGTGAAATGAGCTTAATGAGTTATCAAGCAGGCTAGCATTGTGCTAAGCATCTCCTATGGAATGCAAATTTGAAAGGAATGATGATGCTAGTTGTCATTAACGCTACTATCTTCTTAGCTATAATCGATAAATATGATGATAATCATCAGCATAATTTAGTGAAAGAGATCGCTGTTCTAATAATGAGCCATTATCTTTCATACCAATCATCTTATGATTTCTGCCAATGATATTCGCTCTGTGACAGGTACTTCAAGATCGTTATTTTAGAAAATTCTAAACAGTTTTTTTGAAGTCAATGATACCTAACAAGCCCTGAATGAAGGGTTGTTGAAACTGGCTGTTGACGCTTCATCATTATCCACACATAGCTTATTGATATGAGGCTGAGATTATATAATGCATAGGACGAGTTTGCGCACTACTCGAGAATGGTTGAGCATAGCCGTGCTTAGTTCGTAATTGCCCAGGTGATATTTAGAGACCTCCTGAGCATAATAGAGTGACCAAGAACAGCGACCATCACAGACGTCTATTGCGATCTCTTCGGAGGTAGTGTGGCATCCACTTTAATTTAATCTACCATGATGCAAAAAGAGAATTTTGACGCTCAAGTTACTAGAAAAATCTCGGTAATGCCGGCAGATAGCCTTAACGGTGACGTTCGTCACCACCTTCTGTTAGAATTGATTGCTAACCAGTTTTGCTAGATCGGTCAGTTAATATGTGCTTCGAATGCGTCTTACCGGCCAAATCGTTTCGGAGCCGTCTGAGTGGTTCTCTATAGTAGTGTTGAAAATTCAAATAAATGGGTGGTTGCTTGTTCGGAAATTCCGCCAGCCTTACATAGCAGCAGCACTGGGACCAATTTGGGCGAGGCTGAGACCACGTGGTTATTGAGGTATTGCCAAATGGTGGAAGCTCGTGTGACGACGTCGAGCTCGAGCTCTGCAAACTGTTTGGCAGAATAAAGGACTATACGAAAATGAGATCAAAGGGAGTTACATACGTGTTGTCGAGATAGAACGATGAAACTGATTAGAATGCGTCAAAGGCTTCTTCAACTCTGGCAAATTTTCACGGACGTAAGGGCATACTTCGTTCAACTTGCTTGGTATTTGCTTTTGGAATTTCCAGATCTTCTAGGTACGGTCCGTATCGAAGATATTATTTCAAAGTGTAGGAGACTATTTTACGTCACCCAAATTCCAATTTTCTTTTTGGGTTCTTCCCGCTATCTGAACATGCAAGGCTGAGGCCATGTGACTTGTCAACCAAATTTGCGGTATATTCAACTTTGATCCAAAGATGGATGAAGAGTTAAACACTAGTAAGTCCTATGATTGAGATATCAAGTTTGAGGTCTTGTTTGGACATCCTAGAAGTCCCCCTCATCGTGCAGATGTTAAGGCTCGAAGTTCCGAGGAATCGCGGGCTTCACAGTTGTCGTGGAGGGAGCTTTTGGTGATAACTTTGAGTGTATACGGATATCGTATCAGCTGTAAATGAATACAGATAGGAGGCTTTATTGGCAGTGACGAAGCATTGCACGTGGAAGACAAGCCTTCTTAATTGCAGCTCGATTCGCGAAAAAACGGTTGGAAGGGTGCTAGAGCAAAACAGATGAACTGAAGAGATTAAGAGAAGTATACGAAAGAAATTGGGAACCAAATAAAACATATAGTAGGTTGTAACTTAATTGGATCTGCACAGTTGACGAAAGAGGAAAGCGGACCGAAGTTACCCGGCCGTGCATTCACTTATTTCGGCAAGTGGTCTGGCATGAGAGCGATAACTTGCGGCCGCATTGCGAAAACATCCATACCAACGGTCCGTGGAATGTGGGAGAACGATTCCAAGTTAGAGAGTTCTGCATCACCCGGATCTGGTAGTGTCAAATATGTGCGCAGGACGATCTCGCGAGATTGCGCCTTCCTCTAGCATGATAGCCCTCTTGTTTGTGTTGGATGGAAAACACCAAAACACATTTACTCACGCTCGGATAGTGCAGCAAACGTACCACATCCCACACCCCAGATTCCAAATCTCGGTTCTGCCCTTATATATGTGGAGTACGTGGAGACGCTCGGACCAAGGGACGGGTAACGATGCGCTCAGCCTTGCATGCATGGTGATCCCTGTCATCAGCCGCGGTAGAAACGATACGATAGAAGTCGAATGGAAGCCGCCGGACTATAGCAGAGCACAGCCCGAATACGAGTCCAGCGCTTGCAGGGGAGAGTAACTACAGTCAATGCATATAGCCGTTGCATGGACTGAAAAGATAACGTTGACCAATTCCCATCGAACAGTTAAATGAGAGGTGAAAGAAAAGGCCTTTAGGTACGTACATGAGTTGATACAGTGTGACATGCAGCTGATCTTCGCAATAGACCTGGTCGCCGAACTGCTCTTAGTTGAGCTTCTACCAAGGCAGCGGCTCCCTTCTCCGACGAGGGTCTGAGGTAAGTATATGAAGAGGGGAACCATTGCTTGTCCAAGTACCCGGACGTACACGATTTGTTTTCTCAAATCATTCGAGTCTCAAGATCTCAACAAGTCTCGTGTTTTGTTTTTAGACTGTTCTTTCACTTCATCTTTCCTCTCCTGAGAGGCTTTTTGAGCCACGACTTTCGTTCACCATGCTTTTGAAATCAATTCTTTCGTTCGGAGGACTCCTCACGGTGGTTTCCGGGGCCCCAGTCCAAGCTCGAGACAGCCATCTGGCACCCCGAGCTTACAAAGACGTCTCCCAGGTCCTCGACAGAATCACGGCTACCGTTACCAAGATTGCTACTGATGTTGGAGCATGGCCAGGGAATCCACGAAATGGAAACACCTTCTCACAAATCATTGGATTTGTGCCAATTATCATGCAAGACTCTGCAAACCTCATCTCCGATTTGCAAGTTGGTACAGACTGGATCCAGCGGAACAAGCAAACGACTCTTGGTATCGTAGACGCGGTCTCACTCATCCCACGACTGGCATCATTGAACAGCGCAGTCAGTGCCTACACCACAGCTCTTACAGAGAAGCGGCCATGGGCGGACAGTTCTTCTGCAACACCGGATCTATACGACCAGCTCCTTATCCAAAAGCAGTGGGCCACCGCGTTGTCCACAGCTATCACACAATCTCTCAGTGTCACCACGTCATGGATCGGTGGCCCAATCAGCGATTTCTTCTTCGGATCGAAACTGGACGAGGCAATCAAAGGGTACGCAGACGGAGCGAAGTATCGACCTGGTACCGCACCGCCAGGTCAAGTTGCACCGCCTCAGCAAGGTAGTCCTCAATGGGGCACACCTCAGGGGCAACAACCAGCACCATACTATCCCAATCAAGGAGGAGGTTCTCAAGTAGGACCACAGAATTGGGGAAGCGGGCAGCAGGGGCAGGCTCCTCCATACCAACAACAAGGCCAAGCGCCTCCATATCAACAACAAGGCCAAGCGCCTCCATATCAACAGCAAGGCCAAGCACCATACCAGCAGCAAGGCCCGGCACCATACCAATCAGTACAGGGACAAGGTCCAGATCAGAGCCAATATGGATGGAAGCCAAATGGTCCCATGAATGGTCCAGGAGTCCAAAATGCACCTCCGCCGGCTTTTGAGGCAGATCCACCCATTCAGGATGATAAGTCTACTCAACCTCCGAACGCTGTTGCTCCGTCTGTGAGCCCGTAGACTTGGATGATTTGGATAGATTGCTGTATAATTAGTACAGTTCCCAATGAAGATGAATTTTGATACTGCCAGGGCGCACATAATTTTCCAGCTGATTTTTCACTCTTGAGCGAGGCTGAGTCTCGTGACCATATCCGACCTCTCTTAGCTCTCCTTTCACCCACCTTTTCGATGGAATCAAAGTCATGACTTGGGCCTTGAACAATGTTAAAGTCGTGTTAATCTCCGTAATTAATCCATTAATGATCCAGGGAGAGCCAACAATTTGGGCAATTTTCGTCCAGTAGGCAAAAAGACTCGCTCGAGAGTGTGTTATAAGATCCTAGGAAAGGGAGAAAGGGGAAATCCATCTTAAGCACTATCTCAAGGCATAACTCAGTGTTGGCGTGTCAAAACCCATCAACATATCCTACAGGACTGCCAAAAAGATGAACATAATATGCACAAATATTAGAGCCCGATCGAACAAGCTACGCCGTGTAACCTTCTTTGAATTGATAGCAAAGCTGTGATGATAATCAGCTTTTCTACCATACTCATGATGATTACCAAGAGCGCAAACACCCCACATTCTGCTCTATAAACACTTCGCTTCGCTTCAGCAGGTTGTAATCGAAGGTTCCAATTCGATGAAGCAAGCAAGTCGCGACATGAGCGTATAACTACGAAGAAACCTCGGTTCTTGGAGATCGTCGCCAGTATTCTGCATTACAAGTATATAAAGTTACAGAGCTAGATTCAGAAAATCGCTGGGGAGGCTGAGAGATCTGGGAAAGAATACAAATCTCGCATTGCCTCGGCAATTGCACTCTTTTCAACCATAGTAGGTCATCACCGACATACATATTAGATACAATTCCAAGCTCTTTTCTCAAACCATCGAACCTTCTCAAAAAAAAGTGGGAGAAACAGGTTTGTGTATTCGGCGAGACCACAGGGAAGAATTGCCTTTTCCATTTGCGTGGCGTTTCGGATTTTGCGAGGCGTCTTTATTGACCTTGATGCCGTGTTATAATTGGTCTTGTTGTCAGAAATTCTCGGCCGTAGTGAACCTTGATTCTATTGCATTCTAGATGGCGATCATCAGCAAAATAAGAAGACACCTTGAAAAGGATGTAAATTTACTCAGTACTTTGCTTCTTCGGATTTTCCAGAAAGAAGCTGCCTCCAGTTTAGGGTGCGTCGTGGCCAGAGAGGATCATTCCATCTAACGTCTCAAATCCAACGTTGCCCAAAACTCTCCTGCCCACTTCCATACAAAAATGGCAATCGAAGCTCGACATCACGATGAGAAGTTCTCAAAATTCAAGGGTGATGGTGCGACAATGCTTCGACTCCTGTAGATAAATCATAATCTACCATCTCCTCGTTGCTTACCTCAAAGTCCACACTCCCTCAATTTTCAAAAAACACATATGCAACCCTAATGAGCTTACAGCAGCGGTGCTACTCTCCATCATGACAAAGCATGCGTGAAAGTAACAAAAACGATGATAATCCACAGCAATCCTGTTCAACTCTAATCCCCTATCTCATAACCAAGCTCTTCACCCGACAAACCAATAAAAACACCAAAACCCCAACTCTAACTCGCGTGAGACCCGAAGACGCGAGCACGTCCCATGGATTGATCAACAACGATACAAAATGTTACTGAAAAACATTCCCCAGAAACTGACCACATTCGAACAAGAACCTAATCCCTTTCTCTACAAAAGCAGCGCTAGCGTTTCCAGTGATTATCTACTACCAAGCCGCACTGTTTCAGAAGCGTAGGAACTTCCACGACACTGCATACACTGCCACAACAGGCTGAAAGTTAAGCAATCATATTTCCCATGGGTAAATAGCAATATCTATATCACAGAGAGATCCAGCCAAACTTTTACGCCTCCAAATGCAGATTGCCATCATCCAATGTCAGTCAGACGGTGAGGTCTATCATTCTACCACATCAATTATCCAGATCCAGATCCATCATCAGTCATTCCAAATTGCCAAGACCCTGTTCATCAACATTCCATCGTGTCGGCCTAGAAATGGCTGTCCCCGTTGACGCCATTGACGCCGTTGGTCGCAGGCTTCAAATTCTCCTTACCCAGAGCACTCTGTGTGATCTCGGCCAAACATCCCGAACTTGCTGCAACGAAGCCCAAGTATGGTTTGCTGGGATCCAAGACACGGCTAAGGTACTCGGGATGGAACTGCACACCAACAAACCACGGATGATCCTTGATCTCAATGATCTCCATACGCTCGTTCTTATCGTCTTTTCCGACGAATTGAAGTCCCGCCGCCTCAATACGCTCAATGTACTCAGGATTGACTTCGTATCGATGCCTGTGACGCTCATCAATTTCCTTGTGACCACCATAGAGTTGACGCATCTTGCTCCACTCAGTGCCGTCCTGGAAATGTGTTGGGCGACGACCAAGACGCATAGTACCTCCCATGGTGACCTTGTCAATTTCCGGCATAAAGACAATAACTTTCTCGGACTCGGCTCCTTGCTGGAATTCCTCGGAGGTGGCACCCTTGATGCCAGCGACGTTTCTAGCGTATTCAATCACGGCAATCTGCATGCCCAAACAGATACCAAGGTATGGCTTCTTGTTCTCGCGAGCCCATTTGGCAGCTGCGACCATACCCTCCGTACCGCGAAGTCCGAATCCGCCGGGAACAAGGATGCCGTCGGCAGTGCAAACATCATGCCACGCTTTGTGGAACTTGGCTGGGTCTATATCGCGGTAGGCGTTCTCGAGCGCTTCGGAATCAACCCACTTGATATTCAGACGTCGCCTGCAACGCATAGCGGAATGTTCCAATGACTTGATGACACTGAGGTATGAGTCCTGGAACTCGACATATTTGCCTACCAACGCGATATTGACGGGGTCAAAGAATTGTTGGTTGGGCGATGTGAGTGTTGTCCACTGGGTCCAGATGTGCTTGCCCTTTTCTGTGAGGGCAGATTTCGAGATGAGCTCATCCAGGTTGAGTCCCTTGCGCAAGAGTGGCACCAAACCTTGCTCTTCCAGGAGCATTGGTACTTGGTATATAGATGGCATGTCTCGGACGACGACCACTTGTTCGGTGTCGACCTGGCAAGAATTTGCGATCTTGTCGAGTGTGGATGGTTCTAAGGGTTTGTGGGAACGGCAGGCAATCTAACAAATGAACTTGTCAGCTATCTTGAATCGTCAAGAAGTGAATCCGAGTACATACCAGATCTGGGATCAGACCAGCACTTCGTACGGCCCGAATAGCTTGTTGTGTAGGTTTTGTCTTCTGCTCTCCGTTGACCTCTGGGATATAGGAAACGTGAATCTGCAAAAAGTTTGGACCCTTGGCTCGTCGTCTCAATTGAGTCATTGCCTCAACAAAGGGCATGCTCTCAATATCTCCAACTGTGCCACCCAACTCGATTATGCATACATCCGGCTCTTGGTTTGTATCATCGACTGGGATTTTAGCCACTCTTTCAATCCAGTGGACGATAGCGTCTGTGATGTGTGGAACGACTTGGACAGTCTTGCCGAGATAGTCGCCCTTTCGCTCGCGCTCGATAACGTGCTTGTAGATTTTGCCGGTTGTGATGTTGTTTTCGCGTGTCAAAGTGACGTTTAGGTATCGCTCGTAGTTGCCCAAGTCCAGATCAACCTCTCCACCATCGTCGAGCACGAAGACTTCCCCATGTCTGTAGCAGGAGTCAGAAGGGTGGAATAGAGTGTGCTGGAGTTATTCACATACTCCTTGGGGTTCATGGTTCCGGCATCGACATTGAGGTAAGGATCAATCTTGATTGAAGAAACGTTCAGCAATAGTTAGCCTGTAGAACTAGATAGACGCGAGTTCCGGGTAAACATATCTTCAATCCGATCGTCTTGAGTAGTAGGCCGGTGGAAGAGGCTATGACGCGTCTTAGTGAGCAAAAAGCACGTAAAGTCGCGATGCTCAAGATTTTTGAGGCGTACCGATAATGCCTTTTCCCACCCCGCTAATGACACCTGTGGGAGGTTAAAAACTTCTGTTTCTCGAGGATATTAGGAGATACATACCACCGGAAACGAGTACGTATTTCATGGTGAAGGATATTCTGTTTATGCGCTGCCTCTGGCGTTTGCCAGGGAGGAGGGAAGAAAGTCGAGAAATTGACGAGCAAGAATTTCGATCGACTCCAGCAAAGCCGCCGCCAAACCCTTTTGGGAGTGGACGCCGCCCATGTTTCTGACTTTCGTGAACCACAGAACAACTTCCACAATCACTGATGCCATCGGGATACCATCGGTTGGCTTTCCCATCTGCCGCATTGAAATCCGAAGGAGATTTGCGATACCATATCTCTCACCACGCGTTTGAGCCAAACGTACTGCATCTAGAAGCGTGCAGAAAAGCCTCGTCATAGAAACAGGTCCGTGAAAAGCTGCCTCATCCACGGTAGACCTCTTCTATGTGCCGTTCGTAGATAACAACTATTTCACAAGATTTAAAAAATCTCAATGACGAGAATCTACCCACAGTGTAAAGGTACGGGCAAAGCTGGTGGCTCGAATTGGGAGTGTGCTTGGTGTCATTAGAAGGTGATGGTAGAAGAGTTGCATGCAAAAGGACCTGACGGACAGAAGCTTGAGGCTCAGCAGCAGCAGCAGGAGACAGCCCAGAGAGTATCATCCATGTCAATCAGCAACATACTCAATGACGATGCTCCCAGTGCGTCTGGGACAAGGAGGAAGAGGCAGTAGTCACAGCCTATCAAAAAGTGCCAGCACTTCAAAAGTGAATTGGACGGCAAGATCCATGAATTTTCTTCCCTTTCATACAAAAACATTGATAGTATAAGTAGTGCCAACGACAAACGAGAAACTCGCTTCTGATAAGCACCTTCTCTCTCAGTAGAATCGCCTTCACACTGATCGTCAACATCCACTTCACCTGGAATTTCTCTTGTCTCCCTTACCGAATCCTCTCCAAATTACCTAGAAAACATCACAGATCCTGTCCCTTGATTGCCAAACCAGGTTTGTGGGCATCAATAATGGCCTCACGTCCATGGGACGGAGCCACGAACCACAAAGCCAAATCCAACCCATCTCGATCCACACCTCGCTTTATGTTCCATTCCATTCTCGTGACCATCTTCCTCCTCCGTCATCGAGATTCGCTTACCCGGCCAACAGTCGCCATCTGATGTAATAGCACAAGCACTCTTATCAGTCGACATCGTCGGCACGAGGCTGAGATAATGGACTCTCAAGCACGCCTTACTTCTGGTGACGTGGACACCAACAATCAACATCTTGAACAAGCACTGCCTTCCAAAATAGTCATAGCAAGCGAGCCAAAGCGACTCAATAAAGACCGACACATCAAAGAAGGAAGTAAGTCAAAAGCCATCCATCCGCTCATCATTCCAACTAATATTCATCAAAGGCGCAGAAATGGATGTGGATTACTACGACACCGAGCCTTCCAGCTCAGACTCAGAGCTTGAGACTGATATTGCTCTTATCGGTATCAAGCCTGTAAGTATCTAGACTTTGTTCTTTCAACAGGGCTTTACGATCGAGGGTACTAACAGCCGCCAGCTTGCTTCAAAGCGCTCCAAAGCTACTCCAAGTACCTCCATAACCGCTTTCAAACCAACATCTGCTTCTACCGAAAGTCCTTCCGCCGGCACACAACCAATATCGAGGCCACGAGCATATAGCTTCGAACCAGGCGACCTTGCTGAACACAAACTTGAGGAAGTCAAGCTGTCTCCACCATCACTACATTCCATGGAAGACGACGACTGGGACTTCATGGAGGATCGAGACGATGATGCAGTTATAGACGACGGCTCTGAGGACTGGGAGGAAATCGAGTCCAAGATATTCGACCACGCAACCAACACATTCAAGGACATCCCAAGTGTAGTCTATGAGGATGAGAGCTTCCGACAGACGCTCGCCAAGGTCATGGACACATACACGAAGAAATGCTCACCAAGCTACGACACCAAGTGCAAAATTTACAGCGCCATGTATCTCCTCAAGACTGTTGGGGAGTTTGGTTACCTCTGCGTCAAAGAGCCTCTGGTAGACTGGGCTGACCAGATGGCCTTGAATCTGTTGGAGATGCCTGTAGACGAGGCCTCCGCTGCCGTCATAGCCGAACTGCTATCATTCCTGCCTGAGAGAACCAAGCTGGCTTATCATCGCCTTCGTGGGTAAATATTCCCCACCCAGTGCGTCCTCTATTACCTAACATGACAAGTGTCTCAGCGCTTTCACCTCTATTTCTAGACGAGGCTTCTTCGAGCACCCAACCAATACTCTCGTTCCCGACAGACCGTTCGCCCACCGACGAACTATTCATCAAGGATCTCTTAGTTTGGACTCCGATGAAGAGTTTGAATTTCCACAAGATTCCAGCCAGGGGCGCCACCCAAATGGACGTGATGAGGCGAATGCCTGGGGTGAAGTTAGTGACGCAGAAACCAGTCGTGCTCAACCCAAGCTCGCAAAAGCCCGAACATCTGAAGTCCTTCCAACAGCAACCAACGACCTCAAAGCCGAAGCAAGCCGGGCCACTCGCAAAAAGTCAGAAGCCAGTCAACCAACAAACAGACGACGAGGAGGCAGTCGAGAGGGAGCGTTCTTTCAAAGTGGAAATTTTGGCATTAGCTCGAACAAGTGTATTGGAACAACAAAAGCGGGCCGCGCGAACTCAGGTCTCAAAGCAGGATCCCAACTTGGTCAATCTCTTGGAGCAAACGACTCTATCACGGAGCGCTTCTCAGCATACAAAGAGTCCGCCACGCAAAGCCATCTCCAAGCCTTCAACACGCTCAACGTTCAAACCGGCACCATGGATAGTAGCCAGGGCTACCACAGCCGGTCCTCTACCAAAACCTCCCTCAAATCGCACCACACCGTCCGATCTCGGCCAGTCATCAACGAAGATGACACAGACAACGATTTCGATGAGTACCAAATCTACTGAGGATGAAACAAAGTTGTTGGCACCAACATCGAACACGGCGATCAATACCAATACACGACCACCAATGACACAATTTGGCAAAGATGTACCCCTGAAGGCGGAATTCAAATCAGCGATTATGCGACCAGGCATAGAGTTTTTGAGTAGCAGTCCTTCTATCTCAATGGATCATGAAGATGAGGAAGAGCTCTGAGTCTAACATGGGTTGGCTCAGGCACAGGATACTGGAATACGGTATTATGGATATGGATCGCTACGGACCTTGATTTCACGGATGGGCTCTGCTTTCACGTGTATTTCAGCAAGGCGAGTTGCTGACTAACAGGTCAATTGATGAGCGACTTTGCCAGCGCGTGGTCTGCAGATCAGATTTAATATAAGACGAATAAGTCAATAGTGTACCACAATTTCTAAGCATTAACAATTCGAATGCTAAGCATGTGTAGACGGTATGGATACATTATACCGTTTTAGATGGCGACATAAACATTTGGCGGAATAGTTTTGGAAAACACAAGGAATTTTGTGGCCTTGCAATTGATTCGGATGTGCTCTGTTTGTTAGCACAGTCTCCAATCTCCTTGTAAAAATAATCTGAAAACATTGAGCAAAGAGCTGAACTTTTGATACTAAATAAATAACTAAGAAACAATCATCACAAACTATAAACTCCAAAAAATGCTACAAACTATCCCCAACTCCAAACAGCACCAAAATTGAACATGTACTTTTCATCAACCACTCTCCACAACCTCGGCAAACCACTGCCGCAACGCCGTGGCAAGTACACCAGGTAACTCTCTAACATCTCGTACCACAATCCACCATCGGAATGGGAAAATGTCTGCCATGTATTTATACCGCTTCACCCTCATCTCCCCCGTCAAAGGATCCTGTTGTATATCCGCAGTCTCCAAGTCCATGATTGATTGGACCTTCTTCGCTTCCCCTTCCACCTGTTCCTTCGCCTGGGCGTCAACGACCACAAAGACAATCATTATCTTCTCCTCTTGTGCTTTGCGGACGAGGCGTTTGATTTCTTCCGCGTCGTCACAGATGGCGTCGCTGACAATGAGCATGAGTTGCCACAGATCTTGAGCTGAGCCCGATGCTTTGGCACGCGCGTCTTCGAAGATGGATGTCCCTTCTTCAATGAGTTTTCGGACGTTGGTGCCTTCTTGCGAGAATCCAAATTGACTGAAGACATCCACACCCGCCTCATCAGAGAACGGTTTGTCAAAAGCATGTGCAATAGTGACATCCTGTCCAAAACCAACAACACACAATTCCCCTACTTCAAGAAGCGATAGTGCCTTTGAAACAAGCGCGAGTGTTTCGAACGCCAATTCTTTGGAGCCGCCTTCAGCCATTGATTTCGAATCATCGACTGCGATCATGACTTGATAACTCCGCTTACTCGGGACGGCTCTTCTCATCCATATTTTGTCGCGTTTGTAGCTCGAGGCGATATAAGGAATGATCCTCTTGATGTTGAGTCTCTTACCGGTGCGATAATCGCCGCGGAGTTTGGTGGCGAGCGTTGGGGCGAGAATGAGTCGAAGTTGTTCTGTTAAGGTGGCTGAGAGGGCGCGGGTGGAGGATTCGTGGTGGGACCATAGTGCTCTGGCGTCGGATTGTGTGAGTGCTACCGATTCTTGGAGTGTGAGATCTTTGGTTGAGGTTGTGAGGTCTGTTTCCTGTTGTTCAAGATCCTGTTCAGATAGTGCCTCTGGACCGTTCTCGTTGTCGAATTGTTGTCGATCTTGTAATGCCGAATCACCGATGAAGGATTTGGAGTTGGCTTGGTCTTTGTTTTGCGTAGTGACGTCTGCAGGATGTTCAACATTATCCATTTCCACATCCTCATTCTCCGCCGCTGTCTCAGCATCATCTGGGAAACTGTTCTGTGGCAAATCCTCATCGTTCGTCTCCATCGCATTCTCACCATCAAGAGCTCTCGCCTGTTCCTCTGACGCAGCACCAAGAGCCTGCGCTTCAGCTTTAGACTCCTCATTAAGCAAATGTTGAAAATCAACATCAGCCATATCAGCATCCTGTTTTCGCTCACGCTCCGGCGCATCAGGCTTGTCTGTAGGCTGTCGAATTTGTCGTTGTTGGTTATACCACTTCTCAAGCGTATCTCCCAACTTCTTGAATGGTTGACTATCAGCTGAATCTTGTAGATCTTCATTTCGACCAACGGCTTCTTGGTTCTCAGATTGGCCTTTGGATCCTTGTTCGCCTGCAGCACCTGTGTCGTTGTCGTTTTCTTCACCTGTCATGCCTTGGTCTTGTTTGGCGGCGCTGTTGGAAGCTGATTGTTCATCTTGTTGATTGTTTGTGTCAGTGCCTAGGCCCTGCTCTTCGCTTGGTACTGCGTCTTCTGCAGCTTTGGCGTCAGATTTGAGGAGGCCTTCTACTTGGTCTGGCTCTTTCACTTCGGGTTCGTCCTCCTCCTCTTCTTCCTTATCACCTGATTCGTCGATTTCCGCGCCGACGTTGGGTTGATCTTCCATGTCTTCGTCGACTTCTTCAGCTTCGGAGCCGCCATCGTCTTTGTCTCCAGGCATATCGAAGTCGCCTTCGTCAACAGGTGCATCCTCAACATCACCGCCGTCGTCCATATCATCCAGGTCGTCCATGACTTCGTCGTCCGACTTTTCGTCGCCACTTCCATCCATGTTGAGGTCTTCAGGAAGATCAAGCGTCTCCTCCTGTTTCAAGAATTCATCTGTCTTCTCCAGTTGCTCTTGACCGACAGCTTCATCTTCATCAGCACCAACATCCTGCTCCTCATCCCCTTCTTCTCCCTCCTCTTCTTTCTGTTCCTCGCTCGGCATCTCTTTATCACCATCCTTCCCAGCGACTTGTTCATCGTTCTTAGAAGATGTGCCCTGCTTTCCTTCTTTATCTTTATCAGCATCAGGTTTCTCTCCATCATCCCACATCTTCTCATCAACAGTCGTAGGTCCCAGATCGTCAACTTCTCCAGCCTCATCTTCAGCGTCTTTCTCCTCATCCTCGTCTCCACTTCCCTCACCATCTTCACCTTCTTCTTTCTCTTCCACATCGCCAAGCTCACCTTCCATATCTTCATCTGCCATGTCGACAGCGTCTTTTTCATCCTCAATCTCGTCTCGATCCTCCTTCTTTGTGTCAGGCTCTTGAGCCAACTCAGTGAGGTCCTCATCTTCGCCAATGTCTTTAGAGATATCCTCTGCACCCTCGCCTTCACCAAGACCAGTTCCTCCCTCGAGTTTCTCGTCCTGGCCTTGTTCGTCTTTGGCGGCTTTTTCCGGTGGAGTACAGTATCCCTTGTTGCCGAGGTGCACAAATGCCTTACAGAGGTCGTGCGCAAGTTTTGCTGTTGCGACATGGAAATTCACGTATGTGTTCAAATTGTCTTGGGCAATATTCAGATATTGTTGCAAGATTGGCTGGACAGCAGCAAAAAGAGAGATGGCGGAGTGTAGTTCCTCAGTTGTCAATGCTTGGAGAGTTGACGATGTAGACTTCAGCGCAGTTGTGACTGTCTTGACGCGAAGTGAAGTCAAAGTTGTTGCATAGTGCGCATCTTGCTTGGTGAGCCAGGATATCTCGTCCACGGATTTGACAGCTTGAGATCCGTTCAAGTCTTGGATAGATGCAAGGATCTTGTCGATACACGCAAATACTTGTTTCCGAGTACCATCTGACATCTGGTGAGCTAGCTCATGTACCCCGTTGGTGCGTGTTGTCGGACTCTCAGTCCATGGCACCAGCTGGTGCAGGACCGGAGCGAGCATAGGAAATCGTGCCACCCATCCTTCGATATCTCTTCTGAACGATTTAAGAGTTGCTTGGGCTTGTTCAATCACCCCTTCTCTTGTTGGTGTCCATACTCCTTGAGGCAGTTCCGGAAACACGTGGAAAGCAGAAGCACAAGTATTGACCTGCTCTACCCATTTCGTCAGCCCCGCAATAACATCCATCGCATCAAATTTTCCTAGCTCCGCTTGCGCAGAGACAATCTTGATGAAAACTTGAGCGATAGACTTCAGCCAAGACATTTGTCGCCATGTATCGGTAAAGTCTGCATCATGAGCTGGTTGTGACCAAGTCTTGACACTACCATGATCCCATAGATTTTGAAGTTGTGTTAACGTCTCTTTTAGCTCCTGACAATCCGCGAAAGCAGGTACCAACACCTTGCGCTGCTTCAGTACTCTATGAAGAATGCCTTCGAGATATCCAGTACTCCTTGCCACCTCCGCAGGCGTAAGGTCACCAGAATGTTCCCGCTGCACTAGTCGCACCTTCGGCATAAGACTCAAAGTCTTGTGAAAGTGATACTCAGCATCCTGCGCAGGTCTTTTGAGATTTCCACGCTCTCCGATGGGTAGGAAGGATGCAAGAATAATAGCAGCACTTTCTTGTGTGGCCAAAATATCGCTGCTGAGATTATATTGGAATCCCATCCTCCTCAAATCTTTCAACGTCTCCGCGAACAGTATTCGCTTCTGATTTTTGAGATTTTTGACTTTATCTTTGGTTTCTTCGTTGAGGATGTTTGGTGTGGCTTTGGCGAGTTGGGTCATCTCTCCCTCGAGATCTTGGAGAAAGGTTCGTATTTGTGTGGCTCCATCTAGCGTTTCTTGGGTTGGGGAGCTCAGATCTTGCATCAGTGAAACTGTCGCGGATGTGTTCTTGAATCGAGAAGGAACGGCGGTCCAGTCTGAATAACTTTTCTCACACACCTCTAAAGCTTGCGTGTTGGCTTCTGGAGTAGTACTGGCGGCCTCAATCTGTAGACTTGACGACTCAGCCTCGGTAGGCGGTCCCTCTTCAATGATTGCGTTGACGGATCGGTCAAGTAGTGCTCTGAACTTGCGAACAAGATTGAAAAGCTTTCTGTGTGAGCTCTTAGCACTCTGCTTGAGAGCTTCAATATTGACATCCTTCCAACTCGCAAGTTGCACAACTTCTTTGACTTTCTTCTCCAATACCACCCTGTTCTTGACCAACGTCTCCTCGATAGGCTTTACGAAGCGAGAGTAGTAGGCGACGAAGTTCGTGATTGAGCAGTAGATTGGTGAGATCTCGGGCAAGGTAGGCACCATAGCCTTCAAATGCTCTCGAAACTGCACAAGAAGCCTCAGTCGTTCTTGGAACTGACCTAGGGTAGCATTCTTGAAGAAGCCCTCCAACGTCCTTAGAAGCTCAGTGGCATGCAAGGTCAAATTGATGCCTCTTTCCACAAGTTGTAGTGGAACCGCAATAATGTTTTCATAAGCCACGAACCACCAGCTCTTGACATTCTCAACAGACTTGTCCATTTCCAAATCAAATAGTCGCATCCAAGTCGTCAACTCAAGTCTTCTCCAGGACACAATGAGATTAGTGACTTCATCATACAGACTGACAGCACTCAATTCCTTGGAAGCAACCCGTTCCCACTCATTCATTGTTTCATAGAATTTTTCGAGTTTGGTAATGAATTTAGCGATAGGCTCTGTGTGAGCAAACGCGAGGAGTTCATGACCGATGCGGATGACATCTTGAATGGTTGCGTGCTCGGGATAGATGGACTGGAGGTGACGGAAACGACTTTGGATTTTTTGGACGAGCGAAGCCAGGTTTTGAGCTTCTGCTACGTTGGGGTCGGTATAGATATTGTAGGCTTTGTCAGCTGTCGTGCCGGATTTGAGCGTCTCCTTGACACGTCGAATTGAGAGGTAAACTGAAGGTAGAGCGACGGCCATTGGTTGGCTTGATCGTTTTGTCTCAGAAGCTTCAGCTTGGTTGTTCTCTTGGATCAGCTGAGTGACCAATTCCTGAGGATCTGCTTCGAGACAGAACATCTGTGAGTGCAGTGCTGAAATCTTGACCGCCGCTTCTCTTGGTGATTGCATGGTCTTTTCATCGTTTGATGAGGCTGGCTGCTCCTCATAACCTGGAAACAGCTCGTTGTATTCTGCTTCATCGACCTCCTCTTCTTCATCTTGGCCACCTCGATAGGTGTACAAGCTGGAGCTTTGGGCATACTTGGTTCGCTCTTCGGCCATCTTGTCCTTCCAAGCCACATAGAGATGAGCAAAAATACCGTGGGCCTTATTGACAAAGCCAGGTTGTCCGCCACAGGCTTTCTCTATGTTCTGAGCTGTGACAAGAAGAGTAAGAGTTTGAAGCGAAGTTGGGGAGTGTTGTGAATTTCCATGAGCGCCATTCAGGCCTCCAAGCGATCTCAATGTGGCGAGTATGTTGGGGCTCTCAGTATCATCTGACTCCATGGCCATGTCCGCCAAAATCAGACCAGCTGTCAAGCATCGCAAGAACCCAATCAAAGGTACTACAATGTCGTCGTAAGGTCGATAATTGCGGCGCAATCGGTCAACTACTTGCGAGATATTCTGGTTCACACTGGCATCTAACGAGCCTTGGCCATTCCTGAAATGCTCTTGAACCGCTCGCGCAACACGAAGAACAGCATTGAATTCTCCCTGCAATACGCTAAGCTGAGATCGTGGCGGCCGTGGAATCTGCAGTTCAGGTGCGTCGGCTTGTAAGCTTGCTAATTCTTGCTCAGCGACATCGTATCGCAAGTTTCTATGTTGGCCGGAGAAAGAAGACTCAAAGATTTTCAAAGCTTGGAGCTTGTTTCTGAGTGCATCTTTTCTCTGGATGAGGAGCTGGCGTTGGATCGTCTCTTTGAGAGCAGGGTCGAATGGTCGATCTGGAACGTACGCGAAGATGCAAGTCAGGGCAAAAGAAACCCACAGCCGTGATTGTTCCAGTGCGTTCGCAGATTTAGCAGGGTAGAGGATGCGAGGCACCTGAATGCCAATCTTTCCAAGCTCAATAGCAAGAGTTTGTTGAACATGGGACATCGTGTTCAATTGATCTTGACATAATGTATCTGCGCCGATAGAGGTGATCTCCCCAAGCGCTTCCAACTCAAGTTGGACTTGGTCGATCTTCGAAAGAGAAACTTGATTAACGTTTGCCATTCGTTGGGTCAGGAATGTAGAAAGATCTTGTCGAATGGCTCGTGGAACCTCGGTGCCGTAATTGGTCCCAAGATAGCGGTCGACAGATCCGAGAATGTACTGGAAGGAATATGACGGGGCGCTTGACAGAGCCAGGCCTCCGGCCGTGGGTCTGCAAGCGAAGAGGGATACTTGTGACCGCAAATCATGCATTGTGGCTTCGCTGGATAAGTCGAAGTACTGGCAGATGGCTTCGAACTCTGCAGCGAAGTAAGGCGCTGCCTTCGCAGTAATCTCGGAATCCTGGATTTCCCCGGGCCTACCAATGCTGGTCTCAAGTTCTTCGATCAAGCCATCAATCTCAACATCTTCCACGATCGCCATCTGTATGGTCTTCCCAAAGACTTCTCGAAGTTTGCAAAGATCGGCGAGTGATGTCTTGAGCGGAAAGATCTGTTCATCAAACTTCTCCGCCAATGCCTCGAAGCTCAATAGCGAATCCAGTTTCTCCATCGAAGAGACCGTCTGAGGTCGGAAATGTTTCCACATGATCTCCATGCTCTTTCCAGTGGTGAGACCGGTAGCCTCATCCATTTTTCTGAGAGATCCAAGCTGGTAGTCTAAGAATTCCGCGCTATCATGACACGTCTCTCTCAATTGACTAAGGTTGGATCGGCCGAGACTGACATGGACGTGGTAGACAGCATCCTCAAGACGGTTCGACTGCACCAGATGGAAAAGGGTCCACCAGAAACGCTGCATGGCCTTCACAGCTTGGAAAGCATTCTATTGCATTATTAGTCACATGCACATCTACAATAAAGAGCGAGTTGATTCGACATACCAGCGAAAAGTCTTCATGCTGCAACAGAGTGGCAACGTAATGCTTCAATGCACCCAAAGAATCTTCTAAAAAGGGCGCAACGCGGATAGTGGCATCGTTGATCTTAGTCGAAAATTGCGCTGAAGCGACAGAGCGCTCGAACAGTGTGACAGGTCTCTTATTGTGGGCCTCAGCTCGGGCTTTGGCCATGGCATCTGTCATTTTCGATATCTCGAGCAGGGCTCCAAAGGCATCGGCAAGCCAATGAGAACTCATAATCGATTCTTCGTGGACGCGAACAAGGATGCTGTTGTTCAAAGGATGAATTGACTATATACAGACATACACAATCAGTACAATATCCTCCGCGTGATCGACTTTTCAAATGACTAACCTGGATGTGTCCTTTCAGGCCTAAATGAATTAGTCGTTGCGAGTCGAGATTTCTTGAAACCCATGCTGCATCGATTGAAGAAAGAATGTGAAGGCTCTCTTTGATAGCCGGTTGTAGTGATGGCTCATGGACGAGACCTTTATGCACCTGCTCCTGGAACCTCTCCTGCAAGCCCAGATCTTGGAAGGAAACATGGTCAGCCGCAATCTCGACCACCTTGCCGAGCACTTGGCCCTCGATGGGTTTGCTGTCCAAGCCAACGAGATTTCTGTAACGATACATGGATGACTCAAGACCAAATGAAACTTCATCTTCTTTCTCATCAAAATTGCTAGCATCTTCTGGTAACAGAAAGATCTCGATAGCTCTGTTGCGCATGGCTCTAGATAGCTCGCCATTGCGAGGATCCACAGTAAGAAAGATTCTGAAATTAGGGTGAGGCCTAACAATTCGTGCCTGGCCGTTGTCCATCGGATGTTCATTGAGACTAAGATAGCCATTGGGTTCAAGTAATGAATTCAATCGATCAAGGACTGAAGAACTGCACAGATTTGCGTTGTCCAGGACGAGCCAGTCACCACGCTCGAGCGACTGGACCAGGAGCCCGTCTACCCACTCAAACTGTGCTTTCTCGATCTGATCGGGCTGATCTAGAAGTGTCTCACACAAATCGCATAGCTCCACGATCTCTGGAGTGAAATCGGTTGCAGTTTGAATGGATAGCCAGTGACCAATTTTGTGCAAGACAGATGTTGATGGCTCCTGCTGCCAGAATGCAGGGTCTTCAAAGGCATACGTCTTGTCGGCAAGCGTACCAGAGGTTCTACCAGTAAGGGCTGCAGAGACAAATCTTCTTTGAAGATAAGCCCTAGCTTGAGCCAAAAAAGCAGTCTTCCGTCGAGATGGGTCAGCTTGTTCGTAACCACCTACAAGATCCATGGCGTCGATGTCTGCATTCATCGGGAACATGACCAAGTGTGCCCCAGTTGCTGCAGCAAGATGTTCTAGCACCGTGGTCTTCCCTGAACCAGTGGAGCCTACGAGAATGACTGGCCAATTTTGCTGTGTACACAACATAAGGGACTCGACAACTGGTAGGTGAGACACTCGGAGTTGTGGTAGAGTTGGCTCAGCCTTCAGGGTCTCTTGATTTCGAGCTATTAAGCCCAGCCCAACCTGGTAGTTGTCTGCAGCTAGATTGTGGTAGAAGCTACGTTGGTCCGGGGATTGTTTGAAAATTGAAGAATACAAGCGATCGAGTGCTGATCTATCAGCTGCGTTGCGAAATCGCTGGCGAAAAATGATATCGCAAAAGTCATATGACCTGCCTGAAGAAAGCAACCCCTGATTGTTTGTGAAAAGTTGCAGCCATCGAAGAGTGTCGCGAAGATTAAACTCCCACGGGCTTCCCTGCGCTCCAAATCTATGGGACTGTGCGACACCATGTTCGAGTTGGTCCACAAAGGAAGTGACGGTCATGATATCCACATCAGGTGTGTCAGGGAACACCTGCTTGCAAATGAGAAGGAGGTCCTCCTGCCTAAAGACATCAGCATAAACCACAGAAAATCGGTTAACAAAAGAAGCAGGCAGCCCTTTTCGGCCGCCGCCTTGGTGGTGGGGATTTTGCGCTGCAAAAAGTCGAAAGTCAGGATGGCGTTTGAATGTCTGATCCAGCTCAGCAATGTAGGCCTCGGCTCGATGATCCAAGCAGGCGTTGAGACCTTCGAGAACGGATTGCGATGCCAAATTCATTTCGTCGAGAAGGACCCAGTCTCCGTTCTTCATTGCGGATAAGAATGGCGCGTCCCTCCAGGCAAATGATCCGACACTCGCGCTCTCAACTGGTACATCAGACCCAAACAGATCCATGAGGTCAGTTTGTTCTGATAGGTTGATGCGAACAAGGCGCTTGCCGAGAGATTTTGCAATGGCTGTGACAAGAGTGGTCTTTCCCACTCCAGGGTTACCTTCAATGAGGATAGGCTTGATGAGCTGCAGGGCACGAAACACTCGCATGGCGTTGGAGCGAGTTGTCGGCGCCGTGAATGAAAAACTGGCATCGGTCTCGGCGTCTATCAATTGGGGTAGGTGGAAGGGACCAATCCCGAATTGGCCGTTTGATATGCTGAGATCTGGCGCAGCGAAATAATTGGCGACCAGATTTTGGTCCAGAAGCTCTCCCAGTTTTGCCACGCATTTTCGGCGCTCGGTGTCAATGGTGTTAGACGCAATTGACAGCATTGCTGCTGGGTTGGCACCAAGAGTGTCGATATAGACCATCGCTGCGCCGTGCATAATCGCGAACACAGGCTCTGCAGACTGTGACTTGTTGATGAAGTCAATCCAGCCAAGGGTGTCTCGTATCGATATTGCTGAGGTCGCTGATTTGTTGTAGGTCTGGTTGAACCATTGAGAAAAAGCGACGATAGCGTCTGCATAGGCAGCAGTCTCAGGCGGAAGCTTCGCCTTCACAATTTCGAGAATATCTTCCATGTCGTATAGGGAAGGAACCCATATCTCGGTGAATCGGTTTCGAAGAGCCGGAGAGAGCTCTTTCTTGCCGTAGTCACCCCCTGGATTCATTGTGGCTAGGAACTGGAAGCCATTTTGTGCGGTAACAGCAGAGTCCACAGAGCCTTTCTCAGCCAAAAGCAGACTTCTTCCAGATTCGAGCACACTGTTCAAACGTTCAAGAACAGAATCATCGGCCAAAGAGATCTCATCGAGAAGGAAGGGCTGACCACTCTTCATTGCAGATACAAGGGCACCATCGCTCCATTCAAAGAGGGCCTTCGATTTGTCTCGCAAATCTTGGATTTGCTTCTTGATATCTTCAGGGACGGAGGCTGGGTCTATCTGGTCATATGTCTTCAAAAGCTCGCCAAGCGCTGCCTCGATAGCTGCCCGATTTCGGATGGGTCGTTGAGATCCAATGAGATCGCCGGTCTCTGTGTTTTGATGCGCATTCACAACGAAAAGCTCTTTTCCAAAGGTGTCTGCAAGCATCTGGCACACAGTTGTCTTTCCGCATCCAGTTTCACCAATGAGTAATACTGGTTCGTTGTTTCGAAGGGCGTGGGAGACAAGGCAGAAAAGTCTTCGCATGGATTTGGTCCAGACGACTCCAGATGAGTGCCGCTGGTTCATGTATTGGATCATTTCTGCTGAATTTTCAGGCGCGTACAGTGATTGGTCTTCGATGCGCACTCGAGGTCCATTTCGGCTCAAGACGTCCTCAATGATGCTTTTGACCTTGTGGCGCTCTTCTTCTTTACGGACACGCTCGGCCAACAACATGTATCCGTTGATGGCAAGCTGGTCGAGTGTATCTGCTTTTCGCAGCGCCCAGCGGAACAGATCTCGGAGTGTGGCAAAACTCTTCTGCTCGAACAGACGATTCTCTTGTCGAAGATTCGAGAGCTCGCGATAGGTATTGACAATGCGCTGCGCCCATGACTTCGGAATCTGGGTCCGTTGATGCAAGATGTCACAGAGCTCGTCGACTGGTATGTCATCAAAGTGCAGCTCCAAGAATCGATTGCGGAAAGCTCGAGAAATATGCTTGCGTCCACCATAGAGCCCCGCGGGATTCTGAGTAGCAAACAGCATGAAGTCTGGGTGGGGCCTCACAATTTCTTGTGTCTCGGGGATGAGAAGCTCTCGGTTGTCGTCCAGAAGTCGGTTAAGTGCTTCTAGAACATCAGTTGGTGCAAGATTGAGCTCATCGAGAACAATCCAATATCCATTTTTGAGAGCCTCAACCAGCACGCCTTCTTGGAAGTAGAGCTTTCCATTTGTACCAGACATATACGTTCCAAGATACTCCTGCAAATCGGTGTGCTCGTGATTGTTGATGCGAACGAACTTATTGCCTGACTTTTTGGCAAGGTACTCTATCATACTTGTCTTTCCAGAGGATGTAGGTCCTTGAATGAGAATTGGAAGTTTTCGCGTTGACACTGCTCGGATCAAATTGTCTAGATTACGACGGACAAAGGGCGTAATGATATAGTGAGGCTGAGCTTCGGGCTCAAGTGGACCTTTGCGCAGCCAGTAATGTCGCTCTTGAACATACATGTGACCATCGATTGGCTTTGGGAGTGCTTTGTTCATTTCAGACTTCATGTTCGCGTGTTTGCTGAACAGAAAGTGAGCAATCAGTGGAGTAAGCAGACTTTCCGAAGCGCTGTCGAGGAGGGTGAGGAAGCTCATGTGGAAGCCTTCGTACAATGCGCGCCGATAGATCCCGTCCTTCGCCATGACAGGCGCCGCGACGTCTCTGGCGTAAGTCAAGGTGCGCGTCAAGGTTCGAAGACTGAAATGAGGCTTCTGACCAGCTCCATCCACAAGCTTGTTTTCGCTTGCGTACTGCTGGATCTTTTGGTAGAGATTGGTTATATCAGAGACGAGTTGACGACCTAGATTCGGATCCAGATAGCTTTGAACAATGCTTTCCAGACTCTTTGGGTCTTGGTCAGGACTGTCAACATAAAGCTCCGTAAAGCGGGACCGAATTCCAGGAGGAAGATCCTTCTTTCCAACATCTGTCGCAGGATTCATGGCTGCGAAGACGCGAAAGTTAGGATGGGCTGTAACTCGCTCAATGTTGCCAGCTTCCGTGAGCAAAAGAGATGGAGCCGTTCCCAGTGTTCCTCCGAGCAAATCAACCAATGCTTCCAAGGTATCAGGCGTTGCCAAATTGATCTCGTCAAGAAGCACCCAATCTCCATTTCGCACGGCTTTCACAATGCTGCCCTCGACAAATCTGAAGGCAAAGGCGTCCGACTTACTGGCAAGTTGATTGTCTAGGTCGTTGACATCGGCCGCAAATTTTCTCCATCTGGCGTGGTAAAATCCTGCTGTGTCGTTGCCATTCGTACCATTAGTGGCTGCTACCTTTTGCTTCTTCTTCGGGTGGTGTGTCCCTTTTGTGAAGGAGGTGGTTGATTGAGACGAGACTTGCTCAATACTCTTCAAAATCTCAGTGGTAGCACTCTTCCACATGACACAGACTTTCTTCCATTGGCCCTTGGCTGCAGCCTTCCCAAGCATGCCGACAAAACGAGCGTTATCTTCCTTCTTTCGTGCGAATGGAGAAAGCTCATGCTCAAAAAGATCGTCGAACTCTTCCTTTAGAGGCATGATTAATCCACGCACATTGACTGGCTTAAATCCACCGAGGAGATCACCGCTTTCACTTTGTTGCGAAAGATTGAACGAAACCAGTTTCCGTCCGAGCCTCTCAGCCAGATATTGCACACAGGTTGTCTTTCCTATTCCAGTCTCTCCGACGAGAAGCATAGGTTCCGTGTTTTCTACAGCAGAAGCAAGTCGCTCGATCAGTCGCAGGGTGTGAGCAGAGGTAGCAAATTGTGGTCTCATGGTGCGATGTTTCGTGACCTGGCCGAGTGTGATGCGGCCAATGGAGAATTCTTTCAGTTTTTCCGAAGACATCAATCGAATCTCGCGGTGCTTCAAAAGATGGTCCCTTCGCATTCCATCGATGTGAAGCTCTTCAGCAATGTATGCCACGAATCGGTGGAAAACTTCACCACCTTGCAGATATCCAGCGAAGCAATCCACTGCTTCAAGGAACATGTAGTCCAGGAGATTCTCAGAGAACACAGGACTGCGAGCGAAGGCAGATTGCACGCGATGGCACCATTTAAGCAGATCTCGGGGTGTAAGAGGTCTTGCGGATCCGGTCTTGACCGCGGACGCAAATCCAGGATCTTTTGTCGCCCATTTAAGCCGCCCATAGACGCTTATGATGCTGGAGACGTGACCTTGCAGTTGCGGGAAAGTCTGAACAACGACTTCTCGCAGCTCGTCGTCGTCAAGCATCTTGATCGGGATTTGTCGCCAGAATCGACTGCCAATCATGTGCTTTCGTGGCATGATCTCGTTTCCATGCATGTCATAATTTGTTCGCATGGTCGCAATGATCTTGAATCCTCGGGCAGCCTGGATTGTTTCACTGCGGCTCGGAATGAGCAGCTCCCCACGCTCAATCAAAGGCAGAAGGGTGCTGACAATCTCATTTGGTGCGCGGTCAAGATCCTCAATGAAGACCCAGCGACCCTCACGAACAGCCGTAGTAAGTGCGCCGGCACGCCAGACAAATGTTCCAGGGGTAGAACCAGACGTGTACATTCCTATCAGCATTTTGGCGTCGCTCTGCTCGTTCAGATGAAGTGTGACCATTGTCTCCAATTTGTTCAACTGCTGTGCGCAATAGTTCACCACTGCTGTCTTTCCAGCCCCAGCAAGCCCGGTGAGCAACAACGGCTTTGTGTGAAGAAGCCCTTCCGAAAATGCGCGCGCGTTCTCTACGGTAGATGGTGTAGGAACAAATTTCGCCAAAGATGAGGTAGAAGGCGGTCCTCCGAGTCGAGGCATCAACCTGCCAAATATCTCCACCGTTGAGTCCGAAAGATCTGCCTGGTGTATGATTCTCCTCGCCGAGCTCGCTATGGTTTGCAAGTTAACCTTCTTCACCATTTCGTTCTGCAGCCCTCTCGTGTCTTTCCATCTCTTCTCCTCCCATAGACTGAAAAATCGGTAGTCGATATCCTTGCCCTCCCAGAGACCATAAATCACCTCAGAGCCAAGGTACTTAGAGATCATTTCCTCCATAGAAGCATCTGCCGCATGCATGTACAGACAGATTACCCGAATTGAGAGGTATCTGACTGCTCGCGATCCATGGCTAAGTCCAGAGTAGATGTTCGAGATTTTGACGTATCTTCCAAAGCTCTTGCTGTCAAAGACCAGTATCCGAAAGACTCCCAGCAGAAGCTCCACGAGTATGTCCTCCTCCAAATCCGTCCATGAGCCCTGCTTGGAGGCATTGTGTCGAGTGAGGAAAGCTTCAGCGTACTCGCTCAAGTGAGGTGCAAAATGCAGAACACGACCAAAAGCCGGGATTACCTCCGCGAAATTGTTTGAGATGTTCCACCGCGCGCATGTTTCAGCAAAAAGCGGTTCGAGATGTGTGAAGAGGGTGTCGGTGTATCGTGGGACGAGGGCGGAGGAAGCAATTGCGGCGAGAAATGTGGTATTGGAAGCATTGCGAATGATATCGACGAGTTCGTGTGGTAATTCTGATTCTTTGGAGAGCAGCACAGAAACATGCGCTGAACAATCCATATTTGTCTTACAGATCAAGGAAATTCCTCCAGTGGTTTTGTTGTGAGAATAACTCGATGTTGCATCGGGAGAAACTTTTGGTTTGGCTTGAACTTTTTTGGTGGTAGGGAGCTGCCCAGCAATTCGACCTTTTCGTCTTCGGCCATCTCGAGATTCACGACATCAACATCCATCCATTGATCCAAATCCACAATGTCTCTCCCATATCAATCCACAGCGAGATGCTGTATACGCGCCGCCCGCTCATCCTACTCGCGCAATACCCTCCAATGCACCTCCACACTCCGCCGCAACGCATCGAGAAGATGGCAATCCACCGAAGCCGCCGCAGTCTCCAACCCAAAGATTGAAGGGATTGTGTCAGAAATAGGCAAATTGACGTTACTGGAGACGGCAGATTTGATTAAGGAGCTCAAGGTATGTTCATATCTACGTTCTGTCACGATATTCGCATTATTCCTGGGTCTCATGTGATGAACCCCGTTCTCCCCTACATCTCGCATTGGACACCCGATCATCGTTTTCTTTGCATCAATTGCTCGGAATCAATCCTCAGTGTAAAGTTAGAGGCCAAGAGGTTGGGAATTCTGAATGCTCCACCTGAGGACGCCCAATTCTCACCATGACACTAACAAACCCCTTCCCAGACCCGCCTTAACCTCCCCGACATGCCAATGGGTGGCTTCATGGCCGCCGGTCCAGCAGGAAGCGCACCCGCAGCTGCAGCACCAGTAGAAGAAGACGAACCAGCTCCAGCAGCCCAAGAAAAGACCCTCTTCAACCTAAAATTGCAATCCTTCGAACCAACGAGCAAACCAAAGGTCATCAAAGAAATCAAATCGATGTTAGGACTGTCACTGGTGGACTCAAAGAAGTTCGTTGAAAGTGCGCCGAAGATGATGAAGGAGGGTGTGCCAAAGGAGGAGGCGGAGAAGATTTTGGAGACACTCAAAGCATTAGGTGCGGTTGTTGTTATGGAGTAAGAACTTACACAAGGAAGAAATGGCATCGGGTTGGCATCACAAGGCGTTTGTGTCAATGTAGAAATGTATTTTGGGGAATGGGCATGTATGCGAGGAAAGAACATCGATGTATACTATTGGCATTTCCCCGACTTTGGTTAATGCATTGTAGATAAACTAGGAGTCGACTTCTCCTCGCGACATCTCAGCTACCGCAACTAGGTATCTTAATGTATTTCCTGCGAGCATCCCATACAATGCCATTGTTCACTTCGCCATCTCCAAAGCATTCTCCCTTCCGGCCATGTCAAAATCACGATTCTGTAATTGCTCGAAAGTTATCCATTTGACAACTCACAACCATAAATCTGTGCAGTTTTCCCAGCCATATTGCTCTAATTCAACCCGTGGAACTTGCCGATCGCTGTTTTCCAAAGAGATGACAGGAATTCACGTTTAACAATCGTTGAGAGTAGCTAATATTCAATAATCGCTATGCCCAGTTATTCTTCAGGCGTAAAGATCTCGTCCACTTTTCCTCGAAGCACTTGGATTGTCATACCAAGGAGTAGTATCGTCATGCTGCTCTGCTTGATTTATGATCTTACCCTCACTCGTTGTGAAGTCAGTATTGTGATTTGCTATGTAATATGGGTAGCACATCTTTCTCTGTTCAACACCCAAGACGCTCCAGGAAGATCAATGTACTAAGCTTCCATCAACTTCGTGACAAAAGTATACAGTTTACATTAAAATACTCCATGATCATCTTCCATAGCAGAGACCGTAGAATTCGGCATAGGATAGCTCCCACCTCGTTTAGCTGGTCTCCTCACCAAAACGCTGTAGAATGCCCCTGGGATTTGAATACACCACCCAATGCTCGCTAAAATATTCACCCACCACTCTTACATAACATAGACATCTCGCTCTCAAGACCTCTTACGTGCTTGAAGACTCAGACTCATTCACACCCCACCCATCACCGTATCCCCCTCAAACCCCAACCTATCCAACTCCACCGCTTGCACCCTCGCCTTCAAATCATCCCTACAATCCTGCAACAACTTCGTCGTCAGCCCCGCCTTCCCACTCAAATAAAGCTGTTCCAATTCTGTCTCCGGATCAACAGCCCATGTGTCCTCTCTCAACCTCTTATGCCTTTCCCGATCTTCTTCCATGCGCTGTTCTATATCCCGTTCGTCGAGATCATGTGTCCCATCTGCGCGATATATTGAGGGAGATGGATTGGCTATTGTGGACAAGGCGAGGGTTTCGCGATTTGTGAGAGTGGTTTGGAGGTTGGAGATCAGAGGTGTAGGGAGGAGGGATTTTTCGCTGAGGTTGAAAAGGACCTATACCACGCGCGTTAGTGAGATTATGATGGGAGGCAGGATGAGTGGGTACCTTTCGAACAACTTTTATGTTCATAGCACCTGCTTTTGTGCCTGGTGCGACAAGATTTATGATTTTGGTGATGTCGCGAGAGATGTTGTCGATGTATTCTTGGTGGCCTTCTTTTTTCGCGAGGTCGCAGAGGTGTTCAATGAAGAACATTATATTTGCTCGGAGATTGATGTTGCACTATTCCCATCTATTAGCTACTGCTCAGGTTTTTGCTGCAAGAGGTGGACTTACAGCATCGAGGTGTTCGAGGATGCAACTGTGTAAATCCTCATCTTGTTCCCGATACTTGAGTGCAAAAACTGCAGCTCTTATTTGTGTTGCAGGTGAACTTGTGAGTTTATCTAAGTATGCGCGTTTAAAGTTCATGCGCACAGCGAAGGGGTCCGACATGTTTTCTGCTGCTGGGGAGAGATCGAGGTTGGATTTATGGAATTTGAGTGATTCGAGGGTATAGGAATCAAAGGTAGCGATGTTTCCCACGAATATTTGGTCGTTCTCGTAGCCGGAATCGTAGCAGGAAGACTCGGAGCTTCCAGAGGTTGTGGGTGAGTGTGGTGGAGATGTTTGAACTTCGTCTATGAAATGCCATTGGCGAGGGGCCAAGGCTGCTGAGGCGGCCTCATCTTTATATTGCGTCCAGGTCTGTTCCATAACGGACTCTTGTAACCATTGAAGGGACTCATTTCTGTGTTTTCTATCGCATACACAAGAGATTGTGCTTTACTCTGGAAACTACAACTAATAAAGTGTTGAGGTCTATAAACGAAAAGTCGTTGATGCAACGATTGCCAACTTGAAGTCTACTTCCACAAGACAACGCATCTGCGAAATGATTGATAATCGATTTTGATGCAGGTCTCAAATCTTCAGGCAAAAAGGATAGTACACGTCACAAAAGTTCTAGAGACATGAGGGAAAGATCACGTGCCGTGATTTTTACATTTCTTTGCCATCTTTCCAAAAGCTTTATTTCCTTTCATCCAAAAAAAACTGGTGCCGACTTTCGGACCCTCGATAGCTTTCTGTGGGCTACTGTTCTCCGAGTTGGCTCATCAAACTCGGCTGGGCATGAACACATCGCGCAAGTTCTAGATTTTCTACCCCATGATCTTGCCTCGCGGACTTTCGTAACCTTCGGCTGAAGCGAAAGATAATGATTACACATCCTAAGTTCAGGTCATCTACATTATGAAATAACTATGTGCTGACAACTGGCATCTCCGCGGATTACTAGACTTGTGCCCTGAAGACGCTACAAGGAACATGCTCAGTCATCCTGAGCCGTTGTAAATCGTGAGTATTATTATGTTGTTACGAAGTATGCTTTGAAAGGAAACACAAGCGGCGTGAGAAATGCGGAAGCTGACGCCGCAACTTGGCAGTAGGCCGTAATACTATACAGCTGCAGCAACTCAAGCTAACTAGGCCAATGACGGCAAGTCAAACTCATGGTAAGAACATGCAGTTTGGTAAGCTTTGCAAATCATCCGTTTGTGTTCAACTATAAATCAGCACCTACTTATATCCATTATGCAGTCCGTACTTCAGCATTTGTCTCCTCAATCAGGACGCCCGTCTCGCCATTCCAAAATGTCTTCGTCCAGAACTATCGTCGTTTTCGGCTCGGGCCCAGGAATTGGCCGCTCAGTGGCCCAGGAATTTGCTGCAAATGGCTTTAACCATGTCATTCTGCTTGCCCGACACCACGCCCACTTGCACCAGGACAAAATGGCCATTGAGAAGAGGTCGACCAACGTAAAGATCGACACCATCACTGTCAATTTAGCAGACAAGGCGTCCTTGAAAGAAGCCTTCGCCAAAATCGACTCCCTTGCAGAAGAGATTGAATGTGTTTTGTACAACGGCGCTCGTGTGGCACCAAGCACATTATTGGAATTCCCTGTCGATGAGATGGAACTCGACTTCAAGGTAACATAGCTCTGTCTTACACAAGTGCTTAAATCTAAATATACACAGACTACAAACTCAGGCCTTTACATTGTAGCACAATGGTGTATTCCAAAGCTACAGGGTCTCGCGAAATCGTCACCGAGCTCAAAGCCTTCGCTACTCGTCACCAACAGTATTCTCTACAAATATCCTCTCCCACCTTTGTTCTCCTTGACCATTACGAAAGCAGCCCAGAGGGCTTTGGTTGATTGCATGTACCAGACGTACAAGGAAAGTGGTATTCATTGTGGGCTTGTCTCTGTTGGTGGTGAGGTTTCTCCTAAGAACAAAGAGCTCAACCCTGAAAGTATTGCTAAGAAGACATGGGGTCTATTCGATCAGCCGAAGGATAGTTGGGAGTTGGAGGTCGAGATCATGGAGTCATAGTAGCCCCGTTGGGCCATCAATTCCGTTCACTCTCCGAAGGTTCAATTTGAATACAACGTGCCCAGCCCGAGATCAATATCGATAGATTCCTACCAACGTTATTCTTATGGTCGCCAGAAACTTTGAGACAACATTTGAAGATTGAGAGTGTGCTCTCTAAACGCCTGTCTCGTCGATTATGCTATTGAAAAAGGAACAGGGTGGGCGGCTCCACTGTGGTAGGTCGACTTAGACACAAAAGAATTCCATCAATCTCAGCAAAACCTACTTCATCTCACCAATAAGATCAATTTATTCTGAAAACAGAACCAAGATTCAATTGGGTTGCCCCATTGTATGTCACGTGCTCGGCCAAATTTCGACTCGGAGAGGTTCATTCCCATTTCGATCGCTTGCACCCTTCGTACACCCATCATCGGCCAATCGATATCCCATCTAGCCAACCAACATGCCGTGCGACCTGCGGTATCCCATTTCAGGCGCTTCCAAGGCAGCACCGACAGGGGAAAAGGCAGTACTGCCTGCGGCGGCCTCAGATGGAGGGGTTAAAAACGGGCTGAACGACTGACCCGCTCGTATACCTTCCATCCTTTTGCCTCAACTCTTCCATGTCTTTTAATCTCCCTGCCACCTTCTTCGGCGCTCCAACGAAACTCTGTTTAGTTTAAGAGTTTCATTGTTTCTCTAACTTATCTTCGCTTTTGCCTTTGAGGAAATTGTGCCTACGTTTGCTTCGCGGGTTGAGTTGTCTTGTTGGTTAGACTGACCGCAGTAGGAAGAGTTTCTTGCATAGCGAAAGAGAAAAGTTTCTTGACGGATTCGTAACAGAAATTGCGACGACTTGGTCAAATTGGGCATTAGCAATTGAAGATAGAGACGCTGCGCTTCTAAGGACTACTCTCGCATCGTCGGTATGATTTCGCCACATACTCCTCCACGTCTTAGCCCAGCCTGCCCCGTGGATCCTCTTCACGACCATGCAGAGGATGACTTGTGCTGGGGCCGCTTGAAAGGCGGAAATCGATGCAAGAATCGAGCGGTCGCCCACCAGGATGGATTGAACTTCGGAGGTATGCCATGATTCATCCTTGCTATGCCTATGTCATTCTTCTGGAAACTCTCAAAGAGACATTGCCGAAACTTGACAACATCGAGATATATCATTCTAACGACCCTACTCAGAACAACGCACCCCTCAAATGCTTCCAACTTGTAAAATCCACAACAAACAACATCTCACTGCAGGTATATGCAAGATACCTCTTGAGTGCGGCGGCAAGTGTAATGCCCGGTTTCGATGGGAGCCTCTTGGGTTTTCTCTGTGTGAGAAACACGCAAACCTCATGAAGCCCTGCTACCTCCTGAAAGTACCGACCGAGCTTCGTTGTAGAATCTACTCTTTTCTGCTCCCGGATCAAACTGTTCCTGCTCGCTTCACCAAGTCTTCGTCCTTGCGGACCGATGGCGAGCCCTGTTATCCTCAGATACTCCAGCTCAATCGTCAGATCCACGAAGAGGCTGCCAGTGTGCTTTACGGACACACACCGTACGAAATCGAGATTGTAAGTTACAACATCTTCATGTGTAACAATATCTTTAATGTTCAATCCTTCCCCATGACCAAAGCGTACCCAAGTTCCCATGGTATGCTGAGTACACCTTTTGGGCCTTACCATTCGGGAGCCACTCAAGTATTGAATCATGGCAACAATCATGCCCTCCAAGATTATCAAATGCAGCTCATGTTGTTGGAGCAACAGAACAAGAAACGCCTCTGGGTGTCCCGCCAAGAACTAGATCACTGTATTGGAAATCCGTCTTCAAATCCTGGTCCTCCCGTACCAAGGTCTAGGCTTGACAATGCCGCCTTCTCCTCATACGACGATACGCCATTGCGTACAAATACATCTACGTGGCACCCAGCTTGTTTGTCGCACGCTAATCTCGACATGATACGATCATTTCGGGTGAGCATTAAGTTTCCGGCCGTCTCTCCGACGCCCATAACGTGGTCTATGCAGCAACAACAAATGCGTCAGCAGCAGATGGCAGCGCAACTTCAAGCACAGCAGATGCAACAAGTGCATATGCAACAGCAGACGCAAATTCAGGTGCAAAGCCAACTTCAACAGCAACCAATACTCGGACATCAACCACCACCATTGGGTCTCATACATACACAATTCCCCGCCCAGGCCCCGCCACCACCGCCACCTACTCAGCCTCCACCAAACCATGTAATACACGGTTTGCCTCCTCCTCCTCCAATGCAACCTCCGCCAGGGGCTATGAACAATATCCTTCCTCCTGCGCCAAACCTCGCCGTCAATACCGGCCTACAACCACCTCCTCCACCACCCCTTCAATTCCAGCCCCCTCCACCGGCCATTAATCAAGGCCTGCCTCCTCCTCCTCCCCCGACTTACCCTCCACCTAATATCATAATCCCCGGGAATCACCTTCCTCCTCCTCCTCCCGCCCCTTTTAGGCAGTCGTGGGACCAGGCAGTCCTTCAACGGACGCAATATGAAACCTGCGATGCCCTTCATCAAGTCATTGAACGGCTCCAAATTCTACCTCGCCCCATACACCGCTTGAATGTATCAATCTACATGGACCAATATGAGAAGCGAGAGCTAGCTATCGAGACGGCACAGTTGTTTCTAAATTCTTTTAGAGGATTAAGAAATGTTGTGCATCCAACAGTTGAAAGCTGCATCTGGATAAACATCTCATGGCAGCGCGTTGATCTGCTGACAGCGCCCACGATTCTTCCCGGCGGCGACAATGGCCACGCCAATGAAGATCAAACATTCGTAGGTCTGGTGAAACGATGGAAGGCTGGGATATCTCAAGATGGTCCCGCACCTGATATTTCGCCTGTCGTACATGCCTACTGGATTCTCCATCACATTTGTTTTGATCTTCAGGCTCATCATCAGGCCGCCAGGGTTATTGAGTCCAACGTTAGAATTTATTATCTATTGCTCAACGCAAAGAAGGCCAGGGAAGCTGAAGATATGGGTGCAATGCGGATTATTAGCAACGAGATTCACAACATCTGGAGGAAGTATCAAGAGAAGCAAAGGGCATTCGAGAAGAGAGTATCAACAAGAGTGCAGTTTATGGATGGGCTGCTTGCTTGGGACATCGATTTTGCGCCGATTGAAACCTCAGCTTCTATGCAAAGGTACGAGGGAAAAGGCAAAGGAAGAGCGGAAGAGGTCAATGGTGATTCTGAGAGTTCGGAAGCCAGCTCGTTTTGGGATCTCAAAGTCGGGGCAGAGTATTAGGGAAAAAATTGACAGAGCGAGGTGAAGGCGGAAGAGGCTAATCAAGTGTGGGTCAACTGAAATATTGCGTCTTTCGGGTCGGATCGCTCCTTTACCCATTTGTGCGAAGCAACATCCTATCTTCTACTCCTCGGTCAGAATGTACATGCTGGTTGGAATTTTTTTTTGACACATAATAGTCTCTCGCATACGGTCAATATTGATATGAATCCAGTTTCTAGCTGGATCTGAACTTTTTTATTGCTTTTTGGCGCTGTTATCGCTGCGCTCGATGGGGGCATTTGTAGTGCATTAGATACGATCATAGTGTATCATCATTCTTGCAGTTGCAGTTCCACGGTGGTATTTTCTCACCAGAGACATTGATCATTTACCATCCCGATGCTAGCCGTCTTGAAAAGCCTGCGCGGGTTACACTTCATTCTCTTTGTTGAGTCTCGATCAGAAGAAGATGACGAAATTATAGTGAAAGCGCCGCCATCACAAAGTCCAAGAATAGTAAGATTGAAAAGCCCAACGTTGGTCTGAAAGTATCTTCGTTCGTTACGTCAATCCCTGACCGTACCGCGACAGCTAGCTAGATACCTCCTTCGAGCAAGGTCTTCATCTGAAACGCCTCGGGTGGACAAATGCTAGTCCCACTTTTCGATTCCTTTGCGAGAACAAAGTGGACGAAAAAGCGATTTTGTGGCTCCCAGACAAGACTAAGTGGCTGAGCAGGTAGGCTCGATGCTAGAGTAAGGAATCGAAGAAGGTTTATTGGGCCAGTCGAGGATGTTTATAGTACAGTTAACGTGAAGGTGGTGACGGACGGGTAAGTGGACTTATTTTCCTCATACACTGAACAATGTCTACACTCCTGAACACGCTGTTCATGTTGTTTAAACGTCAATGCTCGAAATCAAAACTTTTTGTATATATTGAGTGATATAGCCACCAATGAGGCGCCCAGTCCCTCACTGGTATTTGAGAACCTGCCTGCATACCATAAACTCCGCACTTAAGACCTAATTTTTGATTAACCTCGCTCATAGCCATGAAGGCTTCGACCTCGAAGGCTAGCACCCTTCCATGTACCAGACCTTCGCCTATTAAGCCCTAGATAGCTACCCGCTGTTGACTGTTTTCTTCTCCTGGGAGAGAGAAAGAGAGAAACAACTTCTATGCAGTCTAACCCTCCAATTCACCCGCAAGACCCCTACCAACCTCTCCTTGCTCATAGAGCGTCTTCGTGGAGTGGATGTACACGTAGTCGCCGATTGCACAAGCGCTCTGGTATTCTTTGGGGATCCGACCCATGTCAGTAAACAGACTATTGTTAGATTGGAGCCCAATGGCAAACGTCTCCCAATCGTTGAAAAGATCCCGGAAATAGCTTCATGTCTTTTGAGGTGATGAGTTTCCTCGAGACACGATAACTAGGATCTAACAGTACTAGTGTTAAAACGTCAAATAGAAAACTTAACAAAGAGTAAAGCATTCAGCATACTTTCGACGCGCTGGTAGAGCGTTGCTTCCGACCAGAAATCTGACGACAGCCTGGTGTCTGCTAATCGGTGAACACCAGTCGCTTTTCGTGATTGTTGGGATCAGGAGACCAGAACTCTGGTATTGGTCCATCTCCTAGCTGCTCTTGTTTGGGTTGACTTTCGGGTCTTTGCCAGATTCGCGGGCGACCTCGTTCTTGCGTTTGGATCTTCCTCCGCGAAGGAACTCGTCTAAGGTCGACTGTCGCAACATCTTAGACTAATTTGGCCTAATTAGAGGTATCAGTACGAACGTATTGAAGATTGATAAGTATACGTACCAACGAAGGCAACGTCCGAAGATCTGCTCGCTGAAGATGGCAATTTGGCCAATGATCAACCAGTGTTCTGGTGAATGGGCGAATGTAAGGATTCAAGAGAAGGTGAGTGTTGAAAGTAAATGAATTATGAGAGTTTGAAGGAATATAAATACTGCTGGTGTGCAGGAAAGACAGCTGAAATTTGAGATTTAACAGCGGCCGTGGAGTGTATCATTTCTGAACCTACTGATATTACATCTCTGTTGTCACAATCCCTTGATGCCAAAACGTGTAAGTTAGCTTCATTGCTTTATAAACCAGTATTGTAATTATTTTAGAGAAATGCCGGAGAACAGGCTCCTGTCAGTTATTTCAGATGTTTTTAAATGATTTGGATACTTCTAGGTATGGTAGTTACCTGCTGCTACCACAAGGGCCTGTCACCTATTCGAACCCGATCAGTTGGCTAGCTGTTTGGCTTACCATGTTTGTGAACAGCTCTATGGCATCTATGCTCCACAATTGTATGACGATGTCTAGGCCATGTATGTGAGTCGATCATTTGATAGAAAACATCTAGTAATTGCCCTTTGTGGCCATAAGCTGCGTTCGAATGTTGACGTGCGATTCCCTTTGAAAAAAGCCCAGAAGTGTCCCGACGAACTAGGAGTCGCTGGAAGCGACTCCCGTCACCGGAGGTGCCGCCGGAGGCAGGGCGCTTGACTACGATCTAAACAGGTATTCCACCTGGAAGAAAACGGCATCAAGAGATTGCAGGTTCGATCCCGGAGAAGATGATTTTTGCCCCAAAAAGAATGAAGTGTTTAGAGGTTGGAGTTTTAAAAGGCGGTCGCGTCGAGAAATTTCGTCAGGGGCGCCAAGCCCCTGACAAAAATATTCTCAACCTTCACCACACACATTCAGCACCTTTTTCCGTGATTCTATCATAAGACAAGTCTTTTACGGACTCAGAAAGGGCAAAAAATGATCTCCGCAGGGATCGAACCTGCAATCTCTTGATGCCGTTTTCTTCCAGGTGGAATACCTGTTTAGATCGTAGTCAAGCGCCTTGCCATTGGGCCAGAAGACCAATTCATGGGCAAAATTTCATTTGAATCTAATATATAGCTAAAAATTTAATCAGGCTTCCAGGCTCTCAGCACCAACCCTCAAAATTAGCCACTCGTCGAAAACCCAGCCATCATAGAGAAATATAAAGCTCTCGCCTGTCATTTCCTTATACTTGCTAATTCTCATCGTGTGACAAGAGTCTTTCACCTCCTCAAAAGCATACCTAGGTGAAGACTGAACAAAAAGATACGACATACTCATCATGTAAAACATTCCACATTCAAAGATAGCAGCTATACTAAATTCGTATGACACATACATACATACATACATACATTAGGACTCTTCACACATTCTGTTGTAAAATCATTAGGAAGATATCAAAAGAAAGGGAATCTTGAAAACTCCAGCCTTCATAATATCACAGCCTTTCGCGAAACCTTCCCAGAAAAAAAAAAGGAAACATTGCAAGCTAAAAGGATGAAGAGGTTGAGAGGCATTCCCCTCTCATCCCCTGATTCACTCGTCTCTCCATCCTCCCACTCACTTCTTGCACTGCTTCCGAGGACAGGGAGATGTGAGGCCGTCCGCTTCTTTAAAAAATTATCGGGAAAAGTTCTACTTTGAGAACCCGAATTCGCGAGTCACTACATTTTAGACAATCACTTTGACTTCCAGAATCACTCCAATTTCGAAAGCAGATTCATCTTTAAAAATCTTCCCAACTTTAGAGATCAATCATACAACAATCCATCTACACAATTTCAAACCCCGCCCCCAAAAATCCTTCAAACGCAGGTCGTACTTTAGTACGCGCGAAAGGAGTCAGGTACTCGACAAAGGACATGATTTTGATTGGATGGAGCAGAACGCAGTAAAGTCTCGACAAGGGAGGAGAACTTAACGTCTGGGCTCAAACACAGGTGGATGTGGGCAATTGGACGGAGGCGGCTCACGCGCCCTAGTGAGCGATGTGTCAAGGTAGCGATAGAGCAGAATGGATTCTTATTAGAGGGGAGTCAAACTAAAACAGCATGGAGAGAGGAAGCCAAATAATACACATGCAGACGGGAAACAACCAGACATCAACAGCAGAACAAACAGCGTCTCCCGCATTTTCGCCATCAAATATCGCTTCTCTTTCCGTTGACAGAGTCAAACAGGGACCGACAGTGCTTCATCTACTCCTCCTCAGAAGATTCCTCCTCCTCAGAGTCCTCGGATGGCTGAGCAAGCCAATCGGTGAACTGCTTGGTGGAGAGACGGATCTTTTTGCTGGTAGCCAAATCGACATACTTCTTGCTAGCCTTGGAGCACCAACCCTGGACGACCTCCTCTTCGAAGAGGTCCTCCTGGTAGGCGACAACAAGAATGGCAGAAGTCTGCTTGATGAGCTCTGGCTTGACAGTGCCAATGAAGCGCTCAATTCCGCCAAGGAAAGCCTTCTGGTGACGTTCAGAGGTGATCATCTATACATTTGTTAGTCTTTATTCATATAAAAAATGAAACGCCAAAGTCTCACCTTCTTCAAGAGCGCAGCGCGTGGCTCAATCTCCTTGACAATTTTGTCAGTGAACAATGTCTGAGCCAAGACAGTCAAAGTCTTGTGCTTCTTCTCAATGCCCAACTCCTGAGCCTTCTTGTAAATCTCGACATTGTCAACCTTGGTAACACTGCCTTCCTTCTCACCCTGCTCGGTGATCCAGTTGCCAAAGGTGTCATAGGCACTGCCTTCCTCGTCACCATCTTCACCCTCGATAACGAGAGCGCGCTTGAGGTCATCGGGAAGCTCCTGGGCACGAGCAGCAACAGCAGCGGCAGAGGTATCAACAGACCACTCAAAGTCACCTGCATCGACGTCCTCGATGTTCTTGGCTTCGGAGTTGATGCGCTTGGTAAGCTCATCGTCACTTCCAGCATCGAGCTCGTAGTCGCCATTTTCATCGGCGCCATCAGAATTGCTGTCGTTGGGGCTGTTGCCGTTGGTTGACCCGTTAACGCCATTCTCGGCATCCTTCTTGGCCTTGCGGTCTGCCTTCTTGGTGGCCTTGTCTTTCTTGCCTTTGGGTCCTTGCTGGTCCTTGATGATGAAGGAACTGAGCTTCAAGCGTGGATCAGCCTCGGAGCGCTGTCCGCAAGCCTTGCAATCGAGCAGAATACGACCGTCCTTGATCTGAACGACAGTCTCGGGATTCTTGCACTTTTTGCAGAGCACGAATTTGTTGATAAAGCCATCGAGATGGTCTTGAAGCTTTGAGGCATCGTGGGCGCCGTTGATGATCCAGCGGTCGTCTTTGGGATCTTTATTGGTCTGGGCTCCTAGTTCGAAGCCGAAGAACTTGATGACATAGTTTGGTGGGCGAGCAAGAGAGTTTGCGACGCTCTGCAAATTGGGGATGACGGTCTTGATGCCGTTACCCTTGCCTTCGATTTTGGACTGGATTTTCTCCATCTTGTAGCGGTAGAAGGGGTCGGTGACATCCTATTGGTTGTTAGTATGCAGTCAATACTCAAAAACAAGCACCCAACATACCCGACGAATGTTGACGGTGGCCATAGTTGCGGTTGAGTGAGAATAGCAGGGTTAAGCGTGAGGCTTTAAGTTGAAGAGCTGGCCTGTAGGCAATGGCGGAGGGGGAAGGGACTGGTATGAGCCGGCGAAGAAGACATGCAGTAGACGAATGCTACTGTAATGGATGCAATTTTGATGAATTTTATGTGTCGTTTGTCAGACACTGGACGCGTTTAGCCGTTGGAGGAGTGCTGGTTGCTGTCTGGTCTCCGCGTTATGCGTAGAGAATGCAGCTTGGGCGGTGGATCGATTCGAAAACCGTAGTCTGGGCACGAATACATATACAGGTCTGGCGTAAGATGAAGCTCGATGGTGAGTGTCTGGGTAGGAGAGGCGAGGTGGTGGTGGGAGAGGGTGATAGAGTGGCGACGCGCAGTCTTTTTGTGGATGTTTAGTGTTTGCAGTGTGGGGATTGCTGGTGGGAGCTGTTTGCGCTTCTAACGCAATAGTTGCAGAAAGTGCCTTTGACAAGTTGGAGTGCTTGTTGTTGTAGGAGTAGGAGCGGAAGTGGAGGTGCAGAAAGTGAGAAATATAATACGTTACGTCGGCTCATCGCCCGACCACGAATTTGGCCATGCACGTGGTCTGCGAGCATCTCCGAGTCTTCAGGGCTTAGCACCGGTTGACGCCTTTATTGTCTCTTTGATTTAACCGTCACTATCACTATCGATATTCACCACTCCATCCGTTTGTAGTGTGACCCTCACCTGTTTGTACTACTTCATCACTCTCTAGCCGCGTTTGCCAGGGTGAAGACGTGCTGTATCCAAACGTCAACATTTTCAATACAGGGTCTCGCAAATTTTCACTCTCCTAGGACCTTGTTATTCCCAGAGTGCCCCCTTCCAAGCACCCAATACACGCTAGCATCCGTCTTCGCTGTTTCTAAATCCAGGAAGGCCACTCTTCCACACAAATTTCGTGATGAAGGTCGATTACTCCCTATACCTGGTCACAGACTCAACCGAGCCCATTCTCAAAGGCGGAAACCTCCCTGCAATCGTCGAGGCTGCCATACAAGGAGGTGTGCTTAGCGATTCGCCGTGAAGATCTTTCTCTTACCGCAGTCAGGTGTGACCATTGTCCAATTTCGTAAAAAGACGGGAGACACATCAGAATTGATACGTGAAGCCAGAGAGTTGCATAAGATTACGAAGGCTCACAATGTGCCTCTCCTCATCAACGACCGGGTAGACGTGGCCATTGCTGTCGGCTGTGAAGGTGTTCACATAGGCCAAGATGATATTGGTAAGAAATTGAACTATAGCGTCGATTATTCTATTTGCCCTTTCAGATTTCCTATAATCCCAAAATCACATGTTGAGCACTGAAGTGGCTTCACGATATGTTCAACCCTCCGAGAACGGTTTGGGTACCAAAATTCAGGCAATTCACAATCTACTTGGATTCCTCTCGCTTCCAGGAATCTTAAATATCATTCCCACACTGCATCCATTGAACCATTCTAACAAACACAGACATCGCAACCGCCCGAAAGCTACTCGGGAAAGATGCAATCATCGGCGTGACAGCCTCGTCAGTCAACGAAGCTCTCAAAGCAGCCGAAGATGGGGCAGACTATCTCGGTCTTGGAACTGTCTACGCCACACCAACGTACACACCTCCGTACTCTCTTCCCATCTCTCCCCCGCTCACAACCACTCCAGAAAAGAAAACGCCAAATCCATTGTTGGATGTGCCGGCATTCGATCCTTCCTCGAAGCCCTCACTCCCAAGTACCCAGACATAAAAACCGTTTGCATCGGCGGCATTAATGCCATAAACCTCCAGCGCGTTCTCTACCAATGTCACACTCCCACCAAGCAACTCGACGGCGTCGCAGTCGTAAGCGCCATCATCTCCGCCTCAGACCACAAAAACGCAGCCTCACTTCTGAAATCACACCTCGCCACACCCCCAGCATTCGCTTGCATTGTTCAACCCACACGATCCATCCCCATAACGCTCTCTCTCCTCAACGACCAAATACCATATATTCTGAACCAGCTCGTGACCAAAGCACCACTATGCCACAACATGACAAACATGGTCGTCCAAAACATAGCTGCCAACGTGGCGATCTGTATCGGTGCCTCACCAATAATGTCGAACAACGGTCTCGAAGCGCCCGATCTCTCCAAACTAGGCGGTTCCCTAGTCGTGAACATGGGTACCGTGACCCCGGACGGTCTTACCAACTATCTGCAAGCACTTACAGCTTACAATGCTGCTGGCGGTCCCGTGGTGTTTGATCCCGTCGGCGCAGGAGCAACGACGCAGAGAAGGGAAGCTGTAAAGACGTTGATGGCTGGTGGATACTTTGACCTCATCAAAGGCAACGAAGGAGAAATCAAAACAGTCGCAGGCACGAGTGGTGTCGAACAACAAAAAGGCGTAGACTCCGGTCCCAGCACCTCTACTTTGGATGAAAAGATCGCCATCGTCAAAGCCCTCGCTCTCCGCGAACGAAACATCGTCCTCATGACTGGTGTCACTGATATCCTTTCTGATGGCAAATCAACAGTGGTTATTGAAAATGGACATGAGTATTTGGGGAATATTACTGGGAGTGGATGTACGCTTGGTACAACGGTTGCTGCATTTTTGGCTGCATGGAGAGAGGATAAATTCATGGCGGCGCTGACTGGGATATTGATGTTTGAGATTGCTGCTGAGCGGGCTGCGTACGAGACCGGGGTCAGGGGACCGGGGACTTTTGTGCCTGCATTTTTGGACGAGCTCTACGCGATCAGAAAGGGTGCGGCTGGGAAGTGGTGGAGTGCTGCTAAGGTTAGGGAGGTGTAGTGACACTGAAAATATGAAGTAATGATCGTTTTGAATGCATGTGACGACTATATATTCGCCCCTGAAGTCATTTTTCAACGACTTTCATTCTTCGCTTCAATTTACCTTCGAGCTCGATCAGGACTCGGCGTACGTTTCTTCGAATGAGTGAGAGGTGTACGGCTGAGAAGTGGTGCTGTCGTCGATGCAGCATGTGCTTCTCCTCTCGACACAGAGGTTTAAGAACAAGATCAACCATTCGTAATAGCTCGGGAGCTTGTATCGATTCATCTTCCACTGTATCATCCACACTCACCCGTCTCGGCCTTCTATTGTCTCCCAGTGCAAAGGTAATAGCCTCGTCTGTCTCGCCGACTAGAGTATCCATATCCCAATAATCCTCAGCACAGACGTCTTCATTGTTGGTTTCAACCGGTGTAGGAGGTGTGGGAGGTGTCGAAGGGGTCGGCGTCAATTCCAAGAACTTACCCTTCCCTTCCTGCCCGACATCCAAGAAATTCAGCACCAAAGTCTCAATGCCGATATCTCCCCTGACATGTCCCCACCTCGCTCCTCGTTCAATGAACCTAGCAATCACAGCCACAACCGCAAAAGCCAGTGTCCGACACCGTTCCCTCCCCACATGCGCATGCGTAAATGCCAACGCGCGATCAAAATCCTCCCTCAAAAGCACAGGACCAGCACTCCTCTCCATCCCCGACACCCCTATCCCGTACTCGTCACCAAAAACCCGAACATGCACTTCCAACCGTCTCACGACCGGGTTACGCGCAGGACATATTAGCCAGGAAGGCCATACACCACCACCACCCTTCCCGCGCTCAACAATGAGATCGAGTTTGCAGTCGACATTTTCTTTCCTCAGACCTTTCAGTATCTTCTTGACCTCGCTCCGTATAGCACGGTTCGTTCTCAGCAGTCCCTCGAAGGCTAAATAGACGCGTGAGGGGTAGTGTATCAATCGCTCAATCTTTGCTTCGGCGATGGAGGCACTGTGTCGGAAGAGGCGTTGATAAGGGTCTGCAGCGTGAAATTCTGAGAGAGAGTATGAGACGGGGAGAGGTGTGTGGAGGATTAGGTGCGTGTAGATTTTTGTTCTGACATGGGGTGGAAGGTCGAGGAGGGTTGGCATTGTGAGGGTGTGAGAGATCGCGATGGTCCCTTGCGTCGGGATGTGTGGACCCTAGTCTTGTTGGTGGGGGGAGGGGAAATTTTGAATTTGGCCCTGAATGAACGGCGGGGTTCTCAATTGGTGAAGATGAGGGAAGAGAAGGGGTGATTGCGACTGAAATTATGTCTTCAACATGTTTTGATTGAAGAATGAAAGTGAGAGCTTGAAGGAGAGGTCGCGTGGACTCGAATGGTGCGGTTGCGCAACAACAACCTCTCAGATGAATCTGATTACGCACGTGGAGATCATGGAACAAGATTATCCGGGTCATTACTTTACCGGGTCAAGAGGAGCAGGGAAGACGCTGCTTGATTCTCTATGCCCATCGTGAGCTATCTATCAATCACGGATTGGAGTTCCATAGGGTTCGATGTGCCGTATATCAACCTCCGGTCCTTATCTCAGCTTGGTCCTTGGTGAAAAATTCACTGCTGAGTGTAGAATACTTGAAAGACGTGATCCATTGAATTGTCCTCTTTCCATCAGTAAACCAGAATTGTTTACTGAAGAAGTTGTGACTACTGGAATTGCGAAGAGAGATTTTGTTCTACGAATTGCCGGATCTGGAACGGGAACTTGCGAGCCGTGATCTCGGATTTTGATTATCTCATAAATCAGACTCCCCTAGTATGAGTGCAGCTTTTTTATTTTGATGGGGTGTGGCTGTGCAGCGGCTAGAGATTTTTCGACGAATCATAGTAAAGAAGGGTCTAAATTAAGGGTCCACGCAGCACTCATCTGGGAGAGTCTAAGAGTAAATAGGCGCCGTTTATATACGATTCCACCAAAATATTTTAAAAATCTATACGTTTTTAGGTATAACTTAACGAAGAGTATAGATATAAGAAACCTAAGAATAGGAGGTTCTAGCCTCGATACTACTTATATAGTATAGTATTAATTAAGAATAATACCTCTTTTTACTATTATATTCTAGCCCTAAAGCTAACGCCTTAAAAAATCGGTTTCTGTTACAGATTACACCCAAGCCATAGAAACGGCACTAGAAGAAATGATAGGGTAGGAAGGTTTAGAGACGGAGGACCTAGAATATTAGGAAAACGAGTAGATAGAGTAGTAGGACGAGCTAAGTAATAACTCTAGCGGTACGTACTAAGCGTAGTTACGTAATATACCTATAGTTCCTATAGCCTTAGTAAAAGTCCCTAGTATAGGAAGTATAGGAAGGTTACTAAGAGTATAGGTAATCTATAGGACGAAGGAATATATACGGAGGGCGTTTAGTAGGATCTCTTATTTCTTTCTTTATAGTTATCTTATATTACTTTTCTTAAGTTAGAGGTTTGTAAGATATAATAAAGTAGTAACGATACTTTACTTAAATATAAAGCCGATTTATCTTATATATTAATAGTCTTATACTAGGAGAGACTTAGATATAACGTACGGCTTTAGGCTAACGCTATCTCCCCTCTCCCTTAACTAAGCTATACTTTATTATAGTCTACGATACGACTACTATTCGAGGCTAGTTAAGAATAATAAGGAAAGAAGGAAGGATTTAAGGTAAGTCCCTCTACTAACTTTCGCCCTTACCCTAAACCTACGTTAGAAAGAAAAGTACGATACAACCGGTATTCCTAAGTAAAAGGAGTATAAGGTTACTCTAGGGAACGTGACCGTTATAGTACTAAGAAAACCTAAATACGTAATACTATAACTACCCTCGAACGCGAGTAGAGGTGCAACAGTTAGAAGGTTAGATATAAACCGAATTATATAATTACGATAATTATAGGAGATATATCGATAGCTAGTACTACTAATTTAGTAATAACACCAGCCTAACTTATAATAAGAATAGCTACTATATTAGAACGATTGGACGCTATAGAAACGGAATTAGCTTCTAAGAACTTAGAACTAACCTATCTTAAGAAAGGGAAGTCTTTAAAGGTAGACCCCCCTAAGAAATACGACGGTAATAGAGAAGGACTAAAGAAGTTCCTTACTTAATTAGATCTATTCTTAGATTATAATAGGGACTTGCTACCTACACCGGAGGAGTAAGTTAAGTACGTTATAGGACGTTTAATAGGACCCGTATTCGACTAGTTCGAACCAAAAATACGAGACTACCTAGACTACGTAGAATCCAAACGAGATAATAAAACCAACGATATCTTTAGAAGATATTAGATCTTTATAGATAAACTTAAGGAGATCTTTGGAAATGTCGATAAAGCCCGGGAAGTAGAAAGAAAAATCTAGTACGTATACTAGAAGGGGTTAGTAACCACCTATATATTAGAGTTTTAGTAGATATCTAGTAAGCTAGGATAGGGGGATGGTCTACTTATTACCTACTTCTATAAGGGATTAAAGCTATATATTAAAGACGACCTAACTAGGATAAAACGACCCGATATACTATACGAGTTTATAACGGTAGTAATTAAGATCGATAACCGCTACTTCGAGCGATAACTAGAGAAGCGAGGAGCTATACCAACGTTTATAAACTATACTCTAAATAAGAAAGAATTTCGATAAGAATATCGGAACTAATACCGATAGCTATAGAAATAGCCGCCTAATACGGGTGCCGCTCGGCAATAACAAACTTAACTATACTAGGGAGATCTAATAGACCTTAGTATAGTAAGAGTACTAAAGAAAAAGTTCTTACTAGAATAAGAAAAAAGGTTTAAGAACGGTAAATATCTAAACTACGGAGCTAGAGACTACTTCTCGCGCTAATACCCGAAAAAAGCTAGACAGTTTAATATAGTTAGGAAAGCCTAATTAAACGAAGCTAGTAAATAGGAACTAGACTATATACGTCTAAGCTAGACGGCTTACTATAATAATTAGTATAAGACGTATATCTTAAGTAAGGAGGATACGGGATGGTACCCTAAGGTACCTTAGAAGAAATAGACGAAGGGTAAATAAACCCGGGATCTTGCGATAGCTATAGCGGATAGTAATCGATTAGAGAAGGATCGAGGACCTATACCTAGATTAGAGCCGAAGATAGCCTACGTAGTATCGAAATACGCTTACTCGCTAGAATTCTATATTATAGTAGACGGAAAAAGGGTTAAGGTAATAATCGACTCCGGAGCCTATACGAATTTTATTAGTAAAACCTACGTCGAAAAGAATTAGTTTAGAATCTAGAAAATATTAGAACTATATAAGGCACGAGCGTACGATAGGTTAATAGGAGAAAACGGATTAGTAGAGTATAAAATACTCCCTCTAACTATATAATTTTACTAATATATTAAACGAATTATCTTCGACGTAGTTATAATAAAAGGATACGAAATTATCCTAGGAGTACCTTAGCTTAGATAGTATAATCCTTCTATCGACTAGGAGAAACAAAGTTTTATATTCTCTAAGAAGTACGAGATAACCTATACCGCGCTAGGTATATATAAAAATCCGGGATAACCCCCTAAACGTAAGGAGGGTAAGATCGAGCGGGAAGAATTCCCTAGAATCTTAGATAATAATAAGTAGTTATCCTAAGAAGAACGGTAGGTTGCCGCTACTAGTTAGATACTACCGGAGTATTAGGATCTCGAAGATATATTTAAAGAATTAAAGGATAACGAGAACCTACTAGAATATTAGCTATAGGATCTAGTAATAGAACTCTTACTAGGGGTAGAGTTAAAGCTATAACCGATCTATCGACTAAATAAGGCCGAGCTTAAGGAGCTACGGACGTAACTAGACGAGCTACTTATAAAGGGATATATACGGGAATCCTAATTACTAATTAGAGTACTAATTATCTTCGTACTAAAAAAGACGGGCGAAAAACGAATGTATATAAACTTTAGGAGGCTAAACGATAGTACTAAGAAGAACTCCTATCTACTTCCATTAATTAAGGAACTTAAAGATAGACTTATAGGAGCTATATACTTTACTAAGGTCGACGTACGAGATGCGTATTACCGTATTCAAATTAAGGAAGGTAATAAGTAGAAAACGGCTTTCTAAACTAAGTACGGATTATATAAGTAGCTAGTTATACCATTTGGATTAACTAATATACTAGTAGTATTCTAAGTAATAATAAATAACGCACTTCGATAGTTTATCGATATATTCGTAGTTATTTATTTAGACGACGTACTTATATATACTAAGGGAATAAAAGAAGAATATACTAAGAAAGTTCGGATAGTTCTAGAAGTACTACTAAAGAAAGGTTTTCGAGTAAAGCTATCTAAATACGAATTCTATACTAAGGATTTCGATTTCCTAGGATTCCGTATTATGCTAGGATTGGTAGCAATAGACCTAAAGAAGGTTAAAGCTATCCTAGAATAGCCTAAACCTACTATTATTAAGGAAGTATAGTCGTTTTTAGGTTTAGCTAATTATTATCGGAAATTTATTAAGGGATACTCGAGTAAGGCTAGTCCCCTTACTATACTTACGAAAAAGGACTAAGAGTTTATATAGATAAACTAGTATTAATAGGCGTTTAATTAGTTAAAAAAGTCGTTTATAGGATACCCGATCCTCGTAAACTTCTAACCTAATAAATAGTATATCGTCGAAATAGATATATTAGATTATACGATCGGCGTATATCTTAGTTAGAAGGATAATAAGGGTTATCTTTACCTAGTCGCGTTTTACTCCCGGAAAATGATCCCGGCGGAACAGAACTACGATATATTTAATAAAGAGTTATTAGTAATCGTCGTAGTACTTAAGAAATAGCGAGTATACCTTGAGGGAGCTATATATACCGTTATAATTATTACGGATTATAAAAATTTAACCTATTTTACTATAACTAAGGTACTTAATAGAAGATAAGCTCGATAGGCGGAATAGATCGCCGTATACGACTTTAAGATTATCTATCGAAAGGGATTAGAAAATAGAAGAGCCGATACTCTTAGTAAAAGATTAAATTACGTAGATAACGGTCCTACGCTAGGTTACTAGATCCTTAAAATAAATAAGGATAGTTCGCTTAGTTACGCGAACCTACCGGAACTACTAGACGAGGTAGACCTCGTAGTAGTAATAGTAATATCTAATAAGGGATTTACCAAATAAATTAAAGAAGCGTATAAAGTCGATACTATAGCTAAGGAACTAGGTAAGTAATAATACGAGGACGCTTATATTATTATTAACGATAAAGGATTAATTAGATTCTATAAGAAAGTATACGTACTAGAATCTATAAGAATAGTACTAATTAAAGAAGTATATAACGCACCAGCGTATAGATATTAAGGCTATTAGAAGACCTATAATAGGTTAAAGGAAACATATTATTTCCCTCTAATAAGATAAAAAGTGACCAAAATGGTTAAGAATTATATAGAATATATAAGGAATAAGGCTAGCCGGTATATACTATACGGCGAAATATAGATCGCTAAGATTCCTATATAACTATAGTAATATATAGCGATAGACTAGATTACGAAGCTTCTACTATCTAGGGAACTAATAATAGGAGTAGTATACGACTCTATCCTAGTTATTATAGATAAACTTACTAAGAATGGTAAGTTCATCCCGTATCGAGAAAGCTCGATAGCGGAAGATCTCTTATATACGTTTATAAGAAATATCCTTAGTAATTACGGAATGCCACAACGAATCATCTCGGATCGAGATAAGTAGTTAATATCGAAATTCTAGACTTTATTAGTTAGTTAGCTAGGAATTAAGTAGAAGATGTCTATAGTATACTACCTATAGATAGACGGATAAACGGAACGGTTAAATTAAACGTTAGAATAATACCTACGCTTTTATATTAATTATAGGTAGAATAATTAGGTTAAGCTCTTACTACTCGCTTAATACGCCTATAATAGCGCAGTTACTAAACCAACTAAGATATCTCTATATAAGGCGTTATATAGATACTAACCAAAGGCGTACTATAAACTACTAGAACTAGGACAAGTGTCCTAGAATGCCAAGTTTCGAGTATCGTAAATCAAGGAAATATAGGTATAATTAACCTAAGACCTAAGGTTTATTAGCTATAGAGCAGCAAAATACTATAATAGTAATAGGTCTTCGGCGCCGACCTTTAAAGGGGGGGATAAAGTTTTCCTACTCTAAAAAAATATTAAAATAAAACGACCTAGCGTAAAACTAGACTACGTTAAGTTAGGACTATTCGAAGTCGAAGAGCGAACTAGTAAGGTTAATTATAGGCTACGACTCCTATAGTATATAAAGATATATCCGGTATTTTATATAGCTCTACTAGAAAGGGTACTAGAAGGGGCAAAAGTAGACCTAATAGTAACTATTATTAACGATAAAGAAGAAGAGTACGAGTTAGAATAAATTTTAGATTACTAGATAATTAGAAAAGAAATATACTACTTAGTAAAGTAGAAGGGCTATAATAACGCGGAAAATATATAGGAACTAATTAGTAACCTAATATATACTTAGTAGGCGATAGCCTAGTTTTACCGCTAAAACCTATAGACTTCTAGAAATTAGAATTAGGATCGGACATCCCCGGTATAGAAGGCTAATCGACTAAAGGGGCGTCTAAGGAAACAGGTATCCCTAGCGGAAGTAGTTAGTTATCTAATTTAGGTACTTAAGATAGCGACGGAGGAGCTTAGCCCTTAAGAACGGAGAATCTATATAATAGGGTAGGTTTATAAGGGTAACCCTTATATAGAGTTATCTTACTACGAAGTACGGCTTCGTACTCTAGCCGCTTAAGCTTCTCTAAAGTAAGGAGGTTATTAGCCTACTAAATCTTCTTACGCTCGGTTAGAAGATATAGCTATTTTCGAAGATAGAGTTTCTTTAAGCGATAAGTAGCTTAAAGTTAGAGATAGCGATAATACTACTTCTTAAAGGAACGTTCCTTAAGAGAGATCTCTTTATCTATACTCTCTAACTACCGACGAACCTCTTCTTTCTACGCGTTAATCTTATCCCCTAAGACAATAGTTAGCGTACGAGCTAGCTAAGGGAGATATAAGCTTAATATAGGTAGATAAATAAGAATTACGGTAGTATTAGTAGAATAGAAACGATATAAAATAGCTATAATAAAGAGTAATAGTACTTAGGCGAAGGACTAAGGAAAGATAGAAGAACGATAGAGAATAGATTAAGGAAATTTAAGTAGGACTCTAGGGAGTAGCCTAGGAAGGAACCTAGGAATACTTAATAACCTAAGTAAGAGAAGTAGTAGTAGCCTAACTAGAGAGTTAGAACCTAAGGAAATTATAGTTAAAGTAAGTTAGTAATAATATTCGGAAAGAGTTAGCTTCGGAAATAGCTATACTCTTAAATAATAGCTAGATAGACTATTACTTATACTATAACGATAGGGAAGAATAGGTTAGATAAGGGTTTAACTAAGGAATACCTTAGTAGGAGGAATTTATATAGACTAAAGGAGTAATAAGAGTACTCTTAAACGTATAGTTAGCTTTAGATAAGATTAAGTCGTAACTTCGATCTATACTAATATAGGCGGAGTATTTACCTACCGTAACGTCTACCCGATACTCTAGTTTAGCGTTACGATAACGCTTATAAGGAAACGGTATAGTATAGCCTTTAGCCTAGACGGTAGCGGAACGAGCTTCGCGAGACTTTAACGAGGAAGCCTTTAGTATAGTTAGGGAAGAGTTAAAACTAGAGGTTAATAAGTAGTAGGAACAAGAGTATACTTATAATCCCCCTATACTATAAGCTCGGCGTTAATAGGAGGAACGCCGACGCTAAATCCTCGGGACGAGAATTCCTAAAAGGGAGGGTAGTATTATAGATTATACCTAAGCTATAGAAATAGTACTAGAAGAAATAATAGGGTAGGAAGGTTTAGAGACGGAGGACCTAGAATATTAGGAAAACGAGTAGATAAAGTAGTAGGATAAGCTAAATAATAACTTTAGCGGTACGTACTAAGCGTAGTTACGTAATATATCTATAGTTCCTATAGCCTTAGTAAAAGTCCCTAGTATAGGAAGTATAGGAAGGTTACTAAAAGTATAGGTAACCTATAGGACGAAGGAATATATATAGAGGGCGTTTAGTAGGATCTCTTATTTCTTTCTTTATAGTTATCTTATATTACTTTTCTTAAGTTAGAGGTTTATAAGATATAATAAAGTAGTAACGATACTTTACTTAAATATAAAGCCGATTTATCTTATATACTAACAGTCTTATACTAGGAGAGACTTAGATATAATATATAGCTTCGGGCTAACGCTATCTCCCCTCTTCCTCGACTAAGCTATACTTCGTTATAGTCCACGATACGACTACTGTTCGAGGCTAGTTAAGAATAATAAGGAAAGAAGGAAGGATTTAAGGTAAGTCCCTCTACTAACTTTCGCCCTTACCCTAAACCTACGTTAGGAAGAAAAGTACGATATAACCGGTGTTCCTAAGTGAAAGGAGTATAAGGTTACTCTGGGGAACGTGACCGTTATAGTACTAAGAAAACCTAAATACGTAATAGTTTCCACCAAAAAAAAGGGAACTTACGGGTATATAACTATACTAGATATTAAAAATCTAAATAGGCTAAAAGTTTATAAATAAGGTATCTCCTTAGCCCCTAAAGTTTTATAAATATATATTCATAATTAAAAAAATCTATAAAGAAAAAGTAGTTTTTCGAAAAAATAGAAAATTATCTTCTACGGGTATATAACAAGAATAGATATAACTATTCTAAATATACTAAAAGCCTCTAAATAGCTTATCTCCCGGGCCCCTAATCGCTTATAATATAATACTATAATATAAAAAAGTTTCTTTAATAAATTCTATTTTTTAATCACTGACGACTTTCTAGAGAACTAGTATAGTTATAAGTATAAAAAAGAGAGATATAGAGAGCTATTATATAAAGGTATAAGTTATTAAAATATATAGTAATAATACTCTATAATAAAAAAGTTTTCTTTATAAAGTAATACTTATAAATCTATATTTATAGATTATTCCTTAAGTACTATAGATTTTTAAATTTTAAAAAAGCTATTTTACTTAAAATACTCTATTCTATACTATATTAAAGTTTTATAGCTATTATTTATTAGTTGGTGGAATCCTTATAAAACGCGACCATTTTATCTCAGACTCCCGGTAGGTTTTGTTCGTTGTGTGGGCTCTGATTGGTTAAAATTTACTTAGCCCGCCTTAGCCTGCACAGCCACGAATTCGAGAAATGAAGAAAACCCATCGGGAGTCTGATTTATGAGATAAGATTTTGACGTGAAGACGCGTCTTGCTCCTCGTCTTCTATCTCAACTTTCATCTGTTCATCGATTGTTCTATTGTAACTCATGCTTGACGCGCCCAGTCTGATTACTCTCACCGGCACGAGAATGACGAATGCCTCGCCATAACTGATGCTAAACTTTCTTTCAATCCTCCTTTCCATCACTGCTGACGCTCAATTCTCTGTATCCACGAATATCCCTTATAGCTCGTTTTCCTCCGCAAATACACAGCGAACGACTTCTGAGCAGATCGTGATCCAGTACTGGTCGTCTCTTGGTTTTGAATCTTAATATCACCCAGTTCCAATAACTAGCCCAAGTCGTAGTTTGAGTGACCGGGAAGCATCAACGCTAAATGTTAAAATAACCAAGTCAACACCCGCAAAATAGATCTGTTTGGAAAAGCAGGGAACCTTTGACCTTGCCTTACCTTCTCTTCCCATAACACCTTCTATTTCACCTAGTGAACTCCCTCGGAAACAACGACAAAACTTATTCGATGTCTCCACAGCCTACTCACCCTACCATCGCCAACACAGCGCCTGTCAAAGACCAAGCCACAATGAACAACCCACCCTTGGATAGCGACGAAGCAACGGAGACGTAAATGGCAGAGTTAAAATCACTGGAAAAGTAAATAGCTCACAAACAAGCTAACTAGATTTGCTGAAAACCAGAAACCACAATATCAAAGCCACAAGAGCCGAAGTTGTTAGTACTCATTACTCTAAGGTACTGAAAACACAAGCTAACAACAACAACAACCAGGTGAATGCACTCCAAAAATGGGGCACAAAAATGTTTTGAGATTTCTCTTGAGCGTGAAAAGTATGACAAAACCAACAAGACAGAAGCACAAAAGGAGTGCAATTGGATGGATTCCGTCAAGGACAACCCGCCAAACATAAAAGGGGATCCAGAAACAATAGTAAGCTAAAAAAAAAAAAAGAAACTTAGATCGATACTAATACCGGATTGCTCACACAGAATTCGCAGGCACTTATATCACCGAACTCGGCGAGATTAGGTCAAGTATCGGAGCTATGGAAGCAAACTTGGCTAGCTCTTTACAACGAGAATTGGACCTCGTCAATGTCACTATGCAGTCTCTACTCGGCATCAAAACCAAATTCGAACCTCAGAGCAAGGACGGTCAAATTATGGATGATATTATCGCATCGATAAACTCGAAATATGGTCCAGATTCTGAACACGGACGAGTTCTTTTAAATGGAATTGCTGGATTGCAAAACATGGGAGATAATCTCGCCGCTAAAATTGGCGCCTGGGGCGAACTTGGTGGCTTTGGACGACGAGTCGCTCAGGATGATATCTCAGATGAGGGTAATGCTAGACGAAGCAACAATACCAGTGGGATTGCTTTGGAGAAAGGAAAAGATGATGACAAGCTTCCCGGCCACGGTGAGCAGGATGCAGAAGGGCATCCTACCTATGATGGCTAATACGACGATGATTTGGAGAAGGGGATTACGGAGGGCGACAATAAGCAGTGCATGTCAGCATGATTTGTCATTTCAGAGAAAGTCGGCAGATAATATGCAATCTAATCCCTTATTGAATCATCAGTAATTATTTTGTAAAGCAACGCCCCTTCCTATGTCCCAATTTGAGCTTCGTTTTGACTTTTCTTAATACGAGAAATCCTTCCTTCCCACTCTCACAAGCTCATCACTAATCCCCATACTCCTTCTCCTTGACCATCCCACCATCCACACTCCGACTATCCGCAAGCAAAATCTCCGCCAGTGGTCCAAATAATGCCTCCTCCAACCCCAAACTCAACAACCTCCCCACCTTCACCGTAGTTGGTTGCTCCGCCTGAAGAATATCCCAGATCTTATCCTTGAGCTTAATCGCAATCTGATAATCAACAAGTAAATCGCTGATAGCTTTCGTATTATCCAAAACAGCCAATTGAGGATTGGGGCCGAGTTCAATGGTAATTCCTCCGCTGGTTGCTGGGATTTTGACGACAAGGCTGGGTGTGGGAGTGGTGGCGATGCTGCATTCTGCCTCTTTGGATACGGAGCCGTCGACAAGGACTTTGATGTTGGAGATTGAGTCCATGAGGGAGATGAATCGGAAGGTCCATGGCCGTCCACTGCCAGTTGCTGTGAGTTGTCCGGCAGCCTGGTCGTATTCGATCAAAAAGGTTCGCTTGCTCCCTTCCTTTGAATGTACCTCAGCATCGTCTCTGGTATCCTCGATGATATTGTAATCACCGTCTTGACCCACGACAACTAAGACTTCGAAGCCCTTGGGGTTGCCACATCCATTTGCTGGGACGAGAGCTGCATCCAGTGGGATGATGGATCCCTCGCTCGCAAGGACTGGAACATGTTTCAAAGAGCGGTACATGTCAATTTCGCGATCACCGTCGTAAATCAAACCAGTCAAGATATCCGCATGACGGGATGGAGGGACCCAGACCTTCGTCTTTGCGAGATTTGTTCGGCTGTCTCGTGGAGTCACCACCGGAGCGACAACAAGCGACCTTCCAAAAAAGAATTCGTTGGGGAACTTGTATGCGATCTTGCGCTTTGGAAAGTTCCAGTACAAAGGCTGCACCAAGGGAATGCTCGTTGCAGGCGCAATAGCATTTTCCGTATAAATGTAAGGCACAAGCCGGTGACGTAGCTGCATGAAGTCTCTCATAGCTATGTCACAATCGGAACGGTATTTCCATGGCTCTTTCGACATCCAGCGGCTACGTGTGGAATGGAGACGTAGTATCGGCGAAAAGGTCCCCAGTTGGACCCACCTGGCTGCGGTCTCGTCATCGCGAAAGCCGGGCAAGTGGCCTCCGATGTCGTGACTCCACCATCCATAGCCAATGTTGGAGGCGGTAGCAGTGAACTCTGGTTGAAACTCTAGAGAAGCCCAGGTGGCGAAGGAGTCTCCAGAGAATCCAACAGGGTATCGATGGCTTCCTGGACCAGCATATCTGGAAAAGATGAGTGCCTCGGATTTACCTTTCACCTGCTCTTGATCGATGAAGTGGAAATGATTTAGCAACCACAGAGGATCCAAACCAGGAACACGGCTGTACGACCCTTGTTGCCAATCAATCCACCAGAAATCGCAGCCTTCTTTCTCCAAGTTTCGATGTAGCACATGTAGAAATGCATGCATGAACTTTGGTGAGGTAGGGTCGAACAAGATTGGCTTGCGATGAGTCGTGTCGTGCCCCAGAACTTTGGCCATCTCCTCGTAGCTATCCTCGTGGTGCCAAATTCCGGCATGAGGATGATCATTGAGTGTGGTCTTCAGCTTTCTGTCGTGAAGAGCCTTCGTAAACGCTCCGGGGTCAGGAAAGAGCTTCTTATTCCAAGTGTACCCAGTCCAGCCAACATGAGGCCTATCCATGGTGGTTAACAGGTAATATATCAGAATTCATGTCAGCGCCACTTACACATCATCTCCATGCACCAGATGCCAATCCATATCTATCATCAAGGTTAGCATGGTGAATATTATGGACAGTAGAAATATACCAATAACAGCCACAGACATCGGCACTTCCTTCTCCTTAAAACTGTCCATCAACTCCAAATACTCATCAGCAGTATAATCATGATATCTGGACCACCAGTTCCCCAAACACCACCTCGGAACAACAGGCTGCGGCCCCGAAATTTTATAAAAACTCTCCATAGCCCCCTTCAAATCAAAGCCATAACAAAACAAATACCCATCAATCCTCTCTCCCGCCTTCCTCGTCCCCACAAACCCCTGCCCATCAAAAAGCATACTCTTCGAATCATCAAGAGCCGCATACCCAGCTCTAGAAAGAATACCAGCACCCATATCGCATCTCCCATCGACACCATCCAAAGTCCGAGCCGTACCTCCAAGATTATCTTGAGGTCCGTAACCATATCTCCATTCACCACCCCATTCTGTCTGTTTGCTGGTGAATTGGACGACTAATCCATTCTCACTGAATCGCTGTTTGTCGTATGTCAGATGGAATCGGGGCGTGAAGATCTCGAGCTGATCTTTTTGATCTTCGATTCGGAATTCTGGCTTGGGGAATTGGCGATTGATGGCGAATGTTGAGGCGCGGTCTTCGAACTGGCCATCCGCAGCCCATTCATACCTGAGGACTTTGTCGTCGATGATCGTGAATCGGTATTGTGCTCCGGAGATGGTGGATTCGGGGTTTGCGAGTGGTTCGCTAGGGAATTTGTAGTCGTTCATGGTTTATGATATCCTGATCTTTTTTCTCTTGCCGCAGGGGTACATATAGACGGAAAGCACAATCAAAAGAAAACAACTGAATGATTTAGAATGTAGTGTATAAGATTCCCTATTTAATTTTCAATGACGCTGGGAGGTACAAGGTATTGACCGATAATTCGATCATTTGTTTGTTGTCTGTTGACATTCATGCACCATGACGGAGGCGGGCCATGGTTGAGCTGCACTTTATTCTACCCAGTCGGACCGACTACCTCTGATTCACACAAATTATATCAATTCGATCAGTCAAAGGGAAACTCGAACAGACGATCTCGTGGAGAGAAAAGAATAGAATGGTTAAGTCTGAATTCACACTAAAGGATCACGTGACGCAAGATGTAAGGCCACCCAATGATTCCTACTCATCGGTAAATACAACCTTTTTGAAGAATTTCCAACGGCTTATCCGTCGGAGGAGCCAGGAAGTTGCATCGGAATCGGATGTGACGATATCGGAGTGGTTGATGACGGTTGAAGGAAATTACAGCCTTGGTAGGAGTACACCGCTAAAACACTCAAAGGCTCAAAAAGATTATCATTACGCTGCCAAAGAAAGCCAGCTCAAAAAATGTCTACAGATCCCCAGAGACAATGGTATCATATCATATCAAATCCATAACGCACCCTGAAAACGACACACACAATAGAACAAACCAAAAATGCGTCGTCCCAAAATCAAAACTTTTTCCTGAACCGCCACTCGGTTTTGGCGTCCCCGTAGCAATATACACACCTGTAGGTGCAACGGACGGGCTCCCATTAACAGCACTAAAACTCGTGCTGTTCGGCGCAGGCGTCCCCGGTTTTCCCGCTTGAACAGAGCTGCTGGGTGGTTTGTAGTCTCCCTGACTGGAATACCAGACACCATTGAAAACGACTCCCTGACCAGAAATGATTCCGTTCTTTTGTGCGTCTGTGCAACCTTGTGGGATATTGCGAATCCAACACACCGAATCCTTACTCGTCCCTTGTTTATTACTTTTGGTGGAATATTGCGGGCCAGTGGTCTGATAGGTGGAGCGGTTGATGATTTCACCCGTCGAAACGGCAGTACCAGAAATGATGCGAGCGAAGACTTGGAAAGCGGATTCTGGTTGGTAAGCCGGCACAAAGTGGCCAGCGTCGAAGATGCGAGTGAAGGAGAGATTCCCGAATTGTCTGACATTCCCACCAACGTAGGTGTCGTTGACTACAATGTCGGCGTATCCCGCGGGAGGAAAGTTGGCGGCGTAATTAGGAAGAAATGAACCCAGGGCAAGGGACACAGCCTCACCTCCTTGCCAATTGCAGATGAAGTCTGCATCGCCATATATGAGAGCAACGTGCACACCTTGAAAGAGTAAATGTGACAGCGCGGCCAGTTGGGTGGATCGAACTTCGTCTCCAGTTGTCAAAAAGGCGTTGTAAGTGGTATCAGTACTGGCAGTGAAATTGAGTGGTGTTCCAATTGCTGCTTGAACCTGTGCTGTGTTGAGATACTCGACGAAGGCCTGAGATGGGAACGGATTGGGCGACTTTTGCCGAATGTCGTATATATTCCTTCCACCTGTACCGTCAAACAGACCTTGTATGGGTTGACATGCATTGAGAGCAGATGGACATTTTGTGTTGACCACTGCAACATCGCCATCGCCTTCGGGATCCTGGCTCTCCACCAAAGCTTGACATTGTGTAATCAGGTCCACGCAGCCTCCTGGCGCATTCAGGTTTGTGAGCTGATTGTTCATCGCGTTTTGATCGTAATTGCTTGGGCGTATTCCGTACGTGTTGTTGTATGCGTAAGTTGCAAGGTATGGTGCCTGAAGTTTGAAGTCCACAAGACCGTTGACGATGCCCAAAGAGGTCAATTTGATCTCCAGAGACTTGTTTGCACTCAATTGGCCACTCTTCCGAAGTGCGTTTTTCTGCTCAAAAAGATCGGCAAAGACTGGTCCATACGTTCCTCCATAGCTTTCGGCAAACAAGTTCACACCAGTTGCAGAAACAGCGGAGCTATTGCCTTTTATTCCAGGATTGTAGACGGGAAATGAGGCGAGGAAGGTTTGTAGGAAATGCCACACAGCATTGGCAGCTATCTGGGTTGTGTTTGCGGTGGCATTGGCATTATTGCTCGAGAAAGTGCCGTTGAGAAACGAATAAGTGGGCCGGCCATCTGGTATAGGAGATAGTGGAGAGAAATGTTGGTTAATGAGGTCGTAGGACTGGTTGGTGGGCACGTCGTAAGAGAGGCCAACTTGGTCAGGCTGATCAATGTAAAGCATATTCGAGATCCTGTCCCAACCCCACATCCGTGCTTGAGTACCATATGATCCATCTGAAGTCTGGATGACCTCGCAAGGGCCATTCTCGGTGAACAATCCATAGAGACTGCTACTCCCAGGTCCACCATTCAGCCATATTGTTAGGGGAGCCGTCTCCGGGCTCTGCCTGGCCTCGATGAACCAAAAGAATGTGTTGATTGTGTAATTCTGCTGTATAGGAGCGAGTGTGAATGGCGGCAGTGTGATGTAGCCGGTGTATTGCTTCTGGGAGCTGTAAATAGTGGAGCAGGTTCCGGCATCGGGTACTCTGTATCTGATGGAAACGGATGGATTGACTGGCGAGGTGAGGGTAGTCGTGTACTTGGGAGTCGGAGGGAACTGTGCGTAGGAGGGGTGGGCAGTGAGAATGGCCAAAGCGAGTGCGAGCAGTTGGAATGGCTGGAATGTGTCAGTGTGTGTATATCGAGGATCAGGCTGTGTGTCAAACTTACCATTGTGCTTGAAGTGGATGAATGTGCTGCCTCATGGCGAGATGGTGAGGTCTCTGGCTACCTCTGACTTCTCTTGACCATACGATTGACTTTTGTTGTGGTGGAGTCCGGTCAAGCGCGACCCATGTGGAAGAGAGAGACTTTGCCGTGTACTGGTTGCGATTTCTGGCTACAGTTAGCAATCCAACATGCACCGGAATTGGTTGGTGTTGAGAAGAATGCACATCTAAAATATCGATCTCCGCAAGCAGTTCAACAATTCTCTCTCCACGTCAAAGACAACAATCGGGAGTTTTGTTGCAAAGTGTCGCACCTGTCATACTAAAAGTACACGCAATCCACGGATTTGGAGCCGCGACGGTACACCTAGCGCTTAAGCTAACAGCTGCAGGTCCTTTTAAAAAGGCGGAGAATACAACCCAATAGGAGACTTGCTTTTTCAGCTACTGAGAGTGAGATGGAACTTCGGAATTGTTTCACCGTGATAACAATATTGTTGGACAACAAACGCAGTTTGCCTTGTTTTGAAACCTTGTCATTTGGTACCCTAGGGAGGATCCGACGGGAGGAATCTGATGTAATATCGATGAGGTTCTGTGCTTACAAGATGAACGCCTGATCGAAGTCGACGAAGCAAATCCGCAAGGTAAATATTGGTGGTGGCATCAAAAAATAAAGTCATCCAAGTCATTAAAGTCCATACGAGTCTAAGAAGCTTAACACATACATAGGAAGGACTCAGACCCTAACGCCACCAGGGATGGAAACCGGTACAGCGAAAAAGGCAACACGATACACACTGACAATGCCCTTCATCCTCGAGGGCGGGGTTCTCCTCGCATCCTCATCCTCATCTGTGTTGGAAATTGCGCAGGAGCACATTGTCCTCCCGCATTACTACTCTCAGCCAGCTCTGCCTCGACCACCTCCACAGGTCTCAACACCGGCAACATTTCATCATTCGGATTTCTAAAAAACGGCACTTCGGGACGGACAGGTATCCTCACCACTCGAGTTCCCACCGGTAAATTCTCCTCCTCCGTTCCATCCAACGTCGCCAAAGACCTGACGGCAGCAAAATCCCCAGCCACTTCGCTCGGCTCGTCCCATTTTTCGAAGAACGGATATCCAAGCTCGGCGTACAGTTTAGCATCAACTGGTGTTTCTGGATCGGGAAGCCCAGTCACTGTTCTGAAGGCCTTACTGTTAAGGATTTGCACGTTGAAGTGCAGTGTCTTCCGCCAGTCCCAATAGTGAACGCCGTTGTCTTTCACAATGACCTGGTCGATTTTACCGCCTGCTGCAATGCCCATTTCCATCCTTTCAGATGCGGCTGTAGGGGTGGTCTTGAGTCCTTTCACACTCGGATTTGGTAGACTGGTACCACCAAATAGTCTGAGAGCGAGAGTCAGAACGGCGCCCTAGATGAATCTGTTAGGTGTGTAGAAACAGGTTGCTGCTGGCATGTACGCACCGGCTGTATTTTGTACTGAGACAGAGTCTTTTCATCTAATTGTTGCCAATAATTAGTCCCGTATTTACTACTTGGTTCAGAGAACCACGCTTTTCATACTTGCCTTCCAGTTGTTGTCCGTCATACATCAACTTCTGTTGGAACTGAGAAATACCCGCTTTGAGATGAATCTTCTTCTTGATCTCCTCAATTGTGTCACCGTCTCCACATTCCACAGTGATTATACTTCCAGACAACGTTTTAACGTAGATTTGCATTCCACCACGGAGGTCTACAGTTAGTTGAATCAGAGCATTCTAATTCATATAAGCATTTGGGACAAAAGTTTTATAAGAGTCACTGACGTTCTCAATGCCATAATACTGCAGCGTTCGATATCCTGTCGGTCTATTAATAGGATTATGAGAGAGAGAAGAGACACCGCCTACCATCTATTTCTAAACCATGATGCATGAGGTTAGTTCGGTGCCGAGAATACTGGTCCCGGAATCTATCCTCGATCCGAATCTTGAGGTCATCCACCGTATCTTCAGAAGACGCTTCCACCTCAAACTGAGGAAGACCCAAAGGATTAATACGGAGTCTCCAATCTCTTGCTCTGGTGAAAAGTCCTCTACTAGTAATGTCCGGCATATGAGGTGTCACTGATATCATGATCCCACAAAAGCGTTCGGCTCCGGTAATTTGGAATTCAACGGATCGTCCAGAGCCACTCGGCATGGCGACAAATTGGCGGACTTTACCCGGCTCGACAGCGATGCCGTCAAGCCATTGCTGATTGGGGACAATCATATAATCTTGCAACAGCGGTGTTGCCCCTCGTTGGCCCCGTAGTATTTGTCCAATTTGTGCCGCAACGTCAGGCTGTATCCATCGAGGTCCCACGAACGATTTTCCAGAAATCGCGTTAATGGAACCGACATGGAGTTGTACCGCATAAGGCTTCTGGGATACGAATTTCACCCACATGGCCTCCCGTGCTGCATTTCTATCAATACCAGCTCAGATAATCGCACGAAGTTGCTCTTGGGCATTCAACTCACCATACATTGGGAAGAAAACCCCTCCTTTCTCGGCCATTTCTGGTGTCAGATTACGGGCATAGTTGGCTGCTTCGTAGAGACTGAATCTTCCTAGAGTAGGTGGTAATTTGTTCGAAGTTCCATTGTCGGGCATGCGGACTGTTCGTTGGAACGAGATTTGCAAGTCGTCCAGGTGAATCGCGTTACCAGTCACCATTCGATTTGGTCTCCATGCTGGAACAAACCCACTGGATCTCGTTCCGGAGGCCATACTTTTGGACAGATTTTATTGCAAGGCTGAGTGAAGTCAACGATAGAGGGCTCCTGCTCAAGTCCAGTAGACCAGGCAGAGTACTTTATAGCCGCCCTGATAAGCTCTCTGCAACTCCATGTCGGCACTGCCTCCGCCACCAAAACGCCAATCGCGTGATATCGGAGCTTCCCATGAATCCCCCTCTTTATCTGTCCACACCCAGCAGCAGGCAGCAACATGGCCGGTGGGGAATTGAAACCAGTATAATCACTCAAAGCGTGAAATTTTCTGCTTCCAATGGATCCCCTCGGCATATCTCCAGCAATCATCCACCTTCTCAGCCTCACCGGCAGAACTGGCATAGCCATAAACAAATTGATAAAAGCAGCCAAAGATGCGCCAGAGGAATTGCACGCAATCAGCTGCGAGATCTCAGCCCTCTCATCTGTGCTACAACGTTTGGAACTCCTTATTGAGGACGAAAAGCACGATTCCACCATTTCTCTTGACAGAACGCGGTCCCTCCTGGCATCAGCTGGTGGCTCCGATCTCAAAGGCCCTTTGGATGCATGTTTGACGACGATGTTAGCAATGGGCGCGAGAATGGATCACATCTTGAAACGACTCATGGGCGGAAGAATCGACAAGATGAAAGCACCGTTTTCCTGGTCGTCTGCTCTGAAAGATTTTGGTGAATTGCGTGTCGCACTAGAGCGGAACAAGTCCTTGATCATGATGTCGATTGGACTTCGAACATTGTGAGTTGGTACAAAAATCTCTGCTGGTTATGCTGATGATGGTCTTGTGTGATAGTAACATTGTACGCGCTAACTCGAAGAATTTTGTTGAAATACAAGAATCTTTGAAGGCTATCCAAAACGCCTCCTTTGGCCCAGCTGTTGTGCCGTGCCAGCACGAGCTAGTAATCCGGTCGCAAACTGTTCAAGTTGTAAGTCTGAGCCCCAATCAGTTCAAGGGCTCAATTGATGGTTTGTGCAGGCACCGCAAGTTGGACTTTTCATCGACGATGAAGATATAACCACATTACAAGACGAGGATCCGCCTCATCATGATGATGGGTGTGATGATGGAAGTGATGTGGAATCGCACGAAGAAATCGCGAGATTGAGGAGCATTCGTTTAGGAAAGAGAAAAGTGGAAGATGACCAAACACCACAAGAACCATTTGACTCTGCGGCCTCATTGGTAAGATCAGAGCATATAGTTCTACCGCCTGTCAGTGGAATAGAGGACGTTTCAATGATCGGTGATTGGGGAGAGCAGAAAGATCATTTCACCCCGGAATCGACACCAGAGCGTCACGTTTGGCAATTTTCGGAACTGGCGACATTTTCCAATCCAATAGAGTTGATCGCGCGATTTGAGAGTGGTGTTGCGAGGTAGTTGGATGATTGAGAAAAAGTCGAGTTGCAAGCACATCCATTAATACTAGACACCTTGTTGGAGATTTAGTCATGTGGGAGCAAAACCTTTTGTCCAACATTTAATGCCAGGTTGAGCTTTTGGGGTTTGTAGAAAGTCTCGCACGATTCTATCAGTGCCACACAAAATTAATTCACGTTTGTTGCCAATGGTCCCGAAAGTGGTATGGAGTAGTTTGGTTTTAAAACAAGCGGATCAGTTTGAGAAGACCCCAAAGTCCAAATATTGGAGGAGCACCGGAATTAACATTATTATTATACAAGACATAAGCCCTACCTAGACTCTGTCCAAAAGAAGGAACAATAGTCCCAAACTAGCAAACGCACATCATACTGGGCCAATATCGTACGAGGATCCGCCACAAATCTCCGAGCTTACACGCTGATATATTAGTTCCACCACGTACCAATTCATCACACACAACCTCATCTTTCTTGCTCCACACCATCACTCGCAAATCCAAACTCTTTCACCTTCTCCCACACTCCATTCTCATTCTTCCAAAGACAAAACCCCGTCGCCCATCCTTTAACTTCACCACTCTCATCCACAACCCTAGACGCCTCCCTAATCCGATCAACATCAACTTGATCCTTTTCATCCAGCAAAAACCAGCCTACACCCTGGAAAGCTCTATCCTCGTCATCAAGCCACGTCCACCAACTCGTCCTCAATCCAACAAATAATCTCCTAATCTCTCTTTCTCCCATTGCTACATTCAGCACAATCTGTCCATTATGTTTCTTCGTCGGTTGTCCAGTCGATATCTCGAATGCGCGGACTTTGTTCGCTAGTAACTCGAGATGTCCTTGTATCTGCGAAAGTTGCGTCCTGGGCAGCGAAGGAAAGAGCGTTACTTGGGCGGGAGGGACGGGTGAGGAGGAGGTATTCAGACAAAGTCTTGATGCGTTGGCTTCGAGTATCGATGTCGTTCGTAAGGTCAGGCTGTACGTCTCTTCCTTCTTCGCCTCCTCAACCACAACACCATCCGTCTCTGTTCGTAAGCCAGAGACACTCTGCACCGCTGGAGCTGGAGCGTGTCCAAAGGAAGGCGACACTGGCGAAAAACAAGGCGATATCGGTGAAAAACTCCCAAACCCACTCGATGTAGGACTATTTCGCCGTTGAAGCTCATTTCGAGGATGTGCTCGAATTGGTTGCGGGAGACTCGGTAACAACGACAGCGGTAACGGCTTCAACTTCCTATTTTGCTGCGTTTGATCCGCTCCAGGAAACGAGCATCCAGAACTCGGTCGTGAAACCGGTTTTCTTGAATTCGTAGGCGAAATAGATCTGGGTTTGACGTAAGGCAGAGGCAGGTACGACGCCGATTGCACTATCGCCGTCTTTCGTTGATTCTGCAATTTTGAGGTGGAGGAGACATTGATTTGGGATTTTGAGAATGTAGGAGCGTAGTAGGGGTATCCATCTGATGGTCGTTCCCACGAAACTGTTCGTGAATGTGTTTGGTGTGGCATTGTTTTTGTCGTGTGAGCTTCTTAAAGCGCTTCAACGTCGAGTCTGTCTGTCTGTTGTACGTCTCATAGAATAGAATAACGATCCAAAAACCAAAACAACAAATACACACAGTCGCACTTAGGCTATGCTTAAAAGGATAATCGTATGTTTGTTGAAGCACCAAAGGTCCAAAATCGCAGCCTTTGTCGATCCAAAGCCTTTGGTCTGGTCATGATCGATCATCACACTCCCTTCCGGCCCCACCGATTGCCGTCACCGTAGGGCACCGTAGCGCTTCGCTTCCACGGGCGACTAAAGCACACTGGGATAAGACCAGGGGAACATCTTATTTTAAATCTCCTTCTACAATTCTCCTCTACCAAACTCGGTAGTTTTGATCGGTTGATGACAGCCTTTCGAGACGAGGCTGTACGGATTTAATTTTGTTCTTGGCTGGCTGGCGGAAGGCTTTTTTGAGGTGGTGGAACGGTGGAGATTTTTGGGCGTTTTTGCGCCACCATGCAACAAACTTGAATTTTTGACGATGGACCTGGTGTTCGACTGTTCTTCGAGTCTCAGCTACGGCTGAAGCCTCAGTCGAGCGAATTTTGGCCTCTCTGAGAAATCATAAACATAGACACCCCCGATCTTAGATTGAAGCAACGGCAACAACATTCCGCCATGTCCGCCGCAGACAGACTCGGAGTCGATCGATCGAAGTCCGATGACACTGCGACTGGTTCTCATCGTGGTGAAGATATCAAAGCGTTGAATGATACGACTACGATAGCTCCAGCAGTAGGAGATGCACAGGAACTAAAAACTCAAACCGTATGCTTTCCTCAGACCTCGAGAGGCAAGAAGCTTAATCCGACCAGCGACGGTTCATTTATCTCGTCCCCATGAACCAAATTTTAGCACAGAGGTTGGGGTATTAAAGGCCGCATGGGAAGACAGACAACTCTTCTTTTCTGATTGCGTCCACATCCAAGCATCAAGAGCCGACATCAGAGGTGCGGGTGAAGCGAAAGGTGAAGTACAAGTAAATCGCGGCGGCGTCTACGTAGAATCGAAGGATGAAGGTGAAGTAAGATTGGGATTACAAACACAAATTGGTGGGACGCCTCCAGGAGTTGGTATCAGCATCAATATCGATGGTGGAAATGGTGAACGCTTGGAAGTCAACAATACCGACTACGACATCGAGGACCAAAGTTCTCGGAGGCCATACTTAGTCCTCGGACTCTTGGCCACTAGCACCAGCATCCCAAAAGAAACGATGGTCCGCATACAATCACGTAGTCGTTTGTTCAAGGAACTCCGCCAGGCCGATCGAAATTGCGACCTTGGCCTATCCGCATGCTTTCACTCAAATCGGAGTCGGGATTTGGTATCTATGAATGTACTGAGCATGGCATTCACAGACATGTACGAGTTGACCAAAGCTCGCATCATACCCTCGCTGAGATGTTCAGGGCCTACCAAACCGGCCGCCGAGACTTTGACAGCACATGGCTCAACTTCGTACACATAGAGCTGAACAATATGAATTCCAATCCTCGGCACGGCAAACACAGTCTCCAGCTAGTTCTTCGCTGGTCGGTTCCTAAAATCGTTGTTTGGGGCAGCATTCCCATCGTTCTCAGCTTCGTCATTGGATTCTGGTATATGTTTGTATCACATCCAGGCGAAGATCACGCAGCGGTTGTGCAAACCGCATGGGGACTCTCGTCTTACATTGTCACTGCCGGGGCCCGTAAGTGTTGCACTTGGCAATGCGTTCCCGCTATCTTGCTAATTCTGAACTAGTGGCTATTGCGATCCTAGCTGCGGTAACACAAATTAGAAACTCTTGAAAGAACCTTCTGAAGACATGGTAATAAGACAGCAATAGCTGCGTCCATATGAAGGGTTACGATTTTTTTTTAGTATTGTTATTTTTGTGGGCTATGCGTTATCCTACCAAACTACATCCTCGATGACTTTGATGAGGACATGAATACGAATGACAGTACTTCGGGATAGTTTATGTTGTTTGATCGTGAACTGATACCCCCGAAATGGCACGAGTTTTTTGTTGTTGACAAACAGGGACAAATTGGTATTGATCTTCTACGCCAACAAATCGTTCCCAACGTAAAGTCTTACAAAACCGTCTCACCCCCCTAATCCTTCATTTCACGCCAAAACAAGTCTATACCCCTCCTCTTCACTCCCCTCCAACGTATAACTTTTCCACCCCGCCCTCGCCCAGTCATTCGCGCCCTCCGGATCCAAACACTCATAATTAATCCCATGCGTAACAAGCACAATATCCGTCCTCTCACCCTCCAACGCCTTTAACAACGACGCCAAATCTTTCAAAGCCAACTTTGCTTTCTCATTTTGTTCGTCATTCGTCAATAAAATCCCCCTTTCCGCCCATCCATCATCCAACATTTCGAACTCCACACCCTCAAACTCTTTTTCCAGAATCGAGGCTTCAGAACCAGTGTCACAAGGCAGTGGTCTCCCTGGTTGAAGAAGCGGGTAAATTCTGAATTGTGCTCCCTTTTCTATTCCTTCGACATTTTTTGGTTTGGAACTGGTTTTATCGATGATGTGGCTGAATCCGGCTAGAGAAGTTTGTATCGCTCTTCGCAAAGGCGATGTGAGAATGAGTCCGACACGATCGTGACGGGGGAAAGTGTCGATTATTCTTGCTGATTCTTGCTGACCGAGAGTAGTTAAAGGTGGATCGTGAATGTTTTGGTTTCGGGGGATGGTATTGTGTGTTGCTTCTGCGTGGCGGACTAGGTGGATTTGGGGTGCCATTCTGTCTATATGGGAGAGAAAATGTGATTGAGGTGTATATTGAATTTGAATATTGAATTGATACGATGGGAGGATTGATAGAAGTAGGGGCTTCGTTGGTAATTGAGTACTGAGAAGGAAGATCAGAACGAATATATACTTGATCATCCCGGTATCGGGCAACGAAACAAGCCCTCCTGATTGGGCAATGTTTATCAAAATCACGGGAAAGTCACGACGCTCACTCAGGCAGCATTGTGGCGAATGCTTACTCTGCATAAGAAATATATAAAAACGAAAGGTTGTAGTGACTCTTCACGTCTATCTGACTTTCGTTCAGGCAACAGAAAAAATAAGCTGCAGCTGCAGAACTACTAACTTAATCGGGCATGTCTATCGCCGAGCAATCTCTCTAATTTTCACCAGCAGGGGCGTCTTCCTCCAAAGAATGTAAGCTTCTTGGTCTGTCCAGTCTTTCACGTCATCGACAAGCTCTAAATCGAAATTAAAGACGATGCGCGCGAGAATCAATTTCATCTCTGAGTAAGCTAGGCTGATGACATCATTAGCGCAATTCTCTACCTTCATGTCTACATCAGAGTAGAAGAAAGACTTACTTCTGTCCAACACAATTCCTGGGACCAGCAGAAAATGGTTGTAGGACTGCTCTTTTGTCCTTCTTGAATCGTGGGTTATTGGTGTCGATCCAGCGTTCTGGGATGTATGAACCAGCGTCTGCGAAGTTTGCTGTAGAGCGATAGGCTGTTACTGGTGTTACTCCGACGACGACGTTTCCTGGGACGTGATAGCCTGAGATGACAGCGCCTTCTAGTGGAGTTATACGATTGAGGCCGAGTGGTGCTGGTGGGTACATTCGAAGGGATTCTTCGATTACGGCTTGCAGGTATGGAAGTTGTGATGTCTGCGAACAAAGGTTAGCAACTATTTACTCGAATGGAATTGAATGCTGGGTTGCGTGGTTACTTACTCTCAACAGATTGATCTCCTTATCGCTGTTAAAAGCACCAAAGATTTCCTCCTTCAACTTCTGCAAAACTCTTGGATTTTTCTGCAACAAGAAAACAGCTCCTGCCAAAAGCGTCGCCGTGGTCTCAGATCCAGCAATAATAATGACGTTAAAGGTAGCAACAATCTCCCTCTTACTCATTCCCTTTCCTTCGTCATTATTCTTCAATACAAAAGACATAAGATCAGGTCTATTACCCACACCCCTCTCAACTCTCTGCTCAATTTTCTCTTGCGCATAATCCGCCATCTTCATTTTCTTCTGCAATAATGGACGAATGAATGTATTCATTATGGTCATGCCTCCGGGCATTTCCATGAGCTCGAAAAGGATACAACCTGGTTTAATCATGTCGAAGAAGTTTTCGATCCAGGGATGGCCGCGTTTCGTTTCTAGAGCACGGAATGGTTCCCCGAAAGCGAGATCGCCGATAATATCGAACGTGGTCCAGTTCAGAGGGTGGACTATATCGAATTGCTCGCCTTTCTTTGCTTGATCGCGTAAATGGTTGATGAGCATGTCGATATACTTTTGCATAAGGGGTTCTTGCTCTCTCAGCTGTGTGTATGTCAGCATTTTCTTTCGAAAATATCGCATCTGGTGGCGCAGAGAACTTACAGCTCTATCAGAAAATGCATGCGATACCGATCTCCTCTGTCGGGAATGCACATCATCAGGCGCATTGACAATATTGAACAAGTTGGGGTCAATTGAAAAGTGATCGCGACGAGCCTTTTTGTTGAATGGGCTTTATATAATTGTATAGTCTTTCGTATAAATATATTCTGTTATTCTTCTTCTTATCTATCTACTATTCGTATAATAGGGGTATACCCTATTACCCCTAAGTACCCCTACTTAGTAGCGTTCTAATACTAGTAGTCTTTCTTTTATAGATTTATATTTATATATATAAATTCTTCCTTCTATACTAATTAATACTTCGTACAGACTAAAGCTTCGCGTTAATCTAGTTTCTAACTAAAGTAAGATCCCGTATAAATAGTAGCTTAGTATAGACCTATCTTTAGTATAAACTAAGGTCTAGTTTAAACTAAAGATCGATATAAACCTAAACCTCGTGCGAACTAAAGTTTGGTTTAAACTAAAGATCGGTTTAAACTAAACCTCGTATAAACTAAAGTTCCGTCCCTATCTATAGTCCGCTTTTAGCCTATCTAGTAATATCGTACGAGGAAGGTATAACCCTATAGCCTTATCTTTTAGCTAAATACGGCTAGAGCCCTAGCCTAACGCGGCTTTATACGACTTAACCGAATAGTAATAGTATTATATAGAAAGTCTAATAGCCCTTAGGTACCTACTTAAGGACTAGCTTCTATTATATAACTTTATTAACTTAATAATAATATTAACCTCTTTTTTTTTTTTTCTCTAAGACTTCTAGTAACTTTAAAACTAATAATAATTTCTTTTTTCCTTCTAATATCTATCGTACGAGCTCTTTTATATCTTTTTAAACTAACTTTTAAAGCTAACTTTATACAATAGATAATATCTTAAGCTATTATCCTTACTAGTAACCCTATTCCTACGGCTACCGCTAATATTACCGGTATAGGAACCTTAATCGTATAAACTAATACTAATAGCACTTAGTATATATAAATCCTTACTAGTTCCGCCTAATACCGTACTCTCTTCGCCGTACTTATGACTTCCGTAAATCCTTTTTTATATAAATTCTTTCTAACTTCTTATAGTCTTTTCTAGGATAAAGAAGATTAGATCGTATAGATACCTTCCGTTAATATTAATCTTAAGATCCCTAACGGCCCTTAGAACCTCTATTATCTTTTCGCGTAGATTATCTATTAAGAGGGTTACTTTCGTACTTTCTTAATCTAGTCGCGCGGTACTATCTAGGCTAACTACTTCGATAAGTATATAAAGTCCGGTTCTTATAAGTTCTTAGACTATCGCGCGATTCCTAGCTTCTATTATAGTACCTATACTAAGTACGTCTAGTAGTCGTACGGTACTTATTATAATTATTATACCTAGATATCTTAGATATAGGGTAGGTAGGTTAGATCTTAGTATAGATACTTAGTAGATTTAATATTTATATAGTAGAAGTCTAAGTAGGAGTTAGCTATCGTATAAATAAATATATTAGACCTAGATAATAAAATAGAATTAATAGTAATTTAATCTTTAAATAAGGTTTCTTAATATATAAAATAATAAAATAATTAAGTAACCTAAATAACTCTTCCTTAAACTCCCTACTAATAACTTTATATAAGAAGTTAATTAACCTTTCCTATTTCTTAGATCCTATTAATAAATACTTTAACTTATACGACGAGTCTATTTATTAAAACTAGCTTCTTAAGTACTATATTTAGTAATTTCTTAGTAAGAGTATCTCCTAGATTATCTCTCCCGTTAATACGCCTAATCTTAGAGATTTCTCTCTTTTCGTACGATTTACGAAGTAATATAATATCGATTATTAGCCTCTTCTTAGTTATAGTTCCGAGTTTAACTAGGTATTTGTATAACGATTTTAAATTAGAATAGATAATAACTAGGATCTTAGGGAGCTAGAGGTAGTTAGTAATCTACTAAAAAGTTATACTAAGCGTAATACTACTATTAAAACCTATTATTATACCGTATAGCTTACTTACTAGTACGCTTTATATAACTCTTTTATATTTAGTTAAACTCTAGTAGATAATATTTCCTTAGATCTTAAATTCTATTATTGTACGAGTACGTTCTTTAGCTAGAATAATAATAAATCCGAGCTAGGAGCTAAGATCTTTATTATTAGTAAAGAATCTATCCGTAAAGATAAATAGTTTTAATTATATAAGATTTAGGGGAATATATTTTAGGCCTCTTTCCTTATTATTAATTTACTACCTAATTTATATATTAAGGTCCTAAATCTCCTTCTCTCCTAGCTCCTTAATTTATACGGTAATAGAGAGATTAAACGCTACTTTAAGCTAATAGGTAGAAGCGATATACGCTCCTCTTACGCGTTATTTAATATACTTTTAAGCGGAGTCCTTCATACAAGTAATAAGTTCTAGCTAATTCGATTATTTTTTCTACTAAAGTAGGATATCTTCGCCGTCTAGTTAGATTTTACTTTTATTAAACTTAACTAGTTAATCTTATACGAGGATAGTTTTTAGTTTTACGTAAAATTCTACTTATTAGAGTACTTTCTCTTCTCTTTCTAAGAAGGTCTCTATAGTAAAGCTAAATATATTATCTATCTATAACCCTATAATACTAAAATCTAAGGGGTCTAAAGCTATAAATAGAAGATACGGGTCGTATAAGGAGATTTTTATATAGAGCTTATTTTTATAGTATAAATAATATATCTTAAACTAGTAAAGACCTAATTCTACTAAACCGTATAAGGGCTTTATAATCTTTATAATTATATCGTAAGGGAATTTACTTTCTAATTTAATAGGAAGTTGTATAAAGATCTACTTTATTAACTAGTCGTCTACTTAGATATACGCTTAAGTAATATCCCTAAGTTCCCCTTTTACTCTAAAAAATTTAATAAGAGATAGGCCTAGCGCGAAGATAAGTTATTAGCTTATCCTCTAGATTATTAGTAATTAGGTAAGGAGGCTTTCTTTCTCCTTATCCCTATAACCTTATATAATAAGTCTAGATTTTTTATAGAGTTTAATATTCTTACCTTTTACTTCCCGTATAAGCCTTATCTTAAAGATTCTCTAGTCTCCGTATACTTTTAGGTTAAACTTAATAAAGTAGAAGACTTCTCGTACGATTAGGTTATTAATTTTAGTTATATTAGATTATTTAAAAGGTTCTCCTAGGGTTATAATAACTCTATTCTAGCGTAGCTTGAGGGTAAGTATATAATCGTTCTATTTCTTCTTATTAAGATAGACTTAGCTATTTTTAAGGTATTTTAGACGTCGTCTTAATTGTTACGCAGAGGCTATATACCTTAGTAATATAGCTAGTAATATCTCACTAGAGTAATATATTCAAGTAGTCTAATTAGTAATAATATTCGTATCGATCGAGCGAAGCGAAGAGCGATAATATAAGAGTTAATTATATTATAATAACTAAAGTAATAGCGAAGTAACTAAAGAGTAGAACTATAAGACCTCTAAGGGAGTAGAGTCTCGTCCGTTAAGTATCCGTCCTTCGAACCCCTAGTCCGAAGGTTTATCGTATTTATTTCTTCCCGAGTAAAGATAATAAATACCTATATTTAACATATTTATTCTATAAGGGATAAATGAAATAAATATATACGTAATAAGGAAAATTATAGTACGTGCGTAGTCTATAGTATATAGCCTACCTAATATAGCCCTCTATCTTATAGTTTACTAGTCCCTTAGCGATTACTTAAGATCTACGCGTACCCCGCGCCTAATTTTTAAATATAACTTCGGAAAACATAAAACGCCGAAAACGATCCGTTAAAGAGATATTTACCTACGGGGAACTAGCGCTATTTTCCTACGAACGTTATTTCGAAAATAATATCCTTTATATAATAATACCGTCGTCTCGCACTAAGAAATATACGAACTATAAAAGATTAGGGAAGTTATATATAGGTATATCGTAGGAATCGTTAGACCGGACGCGCGAGGATAAAGAGCGAAAGATTACTAAGGATAAAGAGAAGTTATCGCTCGTAAATACTAAGGTATTAAAGATAATAGCGGAGGTAGTCTATCGCTAGGCTAAGTAGTTAGAGCTACTAGAGCGGATTAAGAGGAATAAGCTAATCCTTAAATAGGCTTATAAAAGGGTAAAGGTAAAGGCCGTCTATCTTCTCGATAAGTTAGAGGAAGAGGAAGAAGAAAAGCGGTCGAAGAAGTAGAAGCGCGGCGAAATAATTAGCCCTAAGCCTTTTAACTTTTTAACTTTTTTCCCGGCTAACGAGTTAGCGCCGGTAGAATAGGATATATTAGATTTACCCTATAAAAATCCTATAGCTTCTAGTAAACCTTCCTTAAGTATAATATAGGTTCCTAAGTATTTTCCGAGGTAGGATAATCTAGCTATTTAATAAGATATTTATACTAACGTCCGATAACGGTATAGTCTAGGATTTTTTCTACGTTATATTCTAGAGCGGTCCTTTCGTATTTAAGCTTAATACTTATATCGAGAGGGGTATCTTAATCTACTAGTTCGAGTAGCGAAATATAGAATACCGGGTATATTCTAGAAGTTACGGGTAATTTGAGTTCGTAATTAACTAGTCCCTTAATATTCTTAATCCTAAAGGGTCCGATTTTATAAAAATCTAACTTCTAACTTACTTTCTTTATCTTAATATTTCGTCGCTAAAGGTAAACTTTATTCCCCTTCTTATAAATAGGTCCTACTATTCTCTTTTTATTAGCCTACGTAGCTATACGCTAGTTTAAGAAGGTAATATCGCTAATAAGTTATTTATATAAGGATAATAATTCGTTAATATATATAGTTACTTCTATAAGTAATAAGTTTACCGTTTCTAGATAAAACTATAGCTCGTGACCGAAATTCGTATAGAATAGTAATATCTTAATAGTTAACTATTCCGTAGTATTATATACGAAGGCGGCTAAAGGTAAGAGTAATACCTAGTCGTCTTACTTATCGTTAATATAGATACGTAGGTACTATTTAAGTATCTAATTTATTCGTTCTATTTATCTATCCGTCTAAGGATAATACGTAGTTAAAAGCCTTCTTTTAATACCTATTATTTGGTAGAGTTCTTCCTAAAAGTATAAGGTAAAGAGGCTATCTCTATTAGAGATAATATATTCTAATATACTATATTTACTAATAACGTCTCGTTCGAAAACCTTCGTAATATATTTAGTATTATAGCTCTTAGGTAGTAGTATAAAGATCGAGTACTTAGTTAAACGATTAATAATAACTATAATATACTTAAATAGCACACCGTCGATATTTACTAATGAGGTAATAGGCTAATAAAGTCTATTAATATCGCCCTCCATAGTACTATAGGTAGTTAGTTAGGTTAGAGTAATCTATAGGATTTATATCTTTTATATTTTACCTTTCTATAGAGGTAACATTTCCTAATTAGTCTAAAGACCGTTTATTATATATATAGAAAGTAGAAGTTATCTTTAAGTCGTACTAATACTACCTCTAGTCTTATATAACCGTTAAGTAGAGTCTCGTATTATTATTTAATATATTTTTCCTATAAGGAGGTAGGTAAAAATACTAATCCTTTATATATAAGAACCTCGTCTTCGATATACGTAGACTCGTTTAAAAGATAATTCTTTTAGATAATTCAATCTAATTATTATACTTTCTTAATTTCGTTCTAATATAAAGGTCTAGCCTTCGATATTTCTACTACTTAGTATATAAGTACGTTACTATCTTCCTTAAAGAGAGCTCGTTTAATCTTAATCTTTTCTCCCGCTATAAAGTCCGACTATTGGCTTAAGGCGTCCGTATTAGTATTTTCTTTTCCTTTACGATAAAAGATCTTAAAGGTATAAGATAATAGTTCCTCTAATTATCTTAGTTATCGTTAATTTAATTCCTTCGTAGTAGTAAAGTTTTTAAGGTTCTAATAATCCGAGTAGATATCTATCGGGTATAGTACGCCGACTAGATAGGCTGACTAATATTTAAGTAAATCGACGATAGTAAGAAGTTCCTTATTAGAAGTCGAATAGTTTTTCTCTACTAAATAAAACTTTCGTACGTAGTAAGCTATAGGTCGTAATTTCCCGTTTAAATCTAGTTAGCTAAGATAAGCTCTAAGGGCTCTATCAGAAGCGTCTATCTCGACTATTACTAGTTTACTAGGGTTATATAATTATAGTATCGGCGGTATCGTTAACTATTACTTAAGTTCTTTAAAGGCCTTTTAAAACTCGGGTTTCTATAAAAAGGTAACGTCCTTCTTTATAAGATCGGTAAGTAGTTCTATAATTTTCGAGAATCCTTTAACAAACTATCGATAGTAATTCGTAAATACGTAGAATAACTAGATATCCTTAACGGAGGATAGCGTTAGCTATTTACGTACTCGATTATAAATCTTAGGGTCTATCTCCAGTCCTACTAATAAGATATAGAATCCGACGAACTTAATTTAAGTTTAGTAAAATTCGCTTTTATATAGTATAAGCCGTAAGTTATATTTCTATAGTACGTATAAGACGGTTCGAACGTATATAACGTATTCTTCGAGCGTTTAAGAGTATATTAATATATTATCTATATATACGGTAACGAACTTATTAAGGTTCTTACGTAGAACGTTATTAATATATCTTTACTATACTACTAAGGTATTAGTATAGCCGAAAGGTATAACGAGATATTCGTAATATTCTAGACGTAAGTAGAATACCGTTTTTCCCTTATCGCCTTCTTTAATCCTTATTCGATAAAAAGCCGCTAGTATATCGAATTTAGTAAAGTAAACTATATCTTAGAGTCTATCTCTTAACTCCCCGATTAAAGGTAGTATATATATATCTTTTTCTACGATTTAATTAAGATATCTTAGATCTACGTATAGACGTTAGCCTTTATCTAGCTTCGATACGAAGAAGATAGGGTACCCTACTTCGGACTTAGATTCTTAGATCTATTTCTTTACGAGAGAGGTATCGATATATTCTCGTAAGGTTTTAAGCTAGTCTTCCCTTAAAGGGTAGATTAGGAACCTCCTAAGTTTAGTTCCTAGTTTAAGCTTAATTTCGTAGTCCTAAGGTTAATATACTAGTAAAGAATCCTCGATTAATTCTTCTAAAAAGAGTTTCGTAAATTCCTTATACTCTAGAGAAATTTCGAATACTAACTTACCCCTAATTTCTAGGCGGTAATAGCTAAGTACTTTAACGTCGCGTATATCTATTTACTTAGACTTTCTCGTTAGTACTCTAGGGCGTATCCTAGCCTATATCGGGCGTTCTTAACCTAGTAACCTTAATAATAGGGTTCTCTAGTTAACGCGCGGATTATATTACCGTAACTATAGTAATTTAAGGATTAAATCTGTTAATCCTATCCTAGCTATATTAAAGATAACTTCTATTTATTCTCTATTTATCTAGAGTTAAACGATAGCTTCTTCCGATACTACTCTATTATTAGAGTTAATAAGTTTTCCGTTAGTAAGAATTAGCTTATATAGGTTCCGTTTTCTCCTTAACGGAATCTTCTATTCACGCGTATAAGACTTATTTAAGAGGTTTATATTAGCTCTAGAGTCGATAAACGTATATACTAGTAAGTTATTAATAGTAACTAATACGAGCATTTTCGGCGTTCCGATACCGAGTAGTTAATAAGGCGCTTCGGTTAGTATTAGTAGTCGCCTCTCGACTACTAAGCTATCTCGTTTCTTAACTTAACGTACTAAGTATATAGCTTATCTAACCCTATAGCTTCTAATCGGAGTCGGAGTTCCTAGAGGTTAGATCTCCTACCCGAATAGCGTTTATAGCGGTAATCGAGGTATATAGTTAGTACTATATCCTTATATAAATAAATACCGTAGTTAAGCGCGATTTTTATAGTATAAATAAGTATACTAGTTAAAATCTAATTACTATTAGTTTCGTTTAGGTCTTGTCCTACCTTAACGTCTACTAGATATAATTCGATAGAGTCCGTTAACGCGGTTACTTTTCCTTTACCCTTATCTACCTTAGCGATAGTCGCAACGCGGCCGATAGTATCGCCTAATTCTGAAGATAGGTATAAAGGCTAAAGGGTATCGCTAAAGTCGCTAATTCCTTCCTAACCTTCTAGTAGATTAGACTCCTCTAATTCTTCCGTCTTACTTAGGTAATCTGTTATATTATAAATAAGCTATCGTATATTCTAATAGTTCTTATATCGATAGATAAATCGTATATAATAGGAGTATAGGATTTAAGGATAGTATATATAGTCCTTATCTTCTTAAATATTATTAATACTAAGTATCCTACGGATCTAGGTATTAGAAAGTCGTTTAGTATAGGTAATATTAAACTCCTAGTTAGGCTCTCCTAGGTCTAGGGTTAACTTATATTCCTAAAGTAGATAGTTCTCGACTTTATACTAATTTATTAGTAGAATATAGTATCCTTCGATTATATAATCCGATCGTAAGCGTACCTCTTAGTTAATAAGTTTAAGAGACGCTAGTTCGTTTTTTCGGCTAGCTTAGTTTAGTCTATAGACTAGTTTAGGTAACCCTAAAGCTTATATAAAGGTACTACTTATTCGTTACTTACGTTAGATTATCGCTACCTACCTAATAGGTAAGCGACTCCTAGTAGCTTTACTAGGTTATAGCTATCGCCCCGTTACTTTCTTATCGGAACGGTAAATATTATAGTTGTTTTCTATATATATAGTCTATATAAGAGTATCGTATTATCGTTATTAACTACTAACTACTAGTTCGGCTCGGAGAATCTAGTTAACTTATTTCTAAGTTCTTCTATTAAGGCTAGCCGTTTTACGGTTAGCTCCTCGCTAGGCTTAGGCGACTTATACTATAGGTCGTCCGTCTAGACTAGTTCTCTTAGGTTAGCGATAGTCCTTAGTAAAGTATCCTAGCTTACTATAGTTATAGTAAGATCCCTTTATCTTTTACTTAGACCCCTAGTACGACTTCTTTCGGTGGCTAACTTAAATACGGTTAAGTTCTATTAGTTAGGGTCTATATAGGTCGTAGCGTTTCTTACCGGTATTAGGTATAGAAGTCTTTCCTTTCCTCTCGTACTAGCGGTCGAATAGACGGTTATCGATAGTAATAGACTCGGATATTATTTCTATTAGATTATCTAGTCGGTCTCTTATAATCTCGTCCTTAACTCTATCCTTAAGTCTATCGTAGTACGTAGCTATTAGGGCTTTATCGTTCTAGTTAAGCTTAGAAGTAATACGCTAGAACTCGGCTAAGTATACTAATACGGATATTCGTTATTTTAGGCCTTTTAATTCTCGTTTAGAGATTCGGATAGCGTCGACGTTCCCGAAGAATAGTTCGAGCTAGTTACGAAAATTCTTTAATTTTCTAAATAAGTTTTGAAGCTCGGGATCCGGAGGTCCTAATATATATCGGTCGAGGCGATCCTTAATCTAACTAAAGGTAGTACCCCTTATATAGGATATTATAAATATAATTTTCTTTTCGTCGTCCGGAAAGTCCGAAGGGTAATAGAATATATATAAGTTATACTAAGTAACGAAGGTCTTAAGTTACCCTCGTTCTCTAGTAAACGTTATTAGTAGCTTAGCTTTAGCTCTATCCCTTAGTTAAGCTAGTAGAGTATTACCTCCTACGGGTCCCTAAGGGCCTAGTAGTCTAGGTAGACTATTACCTCTAGGAGGTCCTCCTAACCCCGGGGGTCTAGGTAGTACTAGTAGGTTAACGTCTATTTCGTCGTCGTCGTCTCCGTTGTCTCCGTTTAATCCGTTATCGCTTAGTTTGGTTAGCGTAGTTATTTTCTTTTTAGGTACCGGAACTATAATAGGGACTTAACTAGAAGGTCCTAGCGGAGCCTTCTAACGCTTAGCTAGTAGAGTCTCGCCTATAGTAGATATAGGTCGTTTTCCTTAAGCCTTTAGAGAAAGTAAGGTAGTAGTTAAAGTGGTAGATATACTTCGTTAATATACTACTTATTAGACGGTAGTTCTACTATATTACGCGGAGGCTATATACCTTAGTAATATAGCTAGTAATATCTTACTAGAGTAATATATTTAAGTAGTCTAATTAGTAATAATATTCGTATCGATCGAGCGAAGCGAAGAGCGATAATATAAGAGTTAATTATACTATAATAACTAAAGTAATAGCGAAGTAACTAAAGAGTAGAACTACGAGACCTCTAAGAAAGTAGAGTCTCGTCTATTAAATATCCGTCCTTTAGACCCCTAGTCCGAAGGTTTATCGTATTTATTTCTTCTCGAGTAAAGATAATAAATACCTATATTTAATATATTTATTCTATAAGGGATAAACGAAATAAACATATACGTAATAAGGAAAATTATAGTACGTGTATAGTCTATAGTATATAGCCTACCTAATATTAATCTACTACTTATTTATAGTTATTACGGCTCCTATATTTCGGGTTCGTACGGGTTCTTATATTAGTCCTAGTCTTAGGTATCTAATTCTTCTTACTTATCGTACGAGGTATTATTCTAGGGGCTCTTTTCCTCGTAGTATAGTTTTACTTATATTACGCGAAATCTAGTTAGGCCGTTTAGTAGTATAATAATAATACTATAGCCTTTAATTACGTTAATTTTATATAGGCTAGTCTATTCTTTATTCTTTCTCTAAACTATAACCTTACTTTTAAGGGGGAGGGTAAGAATCTATTAGAGGACTAGACCGTTCCTTATATTTATCGCGCGATTAACGTTAATATAGGCCTAAATCTTACGGAGTTTTTTTATTACCTCTTATACGGCTTTTACTCTCCTAGTAATATCGGGCGAGGAAGGTAAATCTTAGTTAATTCTTAGATAGATACTAAAAATAAGAAGGATTAGTACGATACTATTTAGTCCTACTATATTATTTAGGGCTTTAATTACTATCTATAGGATTATATATTTATCGATAAAGCTCCTAATTTCTTTAGAAATAATATTAAATACTTATCTAACTAGTTTATATAAGCGTTTAATCTTTCCTACTACCTAATATACCTTAACTAGTATTTCTTTATACGAGGATCTAATAATCCGTACGTTATTCCTAAATTCTTTTAATATAAAATTTATACTAGGGTTATATACGATATTATCTAGGGGTCCTTAGTAGACGTAGATCTAGTATTTATATAGGATATTTTATACGTCTTATACGGATATTAATTTTAGGAATACTACTACTTAGAATAATATTGCGTAATTAATAACGTATAGGACTAGTTCTCCTTTAATATATATAACGTCGATAACGATCTCGTAATTAAAATAATAGTTATCCTTAATTAAGAACTTAAATCTTTATAGGGCGGGGTCGTACGATTAATATTAGTAATAGAACTTACGGATCTATTCTAGTACGTATTCTTAGATATTAGAATAACTTATATTCTTAAGGAGCCTATATAGGCGTTCCGTACGAGGGTATCTAAAACGTCTATAGAGCCTTTTTAGCTATAGTTCTATAAAGTAGATTCTAGCCTCTAAGATACCTATATTAAAGAATAGGTATTTCTATTTCCGTACGATAGGGATTATTAATCCGTCCTCTCGTACAATAATATCTTAGATATTATTAAAGTAGGCTTTAAGTCTATCTACGTCGTATAATAATAGGAGGAATAGTATCGCTATATTAAGGATATAGTAAGTAATCTTTCCTAGTTAGTTAATTATTTTAATTATACTAATTACTAAGAAAGCTATATTACTACTAAATCTAATTTCTATACTACCTAGTATCTAGTCGACTTTCGTACGAGGGAATTTATAGAGATAAGTATCTATTTAGGACTTTCCGACTATTAAGAATCTTACTACTTCTATATCCTAAAGTTTACCTTAGTATATCGTACGGTAGTAGTCGCTAAGGACGAATTAGTCTACCGTAATAGTTAGTTTCTCCTAGTAAATATCTTCTTCTATTGTACGATAAATAAAAGTAGCCTATATAAGGAACTAGATTATTTTTTTACTTAACTCCTTATCTAGGTTCTAGTTCTCCTTATTATTTAAGGATAGATTCTCCCCTTTATATACCGTAAGGTATTATACGAATTATTCGTCGTTAGGGAGTTTATAGCTAGAGTCTTCGTATACGGTAAAGAATTAGGTTTTCGCGCGGTCGCCTTTAGATTTAGGATAGTTTATTAACTAGTATCTTATTTTCCTATATATAAAGTATTTTAGACTACCTTATACGAATCTAGTCGCTTAAAATAGTTTTTAGCGGAATAAGGATCTTCCGCGTAAGGAGTTAAAAGATCTTTTATATAAAAATTAACTTTTAGAGCTACTATTTCTTAATTAAAAATAGTTTAGTTAGAAACGGCCTTTCTACTCTCTATCGTTTAAGATATACTATCTATTATTATAAAAAGCTTCGTATAAATCCTCGGTAAGGTATTATTTTACTTCTCTATCTAGCGATACTTAGAGAGATAAACGAAGATCTAAGAAGAATTCCTCGTACGATTACTTTAGGTTAATTAATACGGGTTCTAGTTCTAGGACTTCTTTATATATATTAGTAACGGTCGTATAAAGGGTAATTTCTCCTTAATATCCTAGTCTAAGGGCCTTTTATACGAGCTATAATTTATCTAGTATTATTATAAGTACTTCTAGGAGGGTTTTATCCGGATTCTCGCGTTAGACTCGTATAAATATAGTCGTTATCTAGTCTATATAGTACTAGTTATAATTCGTAGTAGTATTAAAGTAGGTATCTATAAGGTAATAGATTTTATCCTATCTTTTATCGAGGCCGATATAGTAGAGGTAGAAGTCTTCCGTACGATTAAAAAGTATCTTTAGAAAGACTACGTAATATTAGTTTTCTATAATCTAGAGTCTTTAGTAAAAGCTAATAAAAATCTTTACTTTATCGTAGAGGATATCGTACGGTTTACTAGTATAATTTCTTTCCCTTTTCTAGCCTTTTTAGAAAGCTAAAACCTTATACGGATCGATAGTTCTATTATAGATTACGTATTATAGAGGTAGGTTATAGTCTATTTATATAAGACTTAGGGGGCCTTAGGGGGGGGTTTAAGGTCCGGGAAATAGAAGGGGTATTAGCTATACGAAGCTTAGGTAAGGGAATCCTTATAGTAGGGGTAGTAGTATTAGTTAATTATATAAAAGTATTAATTTTATAAATTCTTAGATTTAACTTAGTATAGGTATAACTAGTCTAGTAATAGCTCGTATAAATACGTTAGTAAACGAGTAACCGGTTACTTTAATACCTCTTTCTAAAAGGATCGTAATTATTTCTTTTATAAATATACGATTAACTAAGCTAAAGTAGTTTAAATTTTATCTAGTAAAATCTTTAATAAGTAATTATCCGAGTATATAGTCTCTAAGTCCGATCTAGATAGTCTCTATTATCTTTTACGCGAAGTATATTATTAATTTAAATATATCTAGTGTTACAGATCATACCTAAGCTATAGAAACGGCACTAGAAGAAATGATAGGGCAGGAAGGTTTAGAGACGGAGGACCTAGAATATTAGGAAGACGAGTAGATAGAGTAGTAGGACGAGCTAAGTAATAACTCTAGCGGTACGTACTAAGCGTAGTTACGTAATATGCCTATAGTTCCTATAGCTTTAGTAAAAGTCCCTAGTATAGGAAGTATAGGAAGGTTACTAAAAGTATAGGCAACCTATAGGACGAAGGAATATATAAGGAAGGTATTTAGTAGGATCTCTTATTTCTTTCTTTATAGTTATTTTATATTACTTTTCTTATATTAGAGGTTTATAAGATATATAAGTAGTAACGATACTTTACTTAAATATAAAGCCGATTTATCTTATATACCTATAGCCTTATATTAGGAGAGACTTTAATATACTATATAGCTAAAGGCTAACGCTATCTCTCCTCTCCCTTAACCTAGCTTTACCTCGTTATAGTTGATAATCTAACTACTATTTAAAGCTAGTTAAAAGGAATAAGAAAGAAAGGAAGAACTTAAGGTAAGTCTATCTACTAACTTTTATCCTTACCTTAAACCCTCGTTAGGAAGAAAGTACGATATAATAGGCGTTCCTAAGCGAAAGGAGTAAGAGATACTCTAAGGATACGTAAACTATACCGTACTAAGAAAACCAGTCGTAATACTATAACTACCCTTATTACGAGTAGAGGTATAATAGTTAATAGGTTAATTATAAACTAAATTATAAAAATACGAGTTAATATAGGCGATATATCGATAACTAGCGGAACTACTTTAACCCTAACTATAGCGTAGATAGTAAATATAGTAAATACTATAAATACTAAACTTATAGAGTTAGAGGAAGAAATGGCGGAAAAAGATATAGAAATAAATATACTTAAGGAATCCTAAAGAGTACGATACTTAAAAAGGGACCTACTAGAGAAGTTTAACGGGAAGGAAATAGGCGTATTAAAGCGATTCCTTACTTAGGTAGACCTATTCTTAGAGTATAATCGAGATATATTACTAATAGCGGAAGAATAAGTTAAGTATATTACCGGAAGACTTATAGGAGTAGTATTCGATTGGTTCGAACCTATACTTAGAGACTTTATAGATTATAAGGATCCTATTAGGCGAATAGAAACTAGTAATATCTTCGGAAGTTATAGGAACTTCGTAGAAGAACTTACTAAACTATTTAGAAGCGTAGATTAAGTCCGCGAAGCGGAGAGGAAGATCTAAAATATTTAATAACGTAGAGCGGCGACTACGTATATATTGGAATTTCTATAGGTCTTTAGTAAGTTAGGATAGGTAGATAGACTACTTATAACCTACTTCTATAAAGGGTTAAAACTATATATTAAAGACGACCTTATAAGGATAGAATAACCTAATAGCTTAGTAAAATTTACTACTTTAGCTATTGAAATCGACAATCGATACTACGAAAGACAATTGGAAAAATAAAGTAGCGTAATACTAACGTTTATAAATTACGTACTAAAACGGGATAAATAACGTTATATATAAAGAAGGCTATAGTAACCTAACGTTAGGATTACTTATTAGCTACTAACGTAATAACAATACTAGGGAGATCTAATAGACCTTAGTATAGTAAGAGTACTAAAGAAAAAGTTCTTACCGGAATAAGAGAAAAGGTTTAAGAACGGTAAATATCTAAACTATAGAGCTAGAGACTACTTCTCGCGCTAGTACCCGAGAAAAACTAGATAGTTTAATATAGTTAGGAAGGCCTAATCGAACGAAGCTAGTAAATAGGAATTAGACTATATACGTCTAAGCTAGACGGCTTACTATAACGATTAGTATAAGACGTATATCTTAAGTAAGGAGGATACGGGATAATACCCTAAGGTACCTTAGAAGAAATAGACGAAGGGTAAGTAAACCCGGGATCTTATAATAACTATAGTAGATAGTAATTAATTAGAGAAGGATCGAGGACCTATATCTAGATTAGAGCTAAAGATAGCCTACGTAGTATCGAAGTATACTTATTCGCTAGAATTCTATATTATAGTAGACGGTAAAAGGGTTAAGGTAATAATTAATTTCGGAGCCTATACGAATTTTATTAGTAAAAGCTACGTTAAAAAGAATTAGTTTAGAATCTAAAAGATAAAGGAACTATATAAGGCACGAGCGTACGATAGGTCTATAGGAGAAAACGGATCGGTAGAGTATAAAATACTCCCGTTAACTATATATTTTTACTAATATATCGAACGAATTACCTTCGACGTAGTTATAATAAAAAGATACGAAATTATCCTAGGAGTACCGTAGCTCTAGTAGTATAATCCTTCTATCGACTAGGAGAAAAAAAGCTTTATATTTTCTAAAAAGTATAAGATAACCTATACCGCGCTAGGTATATATAAAAGTCCGGGATAACCCCCTAAACGTAAGGAGGGTAAGATCGAGCGGGAAGAACTCCCTAGAATCTTAGAAGATAATAAGTAATCTTCTTACGAAGAATAGTAGATCGCCGCTACTAGTTAGATACTACCGGAGTATTAGGATCTCGAAGATATATTTAAAAAATTAAAGAATAACGAGAACCTACTAGAATATTAGCTATAGAATCTAGTAATAGAACTCTTACTAGGGGTAGAGTTAAAACTATAACCGATCTATTAACTAAATAAGGCCGAGCTTAAGGAGCTACGGACGTAACTAGATAAGCTACTTATAAAGGAATATATACGGGAATCCTAATTACTAATCGGAGTACTAATCATCTTCGTACTAAAGAAAACAGGCGAAAAGCGGATATATATAGACTTTAGGAAGCTAAACGATAGTATAAAGAAGAACTCCTATCTACTTCTACTAATTAAGGAACTTAAGGATAGACTTATAGGAGCTATATACTTTATTAAGGTTAATATACGTAATACGTATTATTATATTCGAATTAAGAAAGGTAACGAATAGAAAACGGCTTTCCGAACTAAGTACGGACTATATAAGTAGTTAGTTATACTATTTAGGTTAACTAACGCGCTAGTAGCGTTCTAAGTAATAATAAATAATATACTACGGTAGTTTATTAATAGGTTCGTAGTTATTTATTTAGACGATATACTTATATATACTAAAGGAACTAAAAAAGAATATATCGAGAAGGTTCGGATAGTTCTAGAAGTATTACTAAAAAAAGGTTTTTAAGTAAAGCTATCTAAATACGAATTCTATATAGAGGATTTTAATTTTCTAGGATTCCGTATTATACTAGGATTAGTAGTAATAGACCTAAAGAAGGTTAAAGCTATCCTAGAGTAGCCTAAACCTACTACTATTAAAGAAGTATAGTCGTTTTTAGGGTTAGCTAATTACTATTAAAAGTTTATTAAGGAATACTTAAGTAAGGCTAGTCCCCTTACTATACTTATAAAGAAGGACTAAGAGTTTATATAGATAAACTAGTATTAATAGGCGTTTAATTAGTTAAAAAAGTCGTTTATAGGATATCCGATCCTAGTAAACTTTTAACCTAATAAATAATATATCGTTAAAACGGATGTATTAGACTATACGATAGGTATATATTTTAGTTAGAAGGATAATAGGGGTTACCTTTACCTAGTCGCGTTTTACTCCCGAAAAATAATTCCGGTAGAATAGAACTACGATATATTCGATAAAGAGTTATTAATAATTATTATAGTATTTAGGAAATAGCGAGTATACCTCGAGGGAGCTATATATACTATTATAATTATTACGAATTATAAGAATTTAACCTATTTTACTACTATAAAGGTACTTAATAGGAGGCAAGCTCGATAGGCGGAATAGATCGCCGTATATAACTTTAAGATTACCTACCAAAAGGGATTAGAGAATAGAAGAGCCGATACTCTTAGTAGAAGACTAGATTACGTAGATAATAGTCCTACGCCGGGTTACTAAATCCTTAAAGTAAATAAGGACGGGTCGCTTAGCTATACGAACCTACCGGAACTACTAGACGAAATAGACCTTATAATAGTAATAGTAATATCTAACGAGGAATTTACTAAATAAATCAAAGAAGCGTATAAAGTCGATACTATAGCTAAGGAACTAGGTAAGCGATAATACGAGGACGCTTATATTATTATTAATAATAAGGAATTAATTAGGTTCTATAAGAAGGTATATATACTAGAATCTATAAGAATAGCGCTAATTAAGGAAGTATATAACGTACTAGCGTATAGATACTAAGGCTATTAGAAAACTTACGATAGATTAAAGGAAACCTACTATTTTCCTCTAATAAGATAAAAAGTAACCGAGATGGTTAAGAATTATATAGAATACGTAAGAAATAAGGTAAATAGATACGTACCGTATAGCGAAATATAGATCGCCGAAATCCCTATATAACTATAGTAATATATAGCGATAGACTAGATTATAAAGCTTCTACTATCTAGGGAACTAATAATAGGAGTAGTATACGACTCTATCCTAGTTATTATAGATAAACTTACTAAGAATAGTAAGTTTATCCCGTATCGAGAAAGCTCGATAGCGGAAGATCTCTTATATACGTTTATAAGAAATATCCTTAGAGATTACGGAATACTATAACGAATTATCTTAGACCGAGATAAGTAGTTAATATCGAAATTCTAGACCTTATTAGTTAGTTAGCTAGGAATTAAGTAAAAGATATCTATAGTATATTATCTATAAATAGACGGATAAACGGAACGGTTAAATTAAACGTTAGAATAATATCTACGCTTTTATATTAATTATTAGTAGAATAATTAGGTTAAGCTCTTACTACTCGCTTAATACGCCTATAATAGCGTAGTTACCGAACCAACTAAGATGTCTCTATATAAGGCGTTATATAGATACTAACTAAAGGCGTACTATAAACCACTAGAACTAGGATAAGTATCCTAGAATATTAAGTTTCGAGTATCGCAAATTAAGGAAATATAGGTATAATTAACCTAAGACCTACGGTTTATTAGCTATAGAGTAGTAAAATACTATAATAGTAATAGGTCTTTAGCGCTAACCTTTAAAGGGGGGGATAAAGTTTTCCTACTTTAAAAAAATATTAAAATAAAACGACCTAGCGTAAAACTAGACTACGTTAAGTTAGAACTATTCGAAGTCTAAGAACGAATTAGTAAGGTTAATTATAGGCTACGACTCCTATAGTATATAAGAATATATCTAGTATTTTATATAGCTTTACTAGAAAAAGTACTAGAAGGGGTAAAAGTAGACCTAATAGTAACTATTATTAACGATAAAGAAAAGGAGTACGAGCTAGAATAAATTCTAGATTACTAGATAATTAAAAAAGAAACGTACTACCTAGTAAAATAGAAGGGCTATAATAACGCGGAAAATATATAGGAACTAATTAGTAACCTAATATATACTTAGTAGGCGATAGCCTAGTTTTACCGCTAAAACCTATAGACTTCTAGAAATTAGAATTAGGATCGGATATCCCTAGTATAGAAGGCTAATCGACTAAGGGGGCGTCTAAGGAAATAGGTATTCCTAGCGGAAGTAATTAGTTATCCGATTTAGGTACTTAAGACGGCGATAAAGGAGCCTAGCCCTTAGGAACGAGGAATCTATATAATAGGGTAGGTTTATAAGGGTAACCCTCGTATAAAGTTATCTCGCTACGAAACGCGGCTTCGTACTCTAGCCGCTTAAGCTTCTCTAGAGTAAGGAGGTTATCGGCCTACTAAATCTTTTTACGCTCGGTTAGAAGATATAGCTATTTTCGAAGATAAAATTTTTTTAAGCGACGAGTAGCTTAAAGTTAGAGATAGTAATAATACTACTCCTTAAAGAAACGTTCCTTAAGAGAGATCTCTTTATCTATACTCTCTAACTACCGATAAACCTCTTCTTTCTACGCGTTAATCTTATCCCCTAAGATAATAGTTAGTATACGAGCTAGCTAAGGGAGATATAAGCTTAATATAGGTAGATAAATAAGGATTACGGTTATATTAGTAGAACGGAAACGATATAAAATAGCTATAATAAAGAGTAATAGTACTTAGGCGAAGGACTAAGGAAAGATAGAAGAACGATAGAAAATAGATTAAGGAAATTTAAGTAGGACTCTAGGAAGTAGCCTAGGAAGGAACCTAGAAATACTTAATAACCTAAGTAAAAGAAGTAGTAGTAGCCTAACTAGAGAGTTAGAACCTAGGGAAATTATAGTTAAAGTAAGTTAGTAACAATATTCGGAAAGAGTTAGCTTCGGAAATAGCTATACTCTTAAATAATAGCTAGATAGACTATTACTTATACTATAACGATAGGGAAGAATGGGTTAGATAAGGGTTTAACTAAGGAATACCTTAGTAAGAGGAATTTATATAGACTAAAGGAGTAATAAGAGTACTCTTAAACGTATAGTTAGCTTTAGATAAGATTAAGTTATAACTTCGATTTATACTAATATAGGCGGAGTATTTACCTACCGTAATATCTACCTAATACTCTAGTTTAGCGTTACGATAACGCTTATAAGGAAACGGTATAGTATAGCCTTTAGCCTAGACGGTAGTAGAACGAGCTTCGTAAGACTTTAACGAGGAAGCCTTTAGTATAGTTAGGAAAGAGTTAAAACTAAAGGTCGATAAGTAGTAGGAACGAGAGCGTACTTATAAGCCCCCTATACCTTAAGTCTAGCGTTAATAAGAGGAACGCCGATACTAAATCCTTAGAATAAGAATTCCTAGAAGGGAGGGTAGTATTATAGATTATACCTAAGCTATAGAAACGGTACTAGAAGAAATAATAGGGTAGGAAGGTTTAGAGACGGAGGACCTAGAATATTAGGAAAACGAGTAGATAGAGTAGTAGGACGAGCTAAGTAATAACTCTAGTAGTATATACTAAGCGTAGTTACGTAATATACCTATAGTTCCTATAGCCTTAGCAAAAGTCCCTAGTATAGGAAGTATAGGAAGGTTACTAAGAGTATAGGTAACCTATAGGATAAAGGAATATATAAGGAAGGTATTTAGTAGGATCTCTTATTTCTTTCTTTATAGTTATCTTATATTACTTTTCTTATATTAGAGGTTTATAAGATATATAAGTAGTAATAATACTTTACTTAAATATAAAGCCGATTTATCTTATATACCTATAGCCTTATATTAGGAGAGACTTTAATATACTATATAGCTAAAGGCTAACGCTATCTCCCCTCTCCCTTAACCTAGCTCTACCTCGTTATAGTCGATAATCTAACTACTATTTAAAGCTAGTTAAAAGGAATAAGAAAGAAAGGAAGGACTTAAGGTAAGTCTATCTACTAACTCTCGCCCTTACCCTAAACCCTCGTTAGGAAGAAAGTACGATACGATAGGCGTTCCTAAGCGAAAGGAGTAAGAGATACTCTAAGGACACGTGAACTGTACCGTACCGAGAAAACTAGTCGTAATATCTAGGTCTCGTACGAGGTCGAAGTCGGGGTTATTCTAGTATATAAGACTAATAGTCTTTTCCTAAATTTTAATAAGGATACTACTACCCTTTAAGATATCCTTATACGTAAGCTCTTTTTATTTTTATAATTCGGTTTATCTTCGTTACTTTCGAGATTATAGTTTAGCTTTTAGTTTAGATTCTTTATCCTTTAATAATTTAGGTTATTAGTCGGCTATTGTACGGGGTTTTCGTTTATTATTTTTAGTATTTATTTAGTATATATCGGTATATAACCGCGTCTACTTTCTTATACGGTAGTTAGATCTTAGCTATTACTAACTAGCGGCGAATAGGGAAGATCTTACTTTCGTACGAGATATAGAGTTAATTCGCTCGTAACCTCTAACTAGCGGAGGTTTTAAGGTAGTTAGTATAAAGTCCTATCTAGGTAGGAACGCTTTATCTCTTTACTCTTATTAATCTATAATTACCTCTATAACTACTAATTAGTATTAAATAGGCTTTATATAATTATATAGTCTTTTATATAAATATATTCTATTATTCTTCTTCTTATCTATCTACTATTCGTATAATAGGGGTATACCCTATTGCCCCTAAGTACCCCTGCTTGGTGGCGTTCCAACACTTTTCCATCTGCGGTAGGCCCTGTCGATGCATATAAACATCCCTCCATGTGCTCTCGGAGATGAAGGAAAGCTCATTTGGTTTTGTTCGTACGACCTCGCCATATTTTTCGTGGAGCTCCTTGTTGTAAGAGACCCATCGGCCTGTCACGACATAGTAACCTGCATAGATTTGAGTCGCAGCTGCGATCTTAGGGCCAGGGAATTTGCGAAGAGGATGGAAGTAGACATTGTAGATCATGCATCCAATAGGATAGAGGACTGCCTGCAAAACCATTAGAGCAATCCTTCTTCAGCATTTCGAGGGATCTCTTACCACAGCCAAAAGAAGCTTGACTACCAAAAATTGGTCCAGGGCCTGCAAGATACCAGAATTGGACGACATGATTGCTGTATGTACAGGTTACACATCAACATTTTCGTCCCCTGTCCCCCTTTATGTAGATTTGCCGTGCATCAAACAGGCAACGTAACCGCCTCGTTCATTTTCTCGTGATTTAAGAAAATTCCCAAGTTGGAGAATCATCGACCCTGTCACGTTAGAGGCTCTCGTAACCCTACGATGTTAAAGTGCGGCCGGGTCCATTCCGAAACAAATGCATAAATCTTGGAATACAGCGTGCTAGTTCTTCCTCGGCTCGGATCTGACACGATCCGATCGAGATTGTTTGCTTGCTGCTGAAATGCCCATCACATCGTGACATTTGCATGACTTTGGGAGGTCAAAATCACAATCCCTGTGATTGGGTTTCCTGTGCTCGTCTGTGTGAAACTCATTTTTTGTCCGTGCATTGGGCATCCGGAGTCCGAAACTTGCACCGATAACCATAGGAATTGAATGATTGGTATGTCTCGTGATGGGCTTCTGGGATTCGCAAATCTCTTTTACGGAGGTGGATTGGCAAAGTGGCAGTAGCCAATAGGATGTCCTTGATTTTTGTGTTATCGACGAGGCTGTGCAGACCACCACTTCATGATGCAAGCCCAGCCTTGTGCGCTAAGAATTTAGTTGTGATAACACGTCCAAATAAAGTCGATCATGCTAGGAGATGGGTGGACTTGAATATATATGTTCCCATATGGCTTCCTTCTCGTCCTTCTCCATTTTCACTCACTTCCACTTATCGTCACAGGTTGCATGTAACTCAATCCGAGATGAACCAGATCCAAGTAATTTCTTTGCTAGCAATATGTAAGTCCAAAATTTCTAAGACAACAACAAGAAAATTGATGTACTTTACACCGCAGGCAGCACAGCATACGCCCAGCAAGGACCACCAGCGCCACCCGGACCAAGAATGTCATTCGATCGTGAAACATTCAGCCGCGTGGAACTCGCACATGGCGTACTAGCCACAATGGCATTCGCAGCCTTCTTTCCCCTCGGCGCCATTGCCATCAGAACCCTACCAGGTCGACTTGCATTAGGCGTCCACCTCTTCCTTCAGTTCCTCGGATATGCGTTGTTCATCGCCGCTTTCGGAATGGGAATATGGATGTCCCATACTCTTGAGCCCTTTGGAGCAGACTTCGTACGTTAAATCCTCAAACGAAATCGCTGTTGACAGAGCTGAAGTAAGGTACCCATAAGTTCAACCATCACCACATAATTATCGGCGAAGTAATTTTCGCCCTCCTTGCTTTCCAAGCCCTATTTGGCATCATTCACCACATCCTATTGAGACGAAAGGGCCGACGACAGGTTTGGTCCTACGCTCATATCTGGATGGGTAAGATTCTTGTGACATTGGGGGTCATCAATGGCGGGCTTGGTATGCAGTTGGCGGGCGTGTCCAGGGCAGGCAAGATAGCTTATGGAGTATTGGCCGGATTGATCTGGGTCATTTGGATGGCGATTGCTATCGCGAGCGAATTCAAGAGGTCTCCCAAGTCTGATATCGAGCCCATGGTTGAGAAGTGAGAAGGTGAGAATAGTCTGGACAGCGATTTCAGAGAGAGATTGGTGATAAGATGGTCCCATGCGTTCGAGAAGTCAATCAGAAATAGTGGTAATGTATGTTTTGTTAAGATCGATTATTGTGAAGGACAGACATTGCCGCTACAATACTATTCACAGCTAGGTTTAGAGACAAGCAATTATAACCTAGATATTCAGCGGATCGTTCAATTTGCAGCCATATTTAGAGAGCCAGTATTGTAAGAATGCCATCAGATTGATCCCGCGGTCTCAGAACCAAGAGCCCCGAAAAACAAGATAGCCACCCATCATAAGTACAATCATTCATCCCTAAGTGCAAACCAAGCTCAGAAACGACAGCGAAGAAAATGCTCAATGGGTATCTTCAACCATCATGCAAACGTCAACTTTTCGAAGGCCCAAAATCGTCAAATCGATATGTAAGAAAAGAGGAAAGAAGACTCAGCCCTATTCCAGAAGCCCCTCATCCCAACCACCAATCTCCATTAGAAAATCCTGTATCCTTTCTTTCGCCGTAGCAATGCTACCTCCGAGACCTTCTCTCCATTGACTCTCCACTGTGGCTACTTTTTCTTGGAGATCACAACTCAGCTTCTCCTCTTCCACCCCACGGCACCCAGCCATCTCACTCTTGACATCCCACTCATTCTCACCCTCCCCAATTCTCTGCGTCTCCAACAAGCGTATTCCAGACATCATGACACCAGTCTGAGCCTCATGCAAGAGACAGAACTGATTGATCTGAGACTCGATAAACTGGTATGCCGATTTTTCGGCATGGTTGAGAAGCGAATACACATATTGCAGTGGATACTGTTCATACACTGGATTCTCTTCCATCTCGCGTGGTGGGATTTGGACTTCAAACTCGGCGAGTGCCTGCAACGAGTAAGGAACTTTGGAGACCACAGTCTTGAGGCCAGGAGCGATATCCCAAAAAGCACTGAGCTGATCTTCAACACCTCGAGTCACGTTCTCGCTGATAACTGCCGCGAACTCCTCAGCTCGTTTTGCCACCTCTTTTTCGAACGCGACTTTGCTTTGCTGGGCGTCTTGTGCAAAAAAAGACTCAGCGTCGTGCATCTTGGCATCTGCTTCCGGTGATGGCGAGTGACGAAATGGCGTGAGGATGACTTCTTTGTAGCGATCATTTCTCTCACCCTCGAGTTCGAAAAGACGTTTGTGAAGGGATTCTCGGGCTTCATACAACCACTTCAGAAGGTTGAGTTTTTCCAGAATCTCAGGCTGCTCGTCTCCTTCCTCTTGGGGCTGATTTGGGGATGGATCGTGGGCAGAGTTATTGAGACCAGACCGAATTTGAATGATACAAGCTGTCGATTTCGTGATTCTTTCTAAAAGGAGGGCGTGTAGCGGCCTCATCACGTCTGGCTGGAAAGTGTCGTATTCTTGTTTCATGGCTTGCTGAGCTCGATCTGCTTCTGCAGAGTTGAAATCCTGCTCCGCTTGAGCAGCACTGGCGTAGGTCATCTGTCCGAGTTCTAATTGTTCTTGGATGTTCTGTCGCATCTGGCTTCGTCGAGTGCCAGCTTCTTTGGCCAGCCGCTCTCTGCGCTGAGCCATACGAGAGTTGAATTTGTCCTTTGTCTCGGTGAACTCGTCAAAATCTTTCAAAGCCTCGAGAGTTGTGCGGATTGTGGCCAAGTCAGGATGGCTGTTGTGCATGGCTGGATAGTGACGAGGATATGGTGGGGGCAGCGTGACAAGTCTCGATACATCGAGTTTGTGCGGGTCAGGGGTGGGAGGCACCGAGCTATGGAAATATGTGGGAGTTTGGGTAGACGCAGAGCCCAAACCACTGTCCTCGTGCCAGCCGGTCTTCTCAGGAGGGTATCCACTGGACGACTGGCCAGAGGGATCGCGTCGAGGAGTGGTCATGCTTTGAGCAGACGGAGAAGGCTCGTCCTGCCATTGCAAATTCGCCAGAGCATCTCGATGTAAGCCCATGTACTTGGACTCCCTCCTTGATCTTTCCACACGGTGACCTCCATTCCCAACGCTACCAGAGTCAGACTCCCACCATCGACTGGCAGATCGTCCGCGCAATTCTTGCTCGTCAGCAACAGTACTCTGTGCCATACTCAGGATCGGCGAGAGTTGAGGCTGGTGGCGAGCCCATCTTGATTCCCTTCCACCAACCGAGCTGGTCGCACTCGCTGGAGATTCTGGTTCGGTGTGAGGTGTCAAGTTCGTATGGGCAGACATCGGGCTGCCTGTCGAAGCAAACGAGTCCATCGAGTCTGTACGCGACGGATGCGGCATTGTTGAAGCGGTTGAAGATGCAGTGACAGCGCCGCTTCTTGGCCCCTGAATCGCCGTCGGACTTGGTTGAATAGGGCGCCAGAGATCTCTTGTCATATCGAGAAGATCGGTAGAGTCTATCGCAGAGAATGCAGCAGAATAACGATCACGTCGTAATCTTGACTCGGCAACCATGTACTCCGCAAACAGCTGGAGCCGCTCCGAATCCGAGGCAGCCCGAGACTCTTGTTCAATGAAAGCTCTATGCCTCTGAACAGCGGCACTTACAAAGGCCTCTGCTGGATCTGGTCGTAGTACCGAATCCATTGAAGCGGAACGCGGAGTGCTCTGTGGTATCAGAGGTGGAGACTTCGTCAGGTCGTCGTCTACATTAGCCATATGCAGAATATGAGAGACCGGCCTTTCATTGTGAGCTGGCGCACCCAAAGATGTCGAAGATGATAAAAGGTAATGATTAAAAGTTGCGTTCGGTGGAGGGGTTGGCAACGCCTTGGGAGGGATCGCAGCTGACTTGGAGAAGGGTTTTCTTTCGGACAGTGGAGAAAAGGGTGGCGTTGACATATCCTCATCACGCATTGGGCTCTTCATGGACCTTCGCGAGTCGATTGGTGACGCCCTCGCCTTCTTCACAGCACTGTGCCGGTTCATGCTGCCATTGTTGCCAGTGGATAGGTTCAAGTTCGCAGGTTTGGCCTCGAAAGAATCAGGAGACTGCACAAAAGAGCTACCGCTTGCCTCGCCAGCACGATAGGCGTCTACAGAACGGTCACGAGCAGCTCTGCTCTCGCTTCGACGTACGCGAATAGGCTTGATATTAGTATCTCTGCCTGGTCCACTACTCGAAGTGGAGAGTTGAAGGGAGTCTGGCCTCTGACTTGACGAGCTCGAGTCTCCAGTGCTCTGAGTCGGCAATACGTTCGGAGCAGAATCGTGTCGTAGCTGCTGTGGCATTGGTGACTTTGGGAATTCACTCCAGTCAGCGGGAGTAGGTGGAACGGGTCCAAGCTGAGTCCCACGATGTGGAGGCCGTCTTGTCGGAGCTGCTATGATAGGCACCGCATTATTCTCAGCGGGGTGTATTGGCCCCAATCTCTGTGAATTTTCGCTCAATCGAGATATGCTTGCAGCGCTCGTAGAACGGCCACTGCTGGCGGGAGGCAAGGGCGGAGGAGGAGGTAAGGGCATGCCAGGAGTCCAAGTCGGCTGAGCAGGTTGGCCTAAGTGCGGTCGGTGCCCAATCGCGCCCGCTGAGGCAGATCTTTGCGAAGCTGGAGGCGCTGGTGGCAGTTGAGACGGAGGGAAAAAGACGGTATTCCTGTTCGCACGATTAAGAGCAGCAGGAAATTGACGTCTGTATTGAGTCAGCAACGTTCTGATATCCGGACAAGTCGTCTTACGGCTCAGGTTGGGGCGAATTTCGACCACCCCACGGTGTTTGCCCAAAAGCCAAAGCATCTCGGGTATTCTGCTGCAAAGTATCAATAGCCTTTGCGGTATTGGACCTTTCCGTAGATTTCCCTCTAGATGTCAAAGATGATAAAGTGAATCTTGACCTAGATATTGAACGATCTCGACTCGCAGATGCAGCACCTGGAGGTGGAGCAAAAGTAGGAGGAGGCTCATTACGATTCCGTTGTGAAAACGGCGAGATGACTGTAATGGCACTGGCTGGACTGGCATACTCTGCAGCTAGATTCATAGGAGGACTAGACAGGTTTGACGTCTGCAGAGTAGTGGGAGGAGTCCGCATGGGTGGGCTTGAAATTGACGGAGGGCTTCTGATTGGGGTGCTCGAAGCCAAATTCTGAGCTATAGACTGGGTCGGTGGTGGAGAGTATGGAGGAGGAGGAGACTCAAGCGGCCCTGAGTTTATATTAGCCAGAGTCCGGCTATTGTTGTTACATTTCAATTGAAGATCTCTTGCTGAACACGTTCACTACCTCATTCGTTCCTTGACCCTGACAAACTTTAGCCCAAGAAGAAATGCATTACTCACGACCAGAGTCGTCCAGCGCTCTCGACGTCGGAATTGTCAAACTAGATCCATGCCCACGCGTCCGGAACTGAATCCCAGTTGGCTGACTGCTCCATTGCTGAGGGTTATACTCCATGCTCGTGGACGGAGACCTCAATGTCCTCGGTGACTCTGTATGCGCACCCGTAGGGAATGAGGAGGGCGAGTAGCTTGCAGAGGCATATGGCGAGCTCGCTGTGGGAGTATAGCTAGTATACGGCGACGACGCTGATGGATGCTGTCCTCCTCCACCAAGTGAAGTAGTAATTGCTTGAGGAGGGACGCGCCTGTGCGGGAACGAGCCGCTATTTGCGCTTCCTGGAGATCTTGGGGGAGGAGGAGGAAGAGGAAGAGAGTTCATGGCGATTGACTCCCTTGCTCCAAGCGTGTGAATTGCACATCCAGGTGCTTCGGCGGCACATCAACTGGCTCTCTCGTTGGTCGACTGGGATCGAAGCGCCAATCTTGTCTCACGGAAAGCCTGTGGAGGAGAAAAGGAAGGCGAGACGAAGCTTTAGAGCAAACGCCATGGTCATCCAACGCCGAACTCTGGAGACTCTGTGTCTGCGATTGGGATGCTTGGCCTGCAGCAGCAGTGAGCACGATTGGTGGTGTACCAAGGGGTGCCGTACCAGTGGTAAGGCTACTCGGGAACTAATGCTCGGCTCTATTTACAACGGCGTATGAGGGGTTCAATTGGCTTGACCTGCAGATATCATGCCTGAAAAGATCAGGGGACAGTCCGTGCAAGCGCTTAAGCATCCCACCGCGAATGGCACATAATTAATGAGAAAACAAATGAAGGATGCAGCCAAATATTGAGCTAATATGCTTCTTGCAGAGGTAAGTGTGACAGATACGGAAATTATTGACGAAAATATGAGGCCCCTGTGGAACTATCGGCAGCAAAAAGAAGCTGGTTGGGGAAGTAAATGCGCAACTTTATGCGATAAATTTATGTACATCAGGGACAGCTACATTGGGAGCAAACTCATGGACCCTTTTCTCACTTAGTGTACTTCTTGTGCACATCAATGACCTTCTGCACCTCGTCGTAGCTTCCCATGAAGATACCAGACCGGTCGTGGATATGCTCGGGAACTACCGTCAACATTCTGTCCATCTTGCTGTTGACCGCCTGACCACCAGCTGCAGGATTGTTAGCAAATGCAAATTTGGGACCACACATCGTGATTGGACTGACCGTTTTCGAAGACCATGGCCATGGGTGCGCATTCGTATAGGATTCTCAACTTTCCCTTTGGACTCTTCTTGTCGGCAGGATACGCGAAAATACCTCCGTACAATAGTGTGCGGTAAGCATCAGCAACCATGGATCCGATATATCTGGCGCTGTATGGCTTTCCACCCTCTTCGGTTGGGTACTTCAGGCTGTTGATGTATTCCTTAACTGGCTCCTCCCAGTACAAGCTGTTACCCTCGTTGACCGAGTATATGGATCGCTTCTTGGGAACCCTCATGTTTGGATGCGATAGGATAAACTCTCCCAATGCGTTGTCCAGAGTGAAACCATTGACACTACCACCCTTCATTGTAAGGACGAGCATGGACGAGGCACCGTACATGGTGAAGCCGGAAGCAACCATCTCTGTGCCAGGGAGAAGGAGATCCTCCTTTGTCCCCTTTGCGTTATCTCCAAGCTTGAATATACCGAAAATGGTGCCCACGGACACACCAGCATCCAGATTCGAGGAACCGTCAATTGGATCGCAGGCGACAACGTAGCGGGCGGTTGGGTGTTCGTCAAATATGATAGCCTCCTCATTCTCCTCCGAGACCAAGACCCTGACTCTCCCACTGCTGCGCATAGCTGCAATGAACAGGTCATTTCCAAGAACGTCGAGTTTCTTCTGGTCGTCTCCGGTTATGTTTGAGGATCCAGCCAGACCACCGAGCTGTATGGTATATGTCAGTTGCCTGCCATTTCGAAAGGAATTTCCAGATAGAGCTCACGTTGATCAGACTTGCGCGTCGAATGTAGTAGGCGATGCTCTTGAAGGAGAATTGTAGAGCGTGGCATAACAGCCTGTTGCACAAGGCTTAGTACTGTAATCGGGAGCTGTATAAAAGACTAACTTACGTAAAGTCTCCAGTTGCCTCCTTGTGCTTGACTTGTTCTTCGGTGAGAAATCTTGTCAAGGTGATGATTTCTGTGTTTATGGTTTCGCTTCCGAATCCAGACTCGCCATTGGCATTGGCAGCACCGTTGTTGGTCGACATGATGGGCTAAGTCTCGCGATTGCTTAGGCTTCCGACAAAAAGGCGGGATATCAATGTTTATGATCGGATGGGATCTCAAAACTTCTGGCCGGGGCCACGGAAGTAGCTGTCGGGTTATTTATCAGGATACTATACGACAATTCGATCCCTCGGCAATGAATTTGACGTCAACGTCAGAAGCCCACTGTTTCGCAGCGAGTAAGCAATTTCAAGAGAATCAACAGAAGGCAAAGAACTTTAAAGACGCGATTGAGCCCCTCAATTCAAGGGCGACCTCCAGCCGCTTTGTAGTCTCGCGACCTTTCATCCATTCTTCCGCACATGACGATGAACCCTCTTTCCGATGGAAAGCGATCCCACCAAAAGAGCCGCGGGGCATATTAGGCTGGTTTTCCGGAAGCCAATCCGAATTCCCCCGTCATCGGATCTCTCATGTGTTGGTTGAGCGAACTGCTGTCTCGGCGGAAGCAGGGTAAGAGGGGGTCTAGATGACTGCTCTCCTTCGCTGCGCGGGAAGAAGGCCGGCTATGACTTTTGGAGTTTTCAGATGCAAGGTTCGAGTTGTGATACTGAGGCTTTCAGGCTGCAAGTATGTATTGCTGCTCAATCTAGACTAGAGCGTAACTGACTAAGCACTGCCAAGATACGCACGGACCCTACCGACTCTTCAAAACCTCGAAAGAAAATTTGTAGAGCTCCCACTCCAACGCAACACGAACAACTTCAAGGATAAGACATCGTGCTTGTCGCCTTCATCATGGGTTGATTCCATCGCATCAACGGGTAAGCTCCTCTTTTTCTGCACTCTCCATCCCATACCCTGATGAAAACAGCATAACCGCATACAAACTAGAGTCTTTGACTTCTTCGGAGGAATGAAACTTCTTTGCACGTCAGCCTGAACGTATTCATACTTATATCTTGTTTCGAATCATTGCACGATCTGGCATATACTGACAGCGTTGAACAGGAAGTACTCTGCCACTCGCGCATCACTGTCGTTGAAAGCCGTCTCGTCCATGGACAACCTCCATCCACACAACGGTAAGCGATTCTTACCCATCTCCCTTCCCCTTCTCATGATTATAACAAATCTTATAACTGGAATTACCGGCTTAAGCCTTCGGGCTGTTGATGTGAATAAGAGGCTGTTTATGATATCGTCCCACAATCATCTTCAATTATCGAACTGTCTAGCATGAGCCAAGCTGATCGATGAATAGTAGCCACCACACCGCAAGCATCGGTACGTGATAGCCTCCTCTCTCCAACACACTCAAATGATGAATGGCACTGGGCTCCGACTTCAAGATATGAATGGATATGCCTCTTTGTGGCAGGCCTAGAAAACCTCGCCCACTGATCACGTCTCAATAATTCGTTGCTTGCATCAATAGTTTACGCATCTGAGCTCATTGTTAACCGCAGGCTTTTCCCTGTATCGCTGCAGTGTTAGTTGGGTCTCTTGACACGGTTTCAACGTAAGTCTGGGTCTCCTCTTTCGCGCCCTCCACTTCTATGATGAACACTAGATGACGAGTCTTATTCGGATTTCCGATGCTGACAACACTTTTTTATAACCATTCATGCCAAACTGATCTCTTGTCTTTTGTTAACGAACATTCGCTTCTCTGTGTGCATGACGCAGCTGACATCCATCTAGCGAATCACTCTTTTCGAGACTGATGACTTGTTCTGCGCCTGGCGTGATATTACACTGTAAGTACAACATATTTGCTTCCCTTTCTTTTCGATGATGATCCCAACTCAAATGACAAGCATATGTCCAAGCTTCGGCTAAGACGATCCCCTTTTTGCGACTGATCCGCACAAATCACCATTGAGAATGTGCCCACATGTATTGAACGTCTTGACTGACTATTTGCACAGAATCTAGCGCGACAGGTTTTCACGCCGACTTTGGCGAAGTCTGCTCATTGTCGGGTGATGCAGCAGAGTTTGTCAGGTTAATCTCACCAGGTAAGCGATGTTCCCCCTTCAATACCTCTCTGCACTTCAATGATGATACATAATATATCACGACGGTCTTCATAGCTTACTTAAGCATTGATGATAATGCCCTTGACCGGGCTTTGGGTCTGAACTTTTTCACACAAACTTTGTCATTGTCCTCCATTGTCTTGTGGGCATTGGCTAACATTGGAATAGGAATCCACCGCAATGACATCAACGCTGTAAACCGGTTTATGCCCGTGTGATATCCTAAGAGTGAATCAAATTGCATCACTGCAATATCTGTAGACATGCAGCCCACAGTCGTAAAGACTACGGCCGCGCTCAACGTAGAGAGAAAAGTAGCACCGAATCTTGTGTCATGCAATGTTGTTGCATTGGGTTTTTTCAGTACTTGTAGTATTTTGATCGAATTAGATAGTCGCAATATACGCACTTCGCCAATACTTATTGACCTCAACGCTGTGATGTCTAACTTATTGATGCAACTCTCCATTCTTTTTCCTTCCCAGCACAGCGCAACCGATCCAAAAACACAATGCACGTGCTGCTCCAGCTCCGCAGGTCGTACCCTAAAGCGGAATTTGCCGTTGACCGATATGGTGGCTTTGCATTGAACTTCAACCTCAGCTGCTTCATGAATACAACCATCTATCCATTATCTGTATTTGTTTCATCTTCACCAATGTCTGCTTTGGCGATGTGGATGTGGTCAACTCAAACACGAGTGAATCGCGAAACGCCACCAGTCATGACGCCTAGACAAGCCGGGACGCGAAATGCCGAGCAGTTCGTCACTAGGCGATGGCAAAGTACCTGGCAGATACAGCCAACGCCGCGTGTGTATCTTCTCTTCTTTGATCCTTCATTATGTAAATATAATACTTGATCTTAATTCCAATTCTTCTTCTTTCCTCGCCTTTCGCACGTCTCCAAGCAGCTACCTCGTCCCGCCATGACCTGGTTGTCCTCCGGAATCTATCCAAACTTCGTGCGCAATTTTCACAATACCTGGTTGAAGTTCTCTTTGAGCGTCTATCCACAATGCCTTTCCTACGCCAGACTTGGGCCCTCACGGTCAAGAATCTCCGAGTAGCACTGGTGAGAAATTGGGCCTCGACCACGTTGAGGGCGTTTCTGCTGCCTATTGTGTTTGTGAGTAGATTAGAACTCAATGATCGCAAGCATAGCAGCTAACAACTTGGTAGATGTTCTTTGTATCCTACATTAAAAACTTCTTCGTCCCTCCTTCCGAATTTGGCATTGGATCACCCACGCCAGTCCGCAGCTTCATAGACGCCCTCGAAGGGTCCTCCGGTGGACGAGATACTGTCGCATTTGTGAATAATGGACATACCGGTGGCGATATCGAGGCTCTAATCAACTACCTATCGGTCTTTGTTCGAACGGCTGGAAAGAATCCCATAGTTCTGGCGAACGACCAAGCTCTACTCACCACCTGTCGAAGCTCCCTCCGTGGCGCCAGTCAATGCTTCGGGGCCGTATCTTTCCATTCGAGTCCTACAGAAGCTGGGGCGATCTGGAATTACACACTCAGGGCTGATGGCGCTTTAGGGAGCAAGATCTACGTCAACAGGAATGACAATGATGCTGAGACGTACATTTTGCCATTTCAGCATGCGATTGACATGGCCATTGTCAATGAATTCAATGGCTCCGCAAATGGAACGACATTTCCCAGTACTGTTGACGAGTTCCCATTCACGTCGCAGAACCAACAGCAGCGAGCAGACGATATAAGAAGACTGTTTATGAACGCCATTATCAACTTTTTGGGAGTGGCCTATTTCATTGGAATATGTGGCATACTCTATCAATCCACAGGGCATATGGCATCTGAGCGAGAATTGGGCATGTCGCAGCTCATTGAAGCGGTAAGCAATGTCATTTCGTATCCTTGTCTTTGACATTTGAAACCCTTTTCACGTCGATTTTTGAAATCTTGTTTTTGCATTGGAAAGCCAACCAAACTGTATGGAGGCGGATTTTGGTACCTTTGATCTTGATTAGGAACAGCAAAGTTGGGGTCCGGTGTCCAAAACTCCCGGCAAATTTGTTTTTGAAATTGCCAGGAATAGTAAGCTGTTGATATCAATATGAGGATTGTTGTCGAGTTCGGAGATTTGGAGATTCCGCTCCTCCAATCAAGGTTTTCTTTGCGCCACTATTTCAAATTGTGTCAACAGAAACAAGCGGTGCAAACGCTGGGCAAAGAACAGAGTCACAGGGTTCGATCGCGAGCTATGACACGTCAACAGCGGGACGCGATTCTTCCCTTTCTGACAGCATGATCGATGATATGCGTTTCTCGGGAGCAGTTCCTCAATTTCATATCGCAGTGCCAATGTTTCTAGCGATTCGAAAAATTATCTCACCAGGAACTTATCGCCCCTATACAAATTTGAGAATGTCGAATCGTAGTTCTCTGTGCTAATTATGCAACAGATGACTCCAAATCGCCATCGCTGGCATACACAAGCTGCTCGGTTGATAGCGAACCACCTAGCCTTCGACCTCATTTATCTCCCAGGATGGATCATAAGCGGCATAATTCTCAAGGCCCTCGTCCTCACCAAGACGTCCTACGCAATCGTCATATTTCTCCATGTATTTGCAGGCCTCTCTCTCTCGAGCCTGGCAATTCTTGCAGGTAGCCTGTTCCGCAAATCGCAGCTTTCCGGGATTACGACCATCATCGTCTCACTAATTCTAGCAATCATCATACAAGTCGCGGGACCCTCCAGCTCCGGAGCCGTCGCCCTTCTTTCGCTACTTTTCCCACCAATGAACTACACAATCCAGATCATCTATATGGCTTACTTTGAAAAAGTTGGCCGATCAACAGACTTGATTCAAAGCGCGCCCGGCGCGTCATGGGGCATACCCGGTATTGCTTTCTGGGTATTCTTGATCGTTCAGACGCTCGTATTCCCAGTCATTGGTGCAATTATTGAACGCAGTCTCTACGGAACCGCGTCCAAAGCTCGGAAATTCAATTTCGAGGCTTCGGGGTCAACCGCAGCGATTACATTGCGTTCCTTCTCGAGACATTATGCACCAAGCTGGATACGGACGCGGATCACACCACTATTCGGGTCCAAGAGGAGGGAAACGGTCATCGCAGTGAACGACTTGAGTTTGGAGGTACGCAGAGGCCAGATATTCGTGCTGCTTGGTGCGAACGGGTCTGGGAAAAGTACCTCGCTCAATGCCATTGCTGGGTTGGGCACTATTACTTCGGGTGAAATCGATATCGACGGCAGCAATGGGGGCTTAGGGTACTGTCCTCAAGCCAATGTTCTGTGGAAGGAGCTCAATGTCTACGAACATGTGGAAATTTTCAATGGACTGAAGGCTGGACACAAGAAAGCTACGAGAGAGGAAATCATCGAACTCGTGGAGTCAGTCGATTTGGGGCACAAGCTTCACGCCAAATCCAAGGGCCTTTCAGGAGGGCAGATGCGGAAACTCCAGTTGGCGATGATGTTCACAGGAGACAGCAAAGTTTGCCTCGTGGATGAGGTCTCCTCTGGTCTTGACCCTATCTCGAGAAGGAAGATATGGGATATCCTGATACGCGAGCGAGACGCCGGCCGAACCTTCTTGCTTACAACACATTTCCTGGATGAAGCAGACCTCTTGTCGGACGACATTGCAATCATGTCTAAAGGCAACCTCAAAGCTCATGGATCTGCGGTAGAGCTGAAGAACAAGTTGGGTGGCGGATATCGAGTACACATCAACAGTCTACCTGAGCACGGCACAGAGAATGGCACTTCGGCAGCCGCGTATCCCAACGATGTGAAAGTCACTCCCAAGTCACTTGGGGTTGGCACGGTCTACGAATTGGAAGACTCAAACGAGACTGCTGGATTCTTGAACGAGGCCGAACGACAGGGTATCACTGATTACACAGTCAACGGCCCAACAATTGAAGACGTGTTCCTCAAGCTCGCAGAAGAAGTACAAGACGACACTTCGGGCGGTGATGGTCCGGTGCAAATTCAAACAGCAATGCGCACCAAAGCTAACGACAAAGACTCAGCCTCAGAGGATATTCCCGAAACCAAGGAACAAGACAAAGGCCTTGACCTCTTGACAGGCCTCGGAACTTCAATTCCTCGACAAGCATGGATCCTCTTCGGAAAACGATTTGTCATTCTTCGCAGGAACTTCTTTCCTTATATTTTTGCCGTGATAATACCTGTCGCGGGAGCGGGACTAGTCACGTTCTTTTTGAAAAACTTTCAAGCTTTATCGTGTTCTCCAGAAGCTCAAAATTCGAACCCAACGCTTCGTGGATTAGGCATCACCACACCAAACTTGGATGTGCCAATTGGCCCTGCATCGAGAGTCTCGCTGGATACTCTTGCCCGCTTCGCAGGGGGAAACGCATCAGCCTTTCAAATCGTGGACGATTTCGCCGCTTTCAACAGGTACATTGACCAACGCTACCAAAATGTTACCCCAGGGGCCATCTACCTTGGCGGCGATGGGACACCCCCAACCTTCGCGTACATTGCCAACTACGTTCTCTATTACAGTGTTTTGACTCAGAATCTCTTCGATAACCTCCTGACTGGCTCCACCATTACTACGCAATATCAGGAGTTCGCCGTACCGTTCGCGCCTGGTGCTGGCAAAACTCTGCAGCTGATTCTATACTTCGGGCTTTGCATGTCAGCCTATCCAGGATTCTTTGTCCTCTACCCTACGATCGAACGGCTTCGCAAGGTTCGTGCGCTACACTACAGCAATGGCATCTCCGCTGCACCACTCTGGCTTGCATACCTCTGTTTTGACTTTCTTTTCGTCTTATTGATAAGCGTCGTCGTAATCGCTATTTGGGTCGCCATATCAAGCATCTTTTACTACCCAGGATACCTATTCGTCGTGTTCTTTCTCTATGGGATCACTGCGACATTGTTCTCCTACGTTATATCACTCTTTGTTGGATCCTCGCTGGCAGCCTTCGCCTGGGCAGTCGGTGTTCAAGCAGCCCTCTTCTTGGTCTATCTTATCGCATACCTCTCGATTCTCACGTACAGTCCGGCCTACAACATCGACCGCGATTTGCGCATCTCGCATTTCACGATCGCCTTGATTTCACCTTCTGCAAACCTCTGCCGGGCACTGCTCCTCACCCTCAACGAATTCTCCGTCCTTTGTGCTGGGGATTCGACTGCTTCCAACCCTGGAGGAATTCTTTATTTTGGTGGGCCAATCCTGTACCTCATTGTCCAAGCTCTTCTCTTGTTCACTGCGCTTGTGTGGTGGGATAGTGGATACAAGCCAGCAATTCTTCGGCGCTTTTCCAAGAAGAAGACTAGTGACCCGGTGGAAGAACGCATCACGTCTGCTCAGGATGCTGACGTAGCGGCGGAGATCGAACGAGTCGATTCTGTGTCCGCTGGTCTGCGCGTTCAACATCTGTACAAATCGTATGATGGTGTTGAAGTTGTGGAGAATGTCACCTTCAACATTCCCTCGTCGACTGTATTCGCCCTGCTCGGTCCCAATGGCGCAGGGAAATCAACGTGAGCAATTCCGAAGCCACGACCAACGGCTCGCCAATTCATGTCCCCTCAAGAAGCTAAAATTAACCCAATACTTCCTAGTCGACATCGATATCGGTAAATTCTTGGGGAGATTCTTTTTTAAATTACCAGAAATTTATCGAAATCGATCTTGACTTGGGCGTACTCTACTAATATTAGCCTCTCGACGGCGGGCATGAAGTGGTGATCCAGCTGTGACTCCATAATCAAGATACTAGTCTACAATCGTACTGACCTTTTCTTCTAGGACCATAAGTCTGATCCGTGGCGACATTCGACCAGACCACCACGGCGGAGATGTCCTCGTTGAAGGCGTCAGCGTCCAATCCCATCGCGCAGAAGCACGCCGTTACCTTGGCACCTGCGCGCAGTTCGATGCCATGGACTCAATGACACTGATCGAACATCTCCGATTCTATGCAAAAGCCCGTGGTGTGCCAAACCCGGATCACAATATCGAAATCCTAATTGCATCTATGAACCTTCACCCTTACCGCGATCGTCCCGCTCACAAGCTCTCAGGCGGCAACAAAAGGAAGCTGAGTCTCGCCATCGCGCTGATTGGCAACCCAGCCGTTCTGTTGCTAGATGAGCCGAGTTCTGGTATGGACGCCGCGAGTAAGAGATTACTTTGGAAGACATTAGAAGACGTGTCTAAAGGAAGAGCCATGCTGATCACAACACACTCAATGGAGGAAGCAGATAAACTTGCCGACAGAGCTGGAATCATGGCTAAGAAAATGTTGGCGCTCGGAACCTCCTCCTCCCTTCGCAAACGATTTGGGGATAGATGGTACGTCCATCTCGTATTACGAGGCTCCCCCCACGTCTCCGAGACCGAAACCACGCGCGTCAAAGAGTGGCTCATGGAAAGAGTGAACGGTGTGCATGTCGAAGACAGACTTTGGTACGGACAATTGAGGTTTTCGGCTGTGGCGAGCGAGAATAAGTCTATTGCGGGATTATTCACGTTGTTGGAGGAGAATAAGGAAGAATTGGGCTTGGAGTATTATTCTATTAGTCAGGCCACTTTGGACCAGGTGTTTTTGGAGGTGGTGTCGAGACATAATGTTGAAGAGGAGGATAATGAGAAGGTTAGTCCTGGGCAGAAGAAGGGCTTTGGTGCTAGGGTTAGGAAGATTTTGGGCGACGCGTGAGTATTTAGAACGTATTTAGACATAATAATGAATAGATTGATGTACAAGCAGCGAGAGTTTGTCGGTGTTTGGCTAAAGTAGTCGGTAAGGACTAGGAGCTAGGTAATCTTAGATCGATTCAGAATTCGTAAAAAAAAAAAAAATTGGCCAGAAAATTATTGTCCATGCTGTTAGCTCGGATATGGCAAAGCAAGACGGAACATCAGTCCGTTCACCTTCGATAATGTATTTCCAGGATGGTAGGATTTGTCGGCAATACGAAGTTCTCAGTGTCCGTATTCATTAGGACCGAAGTCTATAGTGCAGCTCATCTCTGGCAGCAAAAGCAAGATTATATGCTCAAGATTTGATTATCTATTCTAAGCAATTAATCACGCTGGCCGCGGCAGTCCACCAGCTGGAATAGCAACCAAAACAACTGAAAGAGCCATGATCTGTCCCAAATATTAGCATTCACAAGAAACAATGCGAGAAGGGGAGAATTTAAATCGGCAACTCACCTCAGACTGCTTGCCTGCCTCCAGATCACCGTCATACTTCGAATAATCGTAGTTCCCCTTCACGGACCACGATTGCCCCTTCTTCAACTCCTTCACTTTAACATTCTCACTCGTGCAGCCAGCCATAGAAGAAATGTGACTCTTAGCCACTCTATCACCACCCATCGAAGTTCCTCTATAAAGGTAATCGGGCGATTCTCCATACTTTGCCGTAGCCGTACAAAGTGCATCAGTACCTCCCGCCCGAATTTCAATACCAACACCCCCATCATGCAAATGACCCATAGCCTCAAGGATTTTGCCCTCGAAATTTGGTGCCCAGGGACGACTCTCAATAGCAAACGAACCCATCTCTTTCAACGGTTTCACCTCAGATGAACCACATTGATTCGCATCCAACCAAAGAGGTTTCACTTCCATCCAGCCCTTGGGTAGAGGTCCGTCGATGAAGTCATAGACCATGGTTATGTAGACAACTACATCATCCATGTTCATATTCATAAGCTCAACGAGATATTGGAATTTATCTTCTTTTCGTAGATAATAGCCGCTCCCGGAACTTAGATCTGTACCACCGGGGTTGTAGTTGAAAGGAGTCCGCTCGTTACCGGCCGTGAAGAAGCGTTCGGCTTTTGAGACGGAGGTGCGTACCGGGAAGAAGGGGAGACAGGTTTTTCCTTGGCCGGCAGCATCCCAGCGTGTTGGGCCTGTATTGAAATGAACCATATGATGTAGCCTTTTCCATTAGCCCTTCCCTTCTTGACTTATAGGAAAAAGAACTTTATAACTTACCACATCCCCGTATCAATATTCGCATTTGTACCATTCGGGTACTCCAACCCCGCTGACTGGAATAACAAAGTACATTCCTCACACGGTTTCTCCACGCTGGTATCAGGATAATTTTCCAGCATTCCAGCATGACCACTCGGCGACTTTTTCCCCATGTTGGGGACTTTGTAAGGTCCGGAACGGATCTTGACTCTTTTCGCTCCTGGGATTTTGGACGGTGATTGCTGCACTACTCTCCTAGCTGCTGCTCCGGGCGGATCGGCAACTTTTCCGCCTGGTCCCCTTTCTATAAAATTGTTAGACTTTCGATAGTGAAGCTGGCTGCTTAAAGAATGACTGACGGAATTGGCGTTTCTCCAAGCTTAGTCCACCATGTTGGTTTCTGTTAGGAGCTGCAATGGCAGTGCCCGCAAAAAGCAGGACGAGTAGTCTGATCGATTTCATGGTGCTGATTGCATTCAAAAGAGCAATTTCTAGGGATTGAAAGAAGCCTGGATTTTATTCTTGAAGGTATACCTTTGTACACAGGAGTTATATTATTCCTGCTGACCCGGCTCTCGGTTAGGCTTAGTATACGCAAAACGCACGATCCACTTTCATCTATCAAACGAGATCTAGATGAAGCTTACAGCAGATTTTGATTGGTGTGTCTTCGGCAGCTACCGTATTTAGTAGTTAACCCTTCTTTACAGCTAGTCTCTAGATTAGGCGGGTCTTCAGGAACGCCATGGATATTGAATGGGGAGTTTCATTTAGATGGGAATCGAGAATTCGGCATGTGGGGGTTAGAAGGCCATTGCTGGTGAGAACGACGCTTCCGAATGCGAAAGAAGAGAAGTGGAAAGATGACAAGTAGAAGTGTGGAGAAGAGTTTGGTCACATGTTGTTGGTTTGTTTGAAGTGTTGAAGAAACCATAGGGAGCTTGATGGCGATGGAGGTACATACGCCATGACAGTAGAGCAAACAAAGCGATCGTGAAAGTCAAATAGTCGATGTTGAAAGATCGGTATCATGAGACAACAAAAGTGCTAAACTTTTTGCAACTTGCCTTTGCACGGACCTTCGAACCACCCTCAGAACATGTATAAAACTGCAGCATCAGCAACATTACCACTTTGGCATACCTCTTTCTTTCCACCTGGCGTAAGGTCAGTGTATTTGAAGGACACATAGTTATTTGTTACCGCACTCTTAAGCCTGAAATACCCAGTCTTGTGCCACGCATCCCCTGCAAAGCCCCCAGAAGGTTCAACAACGAAACTGTTCCCATGTCGGGATCATTGCGTGCAGCGGAGACATTGAGCTTCCCACTCGGTGTCTTAGTACTCGCATCTGCATTCAACCAAGACCCATATGCTTGGTTCTGGAACTTGAACGTGGATGATTTGACCGGTGTCACGGTCCAATAATCAGCTGGCACAGCAGTGCCTTGGTAATGGTAGACTTCTTGTGGCCCTGTGATTGGTCCGCCAGAAGGAATGAACTCCGAGTTGCTGGCGTGGAAGCATTCGCCAACCCCACGAGTGAGGAACATTGTTGGAGTGGTGGGAAACTCGCCAATCATTTGGAATGCACCTGATCGGACGAGTTTGATTTGGTTCCTGACGCTGTTGATGTCACCTGTGGGCGCGACTCCAGTACTCGCAAGCAAGACTTCCATCTTGTCGATGTAAGGTCTCAGGACGGTATCGTGGTTGGTTTTGCTTGAGACAGTATTGGCGTAGTTTCGAATTTCCGAGAAGAGGTCGGCTCTACCGCTAGCATCGTCACGAATGAGCTGGGCGAGGATAGCCTTTCCGCCAATCTCAAAGTTGCGGCGTTCTTGAAGAATCTGGTCGATGCCGCATGGAATGAACTTTAATTTGACATTGAAGACGTTTGGCTCGACAACGGCAACGGTATCGTTGTAGACATAGGTATTATTCGTGTTGATCGTGAATCCATTCCAGTGCTTCAGCAATGTTTCCATTGCGAAGAGTTTGACGAACTGGCCGTAGTCCACAACTTGTTTTGCGCCTGCCAGCCCTCCTGTGGCCATCTGTGAAGCTGCCAAAGCAAGATCCTTCTCGTCTGGTGCTATGCCAGACTCGAAACTGATCTTGCCTGATGCGACAATAGCAGGGTCAATATCCTCACCCACCTCAAGCTCGTAGAGATTGCCTCTGTCGTTACCAGCAAAGAGGTTCTTCAAGAATTGCTTCTTGTATGGCTCAAGGTTGACATGGATACCCATATTTGTGCCGTTGACGATGACTTTGCTGAAGTTGCACCGAGCATATGGAAGTCCAGCTTGACGGAATATGTCGTATCCGAGAGGTTGCCGAATGTATGCTGGATCTTGCAAGGAGTTGTTAAGCGTCAATGTTTTTGTTCCGATCAATGACTCTGCTGCTGCCTCGTTTTCTTTGACGGTGTGACCAAAGTCGAGACGAAACGATGGTTTGGTCGTGCTGAACGATCCACAGTATGACTTCTTGATTATGCCAACATTTGAGAAGGTGACTGATTGTGGAAACTTTGTGCCAAATACTGTGACGGAAGTGGTGTCGAATCACTTGAAGCGATTTCCGATGAAGCCAAAGTTACATCGCCCGTCAAGAGGCTCCGCATGCATCAGGTCTGCCCAGTCTTGGGGTGCCATAGTGATGTTAATGTTAATAAGGTTGTCGATGCTATAGAAGCTGTTGAGAAGATCTTGTAGTTTGTTCATTCTTGCTTTTATTTTTTGTAGAATTTATGTGCAGATATTTGAACGATACTCTATTCTGCAACAGAGGAGGGAGGCTACCATTTTAACTCCCAAACTGGAATCCATGGGGCGAGGACATGCGGCCCGGATCGCACTACAGGGAAGTGGAGAATCATGCCACCGGATACACGACCACCTTCTTCAGTTGAATTGAGCGTATAGCTTTCTCGTTGGATGTCACAAAGCATTCAAGTTGTCAGCAAGCCAAGACAACAGGAGAGTATTATGCACGAATAAACAAATCAGGAGACAAAGAGAAAAATAGAAGGCACATAGCCAAGAGAAATACGGGTGACAGCTAAAAGAAATTACAAATGCAAGCCTACTCATCCTGTGAATGCTGCTCAACATGAAGAAGACTCAGGCAGATTCTATCTCAGAAGCTTCTTAGCTGATCGGGCCATGAGCGTCTGCTATCGGAACGCCGATTGTGGCATCGAGAGAATCGAGTAGAGATATAGTACGATGTCTACATGCAATATTTTTGATGTCGACGATGGTGTTCACGATGATCGAGATGATGTTGTTGTGTCGATCGAAAAGAGAACGTATCGCGCTTCAGCTTTCCCGATTTGGACTACCACGTGACCTTCAATACGTTGACACCAATTTTCCTCTTCTCCCTTCTTCTTCCTCACTCCCAACCTTCTATTTTCCATCACTTCAGGATCGATAATCCACCATCGATACCCTCTTATAATTATGGTTATCGGAGCTGACACATCCCCAAATAGGCAATCTCGTGTCATCTCCAGTTCCACAGTATATCTTCAAAACACCTCGCAAAGCGAAAGCGATGAAGAGCGCCCACTGGCAAAGGCACCAGCATATCGGCCCTCGAAATATAGCACGCTGTGATAACACAAAGACCACTTTAAGATCCGTCCGTAAGCACCTCGGCACGTATTCCACATCCGTATTACGCTATCGCGAATCACAAGGCTTCCCGTCCCGCTACCATGTTGATAAGAAGGAGTTCTCGCGAGAAAGTTGCTCACATACTTTCAGACTTCCTTGAAAGGGTGTTTGGCTCGCGATATGATGTGGGCTTAAGGTTTGTTCTGGCGAGCTCGGATGCGTTTCTTGGGTCCGATGGATAGTAGCACGTTTCCTCCGTGCTCCGGCCGTGGAATATGAAGTTTATTATATCTCATATAGGTTGAATGGATGTCCAACTCTATCTGTTTGCTTCTGATTCCTTTCCTTCTCTTCACCATTCTCTCACTGTCCACTCATACACGAGATTTCGTAACATCAAAATGGCAACAGAAAGCAAACAGCGCGGGCCTCTAGACCCAGAACTCCCAAGCCTCAAAACAGACTTCTCCCAATCCTACTCAACAGCATCTCTCAAAAACAAAACAGCACTCATCACTGGCGGTGCGACAGGAATAGGTCAAGGCATCGCAATCGCCTTTGCAGAAGCAGGCGCCTACGTCACAATCGCAGACATAAACACCACCGAGGCTACATCCACCGTTCAATCCCTCACAGCAGCAGGTTACCACGCCCAATTCATCCACTGCGACGTCTCATCCTGGGATGCCTTGGTCGCAGCTTTCAAATCTGCAATTGATTTCTCCCCAGAAAAAACACTAGACATCGTCATCCCCGCCGCCGGAATCTCAAACCCCGGAATCAGGAGCTGGCTCCACGAAGCCAAAACAAATGAAGATGGAGACCCAGAACCTCTCCCCCTAAAAGTCCTCGATATCAATTTAGACGCTGTATTCAACACCGCACACCTGGCAATGTTCTACTTCAAGAAACACCCTGACCCCTCAGGCTCAGAAAAACAAATTATCTTCGTGGCCTCAATGGGCGGATACACATCTATGACCGGCGTCCTAGATTACTGCACTTCCAAATGGGCAGTACGAGGCTTATTCAGAGCACTAAGGGGAGCGAGATGGTTCATGGGTGACCAGGGTCCTCCACTGCGGTGTAATTTGATTGCGCCAACGTTTGTAAGGACGCCGATGACGAAGCCGTTTTGGGGGTATATGGAGAAATTGGGAGTAAAGATGGCGGAGGTTAGTGACTGCACTGATGTGCTTTTGAGGATGGCTTGTGATGAGAATGTTGTTGGTATGTTGACTATACCATCTCTTCTTCCCTCTCCATTGCTGACGTAGTTTTTAGGGCGCGCCGCAGCTATCGCGGGCGACAAAGCCTCTTTTGATCTCTGCGACGATGCCGAGGGTCTCGATGCCGGTCGCGAAGTTGGCTTGAGCATCAGCGAGAACAGGTTCGGATATGCAGCTCCAACTAAAGAGGAAGCGCCTCCTGCTCCGCCAGCGGAAGTAAAGACTGAGGTGCCAATGGATGAGGTTAGTGCTATTGTCGCGTGAGATTGAGGATATATACTGAGATTTTGAAAGATGGCAGGACCTGGGAGGCTTTGGGGTATCCTAGCTTGCTAGAGCAGGTACAAAAAAATTCATCAAGCATTGATTGAGTTTCTCAAAGAGAAAAAATTGGGTACGTGAAGCAAGTTGATCCCGCGAGTGGGGCAGTTTTCTAGGAGCCAAGATACCATTTTGTACCAGGAGTTTGGGAGGGGGTTGATTGAAGGTTTCTGTAATTTCAGAAAATTATATGTACACATACGATTTAAGACAAAATCAAAGCACCGCCGATAATAGCCAACAATCTCAGGTACCCTTTCAGTTTACTAAACTCTTCAAATCGAAGCAATCCCGTCCTCATTTAGTCGTCCCACAATTCTCGCTCCTCCTCATGATCAACAACCTCGATCTCACCCTCGTCCTCTTCCCGCCCTCTCTTTCCACTCATTCTCCCTTCCAATTCTCTACTCCAAACCCTGGCCATCTCAGCACATTGCCTTCTCAAACCCCACCCCCTCGGCTCCCAAACAATCCTCACATCCCCACCAACCACAACCTCACGAAACTGCCTCGTAGCCGCCTTAAACATCCTAACATGCGGGCACGCCTCCCCCTCATCATGCTTCTGACAAGAAATCACAATACACTGCGTAATCACAACCTCCAACCTCAAAATCGTCTCATTACGGCGTAACTCATCAACCCAAGCTTTCAAGTCCTTCCCTGGCTGTTTGGGCAATTTCGGTTTCCCACCTTCGCGATTATACCCTTTTGTTCCACAAACGGAAGGGATCATGCAATGGACACTGAGCTTGTGCGCTGTGCGTAGGATCTCTGCTTCGTGTGGAGTGGGATCATGAGAGAGGAAATCCAACGTGATTGATCCGGTGGACAAGATTAAGTTTGAGTACTCGGCAAAGATTTGTTTGTTGAGGTGGAGCAAGACGTTTCCAGCAAATCTTGAGCGAGGTTTCCAATCTGGGGGTGGAGTGAGTTTGATTCGGGGGCCACCTTGGACACAAATATAGATTGTTTCTCGGAGTTCGAGGGGGAGTGCGAGGAAAGTCGATGGTTTATTATCGACAGATGAAGGAGCCATGATCTCAACTGCTGCTGATGTGGTCGTGTCATTGTGCATTTTCGGGGTCGAGTTTAATTTCGATGGAAACAGCGAGGCTGGGATATGTCCATCCACTAGACGTTGCACACTTGCTAACAGCGAGGAAGTTTTTTCTTGATCCATGGCTGTATGATTTAACCGAAGGTGGAAATTGATGAAAGATGGGAGACAAGGGGTCTGGTGATGGATTATAGTTTAATGAGAAGGAATGCTGGAACACAGCCACCAACACGTGACACAATGCAAGGCCGAAGTGTGACTCATTTTTATTGTTCAGCCTTACATTCGAAAGCCGAATTTCTCTTACATGAATACGCGCACTCAAAATCCTGTGATCTCCGCTCCAATATCAATTTTGTTTCCGGAGCTCATAGAAGGTTCTCCTGAAGAACTGTCAGTAAAAATGTTTGAAATGGACTGAAGGCAGTATTAGTCAAAAAAGTTGGAAATTCCTTTATGATCAATCTTGAAAAGGGGAAGGTTGAAAATGATAGGGAACTAACAATTTCAAAATCCGCTCCAAATTCCCGCCCCATTCATAATGGGGATATTTTCCAAACCAGCCCTTATTTCGTCCAAAGATGCAACCACAATGTCCAAAAAGCGATTCAAAGATGCCCTCCTACCGTTCCAAATCCTCCACTCTTGCATACGGACCAAGTGCCAATAGCTCGGTGACCTTATCATTCATCTCCACAAATGTGCAAATTCCACCACGCTCATTTTGAAAGTATCCTTGCTCTTCGATGCCAACCTTGTTCTCTGTCTCCTCGTCAGGCTCTGCGCTGGAATAACCGCTATCATTTAGTGAATCGTCTCCCGTATCGGTAGCCGAGATTTGTAGGCCCGAGAGGTCGACTTCATTGAGGTCAAGATCAGAACCCATCCTACAAAGACTTCGTAAGTAAGAGTCGAGATCAACCAGCAAGAGACACAAACTCATCAACATACCAACCATACCTATCGTCAAAAAAATCCATGAAAGTGCCTCCGTCAACATCCCTCTCATCCTCAGCCTGGTCAGAATCAAATTCCTCCAACACCTCATTCCAATCTACCTCCTCCACCTCTTCCACATCTTCAGGCCTAACCTCATTCCGCAACGGACTCCCACCTTGCCTCCTCTTCCTGACCAACTCACACCTAGTAATCGGTCCTTTTCTCCCCTCCGGCGGAAACATCTTGCGACATTCCCACTCCTCCTTCTCCCTCTCAACCCTCAACCCCTCAATCAACTCATCCATCGCCCCACTGACACGAACACCCATCTTCATCGCCTCAGCTTTTACTTTAGCAACCTCCTTCTCCCACTTCCTCTTCACAACACCAAACCGACACGGGCCACATCTAGTTTGGAGATTGATTTCGAGGGTCACGTGGGCTTTGCAGGCGGCGACTTCGTAGTATGGTGTATCCTGCTTCGTGTACACAGGCGTCCAGTCATATCCTTCGTTGTAAGGTAAATTTGTTGATTTCCTGCGCGTTTGTTTGATTCGCGTGGCTAGGCATTTAGAATGCAAAACCAGATCGCCGTGACAGCACGAGTACCAGAGGCGGTGGATATGGCACATGGTGTGCGCTGGCTCTTTGCAAAAGTTTTGTAATGTGACGGAAGATGAAGATCTCCAATAAGTGAAGACGCAATTGCAAAATAGGAGGTTCAACTCGCAGGTAGCAAAGAAGAAAAGATGACATCCATCATGTGATTGATTTAATCGAAGAACGAGCCCGCCATTGAGACAGTGTTGGAAAAAGTGAAAAATAAGTGAAGTTAAAAATGAGGATGAGGTGAAGTGCTGGGTTACCACCAAAGATCACGCAAGGCAAGAGTTACACAAGACTCTCACGCCCTCACGCCACTCCACTCAGTGACATCCTCTCACACGACCGTCTCACACGGGACAAATCTCGATCAACACGACAATGTTGCAAGACACGACTGTTTCGAGCCGGTCGTAGTTGAAATAATCAATTGACTCCGTTATCTAAGCAATGCCATTTTTTCCCTGCACCCATCAATCCAACCCTTCTATCTCGCCGACGACCATGCGCGCTGAGCCAGAATTAAGATACAAATGAAAAACCGAACAATGTACTTTATCACAGGATAAAATAGAGTATCTAGCCCCAGGCAAGCAAAGAGGGCCGAACATCCTAGCTCAGCCAAGTGGAAACAAAAGGATACCCCATGTGAGCACAATCGATTAGAATGCGCCCTGCGATCGATTGCTCCAGAAATTGTACAAGAAGGGGTATGATGATGCAAAATGAAAATGTAAAGAATAAGGAAATGAATACCATTGTCCAACTTGGACTTAGTATTTGATGATGATGGGAGCGGCAGACGATCCTCGCGCTTCCATCACACCGGTCTTTATCCCGCCAGCCTCAACAGTGTCCATCCAGGTCTTGGGTTGACGATTGGCTTTGTTGTTAATCTCCAGCTTACTCAAGACACGTCGGAGGCGAGAAATTGGTTCTTTCCTCTGAGGCATCACGGGAAGGGCAGTAATTTCAACCTTGTTCGAGAAATGGGCGTCTTGCACTCGACCCATGATATCAGTGCTGATCTTCCGACTGAAATTTAGTGTCCTACCATCCTGCGTAGTGGGTCGTGTTTGATTCGAGCTGTCTGAGAGATGTCGCTGGTGGCTGAGACTTGTTGTCGACTTGGTATAGCTCTTGATTTTCTGCATGCGTTGATGCTTCTCCAGACGCTCACTGACCTTGTTAAGATCCACGTTGCTCTCCTGTTTGACCAATCGTTCTGCCGCTCTATTGAGGTCGACACTACGTTGAGCTCCGACGGAGCTGGAACTTGCTGGCGAAAAGCAGGAATCTGTGCTGCTTGTCTTGGAATGATGAGGGCGCAAAGCTGGGATTGCGCGGATCTCGGGCGTTTCGGTGATTCGCCGGACTTGTGATTTGGCAATTGGTACGGTTCTGCTGGGCGGGCTTGGTGGACTGCGCTCAACTTTTGTTGGTTCGGCGGAGGCTTGTAGTCGTGGCATAGGTCTGGATACAGTGGCAATTGGCTCAGTAGCGGGCTCTTGTGTTGGTAGGGGTATTACTGATTTGCGGGTCGCAGTCGAAGACTTGGTGCCTTTGCTTTTCTTGGTGCCTTTCATAAGCATGGAAATGTGCTGTCCGCTCTTTGGTTGAGGGTCCTTCCAAGTGTCGAGACTAGGGAGAGAAGGCAATCCTTTGTTCAAGTTGATGGCCGCTGGCCCAGTGTCATGTGCCTCTTGCTCTCTGGAATGCTCCTCTCCTGTCATATCCGAGAAGCTGCTTTTACTGGATTTGCGTCGTAGTCCATTCCAGCTTCGCCATCCTTGAACAGACGAGCTGCGTATACTTCCGGATCCCTGTCGATCACGAGATAGAGAAGTGCGAGGTTGAGAGTTGCTAGTTGTAGGTCGTGCTCCTGATGATGAACCAGGTCGGACTCCAGAGGATGAGCCAGGCCTGACAAACTCGCGGACCTCACTAATCCACCCTCGCGTACTAGATCTACTGGGTGGTGGTTGAGGAGCTTGTGTGGTTTGAGCATGTTGCCTGCGTTTCTCCAACTCTTGCCTCATCCAGATTGCTGCCTCTGTATCAGCCTGGTGCTGAGCAGCTCGATATGCCTCATTGTCCAGAACAAGCTGAGAAGCACGTTTGGAGATGTGGGATGGCGTGAGTTCCGCAGAGGTCATGGCCGTGGAAGCATAGTTGAAGTGGCGGTCGGTTGAGGCAGTCTTCGGCGTGGCAGAGCTCATCTCGCTTGCGCTGTCGAATGGTGCGGTCCTTGGGCGATCGGGAGGACACATCAGAAGAGGATTCATTGTGGTATTGATCCGCGTGCTGACCGAGTCCTTCCGAGGTTGGAAGGCCTGTCCCTCCCGTGGACTGAAGCTGTCGTGAGATGGCTCACGGTGCCGTCGAGCAGCCGTTTGAGGCACATCCTGGGCAACTGGAATCTTGTAGGAGTCCTCGCTGTGGCGAGCCTCGGGTTTCGAGGACTGTCTATTGGGAATGTGAGACGGTGGCTGGCTTGATTGAGCATTGGTGATGCTGTGTGTTCGGACTGGCTTAGGCGCTGGTACTGCGTCTGGTTTCGTTGCTATTGCTTTAGTTGCGTGCAAAGGTTGGAAATTCAGCTTCTGCTCTGGCTCGTCGTTCTCTTTGACAATCTGAGCACAAGCATTGTGAAGCTCCCTCTCCGTTCTTGAATCGAGCGGGCGTCGATAGATGAATGGAGACAGAGGAGGCGAGATGGGCGTCTCTCCGAAATCAATATTACCGTTTAGTGCTTCTTTCAATGCTCTGTTGTCCGCCCGCGAGGGGATTTTCTGCACATGGTAAGCTATCGGAGCATTTTGCGGCGCGGTCCCGTTGCCTAGTGTAATGCTTACCAGAGGAGCGAGGCCAAATGAGAACTTTCGCTTCATGATGGGCGTATATTTGTATCACGAGGGAGTTCTCTGGAGAAAGAAGTCGGAAGCTGAAGGGAAGATGGCGTCTCTGAGTTTTCGTCCAAGATCCAGGCTCGTATTATTAGATGGCCAGCATCGGGAAGCACTGGTGGAGCTGATATAAGGCTGATGTTATACGAATGGGTCAGGCGAGTATCGTGGATGGTGCAAACACGAAGGACATGGTCGCACTGCGGAAGAAGAATCGAAGATGAATAAAAAGAAGTCAAAGTGAAGTACTTAGCCAGGTCAATGGCAATGTGAATGTAAGGTGGAAGCCAGTGCGGCGGAGAGTTCCTGCTCGCCAGGAGGAAAAGCAGGAGTACTTCAACGATCCAAGCTCTCCGTTGGCTGCAGATAAACGTGATGGGGAACGGCTGCTAACGGGCTAGTGCCTTGATGAAACACCAGGCCAAAGAGTCTCACCACAGCTGTGAGCAGATACCCCTTGCGGATGAACAACTCTGTAAAGATTGCCCTCTTCTACAGATCGCCGCAAGTCTCACCAAAATAACCGAAGCTGTGCGACCGACCCAACCCAGTCTTGTCCGGCGACGCTTTGTTTCAAGCATCCAAATCCTGAAAACAATTTTGTTTCTTTTCTGCCGTGCGCCGTACCCTTCGGATGGCGTAAAAGGTAACTTTTTCTTCTTGCATGTGGAGTGCCTTAACGCGGCCCGCTAGCAAACCACCATCAACATTCAAGCCTTCGCGCATATCCCAATGAAAAACGCGGTACTTCTTTCCATGCGGTCTTCCCGTTGTGGTGTGGATGCAGCGGGATTCTCACGAACTACAGTTCAGTGGCCAATTTCCCAAGAAGGACCTGTCAGAAATCGAGAGGGAGTTGTCATCTGCTCATACAATCCGCTCCATGGTAGATCTCGTCTCCTGCTGGCCATGGGCTTTTCACGTTGCGTTGTGCATCATACATCTGTCGGTGGATTGGCCCAACAGGCCCTGAACTCCCAATCTAGCTCTATGTCCTGTAGTTGACCCTTGCCTCGGTCACAACTTGTATGCCAGGTCGCTCACTGCATAAGGTATGATCCCATGAATTTCTCGGAGTGGAGAAGCAATTTCATTGACCTAACCTACAATCAACATGATCAAAACAGTTGCAGCGACTAGGTATTTTCGAAGCTATATCATCGATCCGTTTGTTCATCGAGCGTCTCGTTTTGCAGATTTTCACACTGTGACCTTGGAGTACTCACACCGCCTGTCCTGATTTTCGACAGGCTGTCCCTTATCTAGCACATGATTGTATCGAAGGAGCTCAACGGTATAGTCTCACACTGTGGATATGTATACGTAGGCCGATTCGACGTTTTTAACCAGGATTGATGAATTTGGGATACAGTATTCATAAGAGCTCCATTGTTCTATAATAAAGCTGCGTATCTATCGTCGAAAGCATTGCTCTTCAACTTCAAAGATTGCTTGGCTAATACGAAATCATCGGAGCAATAACCTTGCAACGATCAGGGCTCTGTTTCTAATCTTCCAAACATTTTCCGACAGTGGATACTAGGAAAGGGCATCTCACTCCAAACAATTGCCCTTGAAATAATCCAAATCCTCAGGTCATCTGTTTGTCACACAAGGCGACTCGTCGATAGACCCGCTGTCTTGTCCGTATTACAAACACAGGCATAAAACATGTTGTTCTTGGACAACGTGCTTGTGTACTGTGGCTAAGATGCTTGTCACGGAGAAAAGGATACCTACAAGCTATTCTCAAAATTACCAATATCAGAAATGAGATGTAATTCCTGGAAATGCCACAACTTGATCGATCGATGCGAGAAGATGCGAACACGGAGTTCAGGTGAATGTGGAAATTGCTTGGAGCATGGACATGGTGATACAACCTCCATAGTCAGAATAGCACAATTGCCGTGCCTCGTCACACAACAATTGGATGAGGAATTCTATGTTTAATTGCTTCTCTACCACATCTCGAAGAACAAACAAAGGACAAAGCCATTCACGACATGTGATATGTGATTGTATCTTCCGGTTAGAGGCCGCCAATGTTGACCCACTTTCCCGTTGCACTTGTTCATGCTTTCTTTTTTTCTTTCCTGTCGGAATAGAAACATCTTCCCGAACAATATCATGGTAGAAAGATCAAATTTGATCTGTGGGAAACAACTCCATCCTTGTCGCGTTCTCAGTTGTCGGAGGCGTTTGGGTGTCTTCATTGGGGAAGGCTTCCCCACCACATGATGGCCTGCGAACATGGTATCGTGAACGATCGTTCGAGAAGTCAACCTTGGGGCGTCATTGAAGGCTACAACCCACAAACCTAAAGTGGTACAGCTAGCGACAATATCGCTCACCTTTCCATCTTCTTACTCAATAGAATGAGCTTCATCTACTACGGCTTCCGCGATCCACGCACCCACGAAGATACATGACGAGCCGAACCATGATGGAACAGCCTATGGCTGGCGCATCAGAAACACACGAATCATCCTCAAACATCCTACCGACATACACTGCAACCCTACGTATATCTGCCTTTGATATCCTTATCGACCCAGATCTCCCAGACCGTAATCACGATTCGCCACCCGCACTCGAAGAACTCCCGGCCTACACCGCAGAGATAGCACCTGCCTACGAAGAGCGACAGAATCTTGAGCCTGTATTATCCTACTGCTTCTACTCAATCGCACGAAAGCTTCAAATCATCACTCCTGCCACGCGCGCCACGCTCAATCGTCCTCGTTACCGCATCACGCAACGCTCGGCTCCCAGTCTCTTCTCGAGGAAGCCTGAATACACTCTTACAAGGTTGTCCTCTGGAGCGGCCGCAGCAGTGGTAGGCTCAAAGGGAAAGGATGTGGCAACCATGAACTTTGACAGGAATGGGGAATTACCTTGGATGCCGCGAGCTACGGTTGTCCACTACGGCACAAGTACCAAGAACCACCCTATTGAGGCACCAAACTTCTCCGATTGGAAGATTAAGATGGATGGAGAGATGTACATCTGGTGTCTTGCGGATAAGCCTACCTCCCTCGTTCTCGTGGAGCAGAGTTCAGCCAGCATTGTTGCTCGCTTCGCGTATTCGAAGTATGGCACTAGTGCCACACGCGGTGCCGAAATGGGTCAGATGGACTTTTTTGGTGGGAATAGGAATGATGATCAGAGTTGGGTTGAGCTTGTGTTTGCGACTTGTATGGTCGCTATGCAGCATTGGAAGAGCATGGGAAAGCATTATAGGAATGATGATGCTGTACCTCGAAGTTGCAGTATTGTCGGCATGGGCGGCTCTGGCGATGGAAGAGCACACTTTCGTAGAGCTTCGAGTTTTTTTTGAGTGAGTGAGTGAGTGCCTGTCATGAACATGTACTTCATCGCAAGATGTTAGCCATGCTTGTGTCTTCGCAATTACTGCAAACTTGCCCGTTGATGCGATCCCAATTTACATCCACTATACTATCACTGTTAATTCCTTGGTCACGATCATGAAAGCACCTCATTTGGCTTCTGGTAGATTAAATTGAAGCAAATTTACCAAGAATAGATCGTTCTCTTATTGTTCGTCTAAGCTTACTCAATTGATCTGCCCGCTTCCTCCAGCGTGTATCGCATCGAGTGTGCGGATATACGATTCAGATCATTTCGCTACAGCCGGCATCGGAACATTTCACGGGAGGATCCGATCGTAGAGTGCAGAGCGCGGGTGATAGCCTATATATATTGCAAAGCAATCTATCGAATCCTAAACATAGCCTCGCAAAAACGACGCGCATTCCTCAACGCATCCTTCGACTGGGATCGATTCCTGCGACCAGGAACAAACACCCAAATCCCATTGTTGCCTATAGAATCTGCTAATAATGGCGAGTCATATGGGCGTATCTGTTATTTGAGAGGTGAGGTTGTATAAGAGCATCTCGTATCGCTCATGGGGAAGAAGCACCAACAACAACAATTCACTTCATCATCAAATCAGTCCCTCTTACGCCCCATATGATATATAAAGACTAATGTCCTCCAACCTCCTCCACCCAACAAACTTCAACGCTCAAAGCCACACACGCAACTCGCCCTCCATAAACACACTTACCTCCAAAACCCCCTCAACAACCATCATGGCACACACTCCAACCATGTCAACCGCCGAACGCTACTTCTGGATCGGAATGCGCATCTTATCCATCTTACTCGCCTTAGGCTCCCTCATAATCTCCCTCCTCTCTCTAAGGGAAAACACAGGCCTGACCTACTTCATCTTCCTCGCCGTCGCTGCCTCTTTCTCCGTCTCTCTCACGCACCTAGTCACACTACCCGGGAACCCCCACGCGCCCTCCCCCTACCAACGCTTCCTCCTCGACACAATCGCCTGGGTGTTTTTCCTCATCAACGCCGTCTCAGTGGTTGTGTATAAGACTGCTACCGACCGTAGGAATTATGGTAGCGATTATGTTGATTTGTATGGTTTGACGTGGGATCCTAAGACTGTTATTTGTCTTGTGTTTTTCTTCGGAGGGGCGGTGGGGCATTTGATATCTTCTGTATATGACCTGGTGGAACTGAGGAGGGCTGGAATGACGGCGTCTGAGGAGGAAGAGGTAGTTGGACTTGGGAGGAAGGCTTATATGAGTGGAGGGGTTAGGTCGTAGAAAGATTTGTGCTTAGGGTTGGGTATGGAGTTCTTGAGGAAATTTAGCGTAGCATTGCCCATTCGGGGGAGGGGGGTGTTTTCTGGATATATAATAGACGTTTTGAGAAATAGCAATATGGCTTTCTTCAAATCATATTCTTGTCCTAGTTGAACATGGCGAAAGATTCTGGAAAGATATCTGGTTAGCCTTGCCAGGGATATTATAGAAAGTAGTAGGCTCTTCAGACTTTTCTCTCGCATTGTATTTCCCTGGGTCTTAAATAGGAAATATCACGTGCTCTATTCTCTATCTTCTATTATTCTTGTCTTCGATGACTGCTTTACAGCTCCGCTATAAACGGAACGTTTTGACTAGAAATCGAGATATCGTCCATAAGAATTACTACCTATCTACATTAAAGTCCTACTATTTGTAGCTAAGGATAATTAGTATAGATTATATTACGTCTCTACTAGGGAAGCGTACATGTCTTCTACTAAATACTTGTAGTAGTAATAATTACTTCCATATATACTTTTATTAAATAATGACTATTGCTTCCTGCTCCCTTGGGCTTACGAACGGAATATGGATGGGCGTTCATCGAGCAGCCCACGTCTTCGCGTCTACGTTTCTTGGTGGACACGACTCACCAACTCAGACCACTTGATCCTCTTCTTGTCATAAATCAGAGTCAACGATTGAGCCAGCAGAACTTCTTGGATGATCCAAAGACGACTCCAGTACCGACGCAAAAGGATCTCGAGTAGGTCCTCTCGGCGCCAAAAGTGTAGTGCTCTCTTATGCTTATGGCTTTCATCCCCCAACCACATCAAGACTTCAGAAGCTTGGGTATAAACCTTGCTCATTAGACCAACTTGGTCATTTCTTTCTTGAGTTGAATTTTGATCAATGCAGATTTGATCAATCCAGACGGGATCTTTATATATCACGGGATCCTTGATCGCTATGCGTAGGAAGTCGTGAAGGTTTTCGCGAACTCGAAACTCTTGACTATCAATGAGAATGTTTGTAGAGGGCTCTAGAGGGCCCCATGTATAAGAAAAAGCGTTGAAATGAGGGTTTGGGAAGTCATCGAGTTTAATGACCGAGATACTGCATTCGATTGTCGGGTCTGAGCGATGTCTGAAGCTTGTTTTCGAAGGTTGAAGTCGGAGGAGGCGAATTTGGGCTTTATCGCGTTGAAGTGTTTGGTAGACCGACATGTTCGTGACCGTCCGGCCTTGACCGAGGTCTCTGTAAAATGGATATATGTGATCTGGAGAAGTTGAAAAAGAGGTGACGATCGATCCTCTCTGTTGCAATGAAGTTATGCAGCAAGAGGCTGAGCAGCTCAGCTTTCATGCAGTACGATACAGCCGATATGATGTGTTCATGTCACCTAGCCAGTGTTGCATCATATGATCAGAACTGGCCGCTACCACATAAATTGATGTCTGGTGCGGGGAGGCTGAAGAGAGAAGGTGATATGTGAAGATGAAGAAAGGGGAGTCGTAGCTGCGGCATTTTACACGACATCTCATGAGCCAATAAGAGACGACCACAATCGCCCAGCGATGAATTCTCATTTTTTATCTTGTATGATTTACAAAGTTGTGTTTCCATTGCAAGAGTTCTCTGGTTTCTGTGTTTTACCCAAAGAGGTAATAACTTTTAATTCAGATCTGAGCGTGTTGGTGGACCAAGATGCGATACCGAAGTCACGATTTGCTCCATTTTTATTTTGGCGACCAATGCGCGGGTGAGATCTCGACGCGACGGAGAATGCATTTTTAACCTCACATATTCTAGCTTTTCGTTATGCCAGGTCGGAGCTTCGAACTCGATCGGGCTTGAGAAGCTTCTCGAATCTTCGAGGACTCGATGGACTCGGAGGAGAGTAATGACCCGGCTGAGATGCATATCCTCTCAGCGATGCGTTTCCATCGGAATGGACGCGTTCAAGGCGAATTTGGGAGCGAGCATCGCACGGGGAGCTACCAGTGGCTCTCTTTCGAGCCAATGTCTTCTACAAACGTGAAGACCTAAGAGCAAGTATGTCTCTAAAGCAGAGGAGGATTACACTACTCAAACGTGATTCCGTCCACATTGGGTACATTTCTTCCAAAGACGTTATAGCTAGTGTCGTCTTCACTACGGTTTCGTCTACTTTTTAAATTTAGGTTCAATTCGACGTCTCCTCCTCTTAAATCTCAACTAAGTACCAACAACAACCAACAATCTTCTTTCACTTATCACTCTTCAGCCACCATGACTTTGATCTTCGATCTCTGCCTGATCGTTTCGAAGCCCTACCAGATCTAGCCACTATCAGGTTTACACCACTATCCAGTCAGATCTGTCCGGGCAGCTTCGGACCCAAAGTACGCCGTCTTGTCCCACCTCAACCCGCACTGTTAACCTACTTCGTTCGAGGATGGCTCTTCCACCCAACAACAACTTCTCTCTTCTTCTTTCACACCTCACTTCCTTCTCTTACTTCCACCATGGCTGATCGGATGACCTTTTTAGAAGACCCCATTCTTGGAGGATATCGTAGACGTCGTCGACCACCAGCAACATCTCAGCCAGCGCGCACTAATTGGCGGGAAAAGTGGGCGCAGATGAACCACAAACCACAGCCAATCTTGTCAAAAGACCCTCCTCGCCGAAGCTCCGAACGACCTACCCAGCCAACTATCAGTCAAGTTCTATATCCCTCCCAGATGCAATCAAGGCCCGCATCCATGGAGGTTGTAGATCTCACTGAAGATGGCGACGACGAAAGCTCCGAGGCCACTCCTCCATACGAAGACTATCCAAATACCCACCAACGCCCTGCACGCTTCGTTTCAAGATCACTCTATGGGGACCAGGTTTCCAGACTTCCACCACGCTACAATGTTGAATTCCAAGGCCTTTCAAACTCCAGTCGAAACCGAAATTATGCGAGCCGACCTCCCCAGCAGGATTGGGATGATCAAGAACCCCAGTTCGACAATCATGGCTCTGAACAAGCATGGAAAGAGTCACCGGAATGGCAGTACACCACCCATCAATACGATCAAGACCCTGACCACCACGAAGAGCTTGCCAAACGGCAGCCCTGGCACCAGAGATCATACGAGTCTCTTCATCAGCGACAGTCAATGTCCCATGGAAGTGGTTACTACGAACAATTTCCAGCCAAGCCATCCGACGAGGAAGCAGATGGTGGAAGATTTGAACCGCCTAGCTTTCAGCGTCGAGTCAGAAATCTTACCGCTGATGCCTTCCCACGACATGCAAACCACAGCTCCCATTCTGGAGATCAAAAGGACCGGAATGTGAAACAATGGCTGAAGACTTCCGTTCCTCAACCTCCAGCCCCGTATCATTTCGATAATCAACATCGTTCCACTCAGTTAAATCCTCGCAATCAAGATAATGGATTTGAGGTGCAAATCCCAGACTCACAAAGTTCTTCAACCTTGGACGATCGTGCCGATGGTCACGATGGGTTGCTGGAAAATAGCGAGGGCAACAACAGCTATTCCACTTTGAGCACGTCCATCCATGTTGCTCCCCCAGTCCTTGATCAGAGGGCACACCGACTCAAAGTGTCACAACGGGAACGATTTGCGCGGATCAGGCTTATGAATGCCCAATCCTGCAAACTCCGCTCACAACCTCCGCCATCTCAAGCAGCAACCCCGCCGCTCCATCCCCATCATGAGCTTTCGCCCGCCTCCAGCTCCAGGGCCCGGCCTAGGAATGAGCGTCAGGACAATCCTTCCGAAGGTGAGCCTGCCAAGAAGCGAAAGGTATCACATCCAGTTGAGACTGAAAGCTCTTTCGATCCATTCGAGCCTCCGCCTAGTATGCAAAAGACTGTGAGATTCCAAGATCAGCGCTTTGAACAGGATGCCACATCTGGAACTGTCATGAACCTCGCTACCAACTCTGGCCACAGAAACCCTGGCTTCCAATCGACGAATTCTCGTTCAATGATATCTGGTCAGAACACTCTCCAAATACCGTCAGAAGTTTCTCGCTTGACGGACGAGGAATTCCAGCGAGCCCATAAAGTAGCGGAGGAACAAATTGCTGCTAAACTAGCGCGAGACCGCGAGAAACTCCTTGAGCAGGACGAGGACCTGCAGAGAGCTCGCCGGGAAGAGCGACAGGCTATGCTCAGGATCGAACTAGATGAAGCAAAGGCCGCTCGCATAGAGGAGTACAGACAGACAATGGCATCCATGAAAGAGAAACAGTACGCCATTGACGAGAAGGCAGCCCAACACAAGGCAGAGGAAGAGAAGCGAAAAGATGCCGAAGCTGAGAAGGAACGTATCGCGAAGAAAGAGAGAGATGTTGCAAATCGTGAGGCTGCTCTACAAAGGACCATCCAGGCTCGGAAAGAAGCGGAGCTGATCAAGGCTCGAAAGGCTGCTGCTATATCAACTTTCCGCCAAGAGTCGAAAGCGCCGCTACCCAACCAGCAACAGCCCGAGAATGGAAACACCCTCAAATCACGAACGGCAATCTTGGGAGGCAAACTACCAGCTCAACTGCCATTTAAGGACAGGCCCGTAGTCATTGCTCGAACATCCCCTAAAACCCCTTCAGATCGACGTAGAGAGGTCAAAGTAGCCAAATCCCGAGCTGAGGCACAAGAACCTCTCGGTCTGCGCCAGAAGGACTTAGCAAACCTGTCTAAGAAAGAGAAGGAACTGCAAAAAGCAGAGACTCAACGAAAGAAGGAAGAGAAGCGGAAACAGAAAGAAGAGGAGAAGAAGTCCAAAGAGCTGCGCCGCGAGGCAAAGCGAAAGGAGAAGGTGAGTTGCTCAAAGTTGTTTCTTGTACAATGCTGACCCAAGAGTAGGAATTAGCAAAAGAAGAAAATCGTCCTCGAAAGCGTCCGGTCAAGTTGCCAAAGCCGGGAACCATTGTGAAGGTAAGTGGATCTGTGCACAATCATTATCAGTTGTGAGTGTAATAATAACCAACAGATGACGACACAGCAACCAACTGAACCCCCGAAGAAAACATTTGGTGGTTTCCAGGAAGATGATTCGGAATCTGGCTCTGCTTCCCCTCCTGATTCGGAATCCGATGAAGATGCATTGTTCTGCAGTGCTCCCAAAGAAACCACAAGTGTCAGCGTCAACAAACCAATGCGCCACGTTGCATGCGTTGAGCACCACTTGGCGAGGAGAAAATGCCCAGTTGATTGCCAAAACTGGAAACCTCGGCTCACCTCGACGCCATCGACAGATAATCCAGAACCACAATCTGTTCTTACAGCTCCCTTCGGCATACTCGCGTCATCGCCCTCAAAAACATCAAACCCGATTTCTCACACTCCAAAGCCCAAATCTAAAGAATTGCACAGCTCCCAAACAATCAACCAGACCCTACATGTCACTAACCGGAGAACAACTGGTGGCAAGACTCTCAATGCTGAAGCCATCGCCGCTTGTCTCGAATCGCTCGAAGAGCTTAGGGGGAGCGAGGAAGAGGAAGAAGCGGATGTCGATTCTGAAATCGAAGAGCTGATCCAACAACGACAAAGGCGACCACACTCGCCTATCTCAGACCGAGATAAGTACCGCTATAGCTACCGAGTCGAACGCAAGACATGGCGTCCGAACTTTCTAGAGGAGATGTCACAATGGATTGTTTGTGGCAGACCTGACTATTCTTCCCTTCAGCAAGCCAACGCCATGGCTGATAAAGAATCAACTCGTCAGCGACATGGCTATTCTTTGCAACCTTATGTGAAGGAATGGAATCGAAAGGAAGGTCCGCATGGCATGGTGGAAATCTATATCGACTGCAGCAACAAGCCCAAGGATCCAGGTTTTGTCAAGATCAGAGTTGTTCGCCAGCTCCGCACTGTAAGTAACGGCGTCCGTCCTGAAACCAAATTTGGTTGGCTCAAGACTACGGTATGGGAAATTCGCAAGACCACTATAATAACAGTAGTCATCTCTCCATCGCCTACGAAAGAGGTTGACCCCTTATTCGAAGAGGAGGAACCTGAAGCGGAGCCTGCAACTGAAACTTATAAGGAAGTCGAGATGTTGGACGACGGTATCTTTACCAACGTGGACGAGGCGAATCGCAAAGCAGCAAATCTCGCCCTCGACATTGCGGCACCCCGGCCGCAGACCAGGAATATGGATGAACAATTGGCGTACCAAAAAAAGCGACAGGAAGAATCAGAGGCTATTTTTGCACTCTGTGATGAATTGGAACAAGATGGGGAAGATGGAACTTTTGAGGCAGAGTTTCAGGTTGAAGGTGGTCCAGATGTTATGACCGTCAAAATCGAGGTCGTTGGTAGAGAGTTGAAGGGACCTAGAAATATTTAGGGATATACGTTCGGGAGAAATCGGACTTTGGAAGGGATCATCACTTGTAAGACCACTGTGATACTGGATTGAGATACTGGACCTTGACTTTTTGCCTGGAACGACGACTTTTCCATGATGGCTTTTCTGGCTCATGTAGGTTTGGGATTTGCGGCAGGTATTTATGGGTTATGGTCATGACACACTTAAAACTCTATCATTCCATCACTCTTCTGACATTGCCAATCACCTCTCTGGTTGACTGTGTTCGACGCGAGCGATCGCAACGTCTCTTCCAAAAGCTTGTGGCGGATCTGTCAACCATGATCGGAGACGGTCCAGTTGCGAAGCTGAGGAAAAGGTATGCAGGCTCCGCGCAGTTGTCAGTAGAAATGGTTATTGAGAATGGAAGAAATGTCTATACTCCCCTTAATAAGGTCGGCGTCCATTATTGAATTATGTTTGCTGAAAAAGCGAAAAGAGGAAAACAGTGAGTGTTGAAACAAGAGAACAGTCACTTGAATTTGGTACTGCAGAGTTCGAAGTACATTGTTCTAGAAATGGTAAAAGAAAAAGGAGAGATGGCTGAATTGTAAGGGGTGATATTGACAAGCCCAGTATGTCACTTCCTTCAGCCGATAGGATGTTTTAGCGCCCCAAATATTGTACGTCGCGGCAGTGCTGAGGCAGTGCTTCAGCAATTGCAACATATAATATCATGCCAAGCCCAGCGACAGTAATCTCAAAAGATCTCAATAATCTTCCACTTACTCCCTGGCCCCCTGTAGTCCATCAAAACCTATCCGAGAGCACACTATCAACTAGGCAGACATGCCGGCTTACAGCTTCGCCTTCGGCCCAGACAATTCATTCTGTCTCACCACTCCAGTGGGCTGCACGTTGTAAGCAGAATCGATGATCAGCACAAGCTTCATAAGTCTAACAGCCAGGATCTAGTTGGGGACTATCAAACGACCTTCTCAATATCCTACGCAACGACACCCAAGCCAAAAACCGATTCGTGAGCATCGGTCCCAACGGAAAATATTTCTACAGTCGTATCAATAGCCAAGGCGACTCGTGGAGTAAGCCCCAGCCCAAGTTTCCTAGACTTGATATGGTATGAGGCTAGCAGGGGGCTAATCTACATAATCCCAGATGGCCACATCGAAGATCACGTGAAACCTTGGTTCGAGCAGAGGTATGCCGCAGGAGATGGTCAATTCCAAGTTTCTTACGGACCGGGTGGTTCTTGGTTTGCTTGTACATCTCAGGGCGGGTACTGGTCTGGAGGTGATATAGCCGATAGCATAGCTCAAGCGACGAAGGATGATTTTTGGCCTGTGATGGGGACGTTGGGTGTTGAGGGTTCCTATGTCCTTGTCGGTAAGAACGGGGGGTGGAAGTGGGATTTGAAAGGCAAGTATGATAAATTGGAGACGATTTTAAAGGAGAATGTGCAGAGGATTAAGGTTTGTTGGTCCCCATTTATTTCTCTGTGCTGTCCACACTTGGTGCGCGTGAACGCTAATATTGCTTCTAGGCTGTAGCATTAGATCCGTTTGAAGAGGGACGATACTTTATTCTATTCGAGGATGGATCATGGGCCTGCTTGCTACATCCACCTCAACTGGACGAAGTAAGGAAAGCTCTGGAGGAGGCTGATGAATATGAATGTCAAATTATTATTCAAGCTGTAGCTATGAAGAGGCAGACGGATGCTCTTTTGGTGGAGCAGAATAGGCGAAATAATGCTATGGTGATGGAGCAGATGGACAAGATGGTCGAGATCTCGCGGCGCAACCTAGCAGGTCATGCTTTGGGGCTTTGAGACAATGTAACTTTGAATGATAGGTATTGTAAATGGAATGTATATGAACCCGTCCGCTTTGGTAATACTGAATCTGAACAAAAACACTTCAAGGGCATCCACAGTCCTTATTAACCTTTGTATCTCTAATAAGAGCAGTACGCTGCTCATCCAGTGCATTACATAAGACTACATACTCCCTTTTCTTCTTCTTCCTTTCTACTAATCCAAATTACCATGCTGCAATCTCCTAAACACAGTGAACATCAGCATCTCGATCTGCATGCCTACGCTCTCTCGTTCAGCAACTTACACAGAAGCTTGAAGATTTCGAGCACACCAATCGAAAACTCTCTGCTGAGATGGCGCTTCTCAAATAATCCAATCAGGACCTTGAACCAGAGAACCAAGCGCAAAAACAGATCATTGCGGAATAGGAGTAGAAAATCAACCCACTCTAACAATTCTACGATGTGAGACGAAAATCGCGTCCGTTTTCCTTCACTTCCCTCGCTACTATCGAGACAGTCATGGCCATCATCACCGCCATCATCACGCCATCACCTTCATCTTACATCTCACCCAATCACCACATCATCACAGAGCAGCGGCACACCGCCAACAGAACTAAAAAATAAAATTAGCCTACTCTACAAACCCTCTCCATGACAATCCCAAACACCAAACAAGCAATGCAAAAAAGTCCCAATAATCCTCACAATCATCTCACACCACTCGGCCCACCCCTTGCTGTACCAACCAACTCTCCATATCGTCCCCTCTCCTTCGTCGTATCATACGCTTGCAACACCCTAGCTTGACTCTCATCCGTCTGCGAGAAAGCATACCCGCGCTGTTTGCGCATACGTTGGACTTGTCGCACTTTACGGATGGCTTTTTGGAATTGTTCCATTCTGATATTACGTTAGCTAGATGTTCTTTTGGAGGGGGGTTTAGCATACCTAGGTCGATAATCCTGAATATTATACTTCTGAATCTCCTGGACATGATGGTAGGGCTGTGGATAATACATCCTCTTCGCACTAAAAGGGACAACATTAGCATCGCCCTCTCACGCTTCGATCACGGTTGACTTACTACTTCCAAGCATAATCCCTCAACAAACAAAGCGGCGGCAAAACGACCGCCATCCCCCAAAACACTGGACTCGTCCAAAGTCTCCCATTAACCCCCGTCCACTCCGTCGAGAAATTAAGCATAGGCGCAACCTGCGCATATACGGGCAAGAAAATCATCCAAATGACAAAACTACCCGGAATAGCGAGGACTGTATACTTCGTCCAAATATTCACCACCAACGCCGCCTTACCCAGGACAGTGAGGAGAGCAGCGGTGTACAAAGCGCCACCCCAAACCCAATGGCCGGCAATCTTGCCGTCACTTTGCGGGAGGTCCCAGGCGAAGATTAGTTCGGAGGCGATGTAGAGGATTAGGGAGTGGTAGAAGCCGTTTGCGACCCAGGACCAGAAGGAGTGCATTTTGAAAAATAGACCTTTCTGGGAGATTTGGTAGAGTTGTGGATAGCGATCTAGTAACCTCGCAGAGACGAATTGGTCGAAGATACCGATGATGAAGGGTGGCAGTACAGTGAAGAGGACGTTGTAGAAGGAGAGGGTCCAGGATTCGAAGATGACTTGGCCGGAGAATCCGTTCTGGAATGAGTACCAGAATTGAGTCATAAAGAGGGCGACATTTTTGTAGAAGGAGTAGAGGATGACTTTCGATATGCGTTGATAACTCCAGGCTCCGTGTACCAGTAGTAATTTTCGGAGGTACTTGAATTGAGCGATGGAAACATCGGCGGAGCGTGCGGCTTGGAGACCTTCAACACCAGAGATACCGACGCCAATATGAGCAGCTTGTATCATGGAGACGTCGTTTGCACCGTCGCCGATGGCGAGGAGGATAGCCTTCAGATGGCGTTTGACGAGTTTGACGACAAGGGCTTTTTGGAGTGGGGAGACACGGCTATTGCTTGTTAGCAGAGCCAACTTGATTGAAACTCAAAATACATACCAGCATATCACTGCTTTGCACATCACAGCGAGATCTAGGAACATCTTCTCCAGATCTTTCTCGAGTGCGTAGGTGAGAGATTTTCCATCAATAATCAAGGCGAGTGTTTCCAATTCGATTCGATCAGCAGCCTGACCACGAATGGCATCGAGTTTCTTCTGCAAATTCAGTCTGGTCGCCTCATGCGTCTCTTCATTGACGATCAACAAGGTCATGTCTTCGCTGATCAACTTGCAACTCATGCCAATATTGATAGCTGTTTCTTGTCTATCACCAGTCAAGACCCAGACCTTGATACCCGCAGTTTGCAAAGTATGAATGGTGTCTGGAACTCCATCTTGTAGCTTGTCTTCAATAGCAGTGGCTCCAAGAAGCGTAAGATCATGTTCAATAATCTCCGCCGCCTTGTCCAGCTCCTCAGCACGATTGCCACTGACAGTCGTCTGCGCTGTGTTGAAAACCTGCCACCACTCCTGGAATTCCTGCTCTGAGACCTCACGGTAGGATAAGCAAAGAGTTCGCAGCCCATCAGCAGCATACTCTTCCAGATGGCGCAGAGTAGCCTCAGCGATGGGATTATTTGGATGTAGACGTTCCATAATGACAGTATCGGCACCTTTGCAGTAAACCCTGATCTTGCCATCCGGACAACGGAAGATGGTCGACATTCGCTTCCTGGTAGAATTGAATTCGCAGACAGCTAGGAGTTCGAACTCAAGCTCTTCTCCATCAACTTCAATGGTCACAGATCGTGGTCGTCGAGCTATGAACCTATAGCCTAGAAGCACTGCGCCTTCGACAAGTGCGCCCTCATCTGGCGATGCGGCCTGATACTTGATGACATCTGGTTTATCCGCGTTGCGTTCCGGGATGACAGTATGGCAAGTCGAGAGCAAAGTCAAGAACTGGGTGATCAATTCACGAGACTGATGCGATTTGCGATTCTCCTTGAGCTGGTTGAAATCATGGATGCCAATCTCCATGCCATCTTGCGACGTTGCTCTTCTGTCCTCAGGAACTTCATCAGCATACTGAATGCCACCAATAGAGCTCTGTCGGAACTCCATCATGTTGCAGGTCAGTGTTCCAGTCTTGTCGGAGAAAATATACTCCACTTGACCAAGTTCTTCCACCAGGGACGAAGTGCGGCAATTGGCAGGTGTATCGGTCTTGTCGTAGTAGATGTCCAGATCCGAATCTATCAGGAAGGCCTGTGCGTACTTGACGATTTCGACCGTCACGAAAAGAGAGATTGGAACCAAATTCGAGTATAAAACCCAATACGTCAGAATGTCGGAAAAGAATTGCTTCGCGCCATTGAAATCGGTATTGCGAAGATACCACATTTTCTTGCCCGTAGTCGATCTGACGACAACGTCTCCGATGGAACTGATAATACTGAGTGAGATGAGGATGGCGCCGAGCATGAGAATCATGTAGTTGAGCCTTCGCTCGACGTCAGTCTTTTTGATGGGCGTTCCAGTGGCATTTCTCATCAATTTCGTCTCATGGCCGGTGAAGACAACCAATCCGTGAACCCAAGGAGTATTTCGTAGAGTAGCTCCTCTAAGCAGTAGTTGATCAGGAGCTAGTGGTAGCTCCTTCTCACCACCGCCAGTCTGCATAGTCAGAGTTCCTTCGTAGGTGTACAAACTGCTGTTTGGCTGTTCTGATCGAACTCTTCCACCCAGCCTGCTAATCTCAGCAGTACTGACCAAATGCGCGGTCTCGGGAATGGCTTGCTTGATTTTGAGATTTGTCTCACCGTCAAGATTGGCGGTTTCGATGTAGCAAAGTCCTTCGGGTTCGGAGCTAGCGAGTAGAATTAGATCGGCCGGAAAGGGCTCCTCAGACTCGACACGAATAATGTCTCCCACAGCCACGTTGATCCACCGAGTGTCCTCAAAGGAAGAGCCACGGATGGCTCTAGCTTTAGAGTGATTCAAACTTGTATCCGACTGTTTTCTTCTGATATCCTCCACACTTTCTTTGATTGCCGAAACCATGAGCACGATGAATAGAGGAACAATAGTGGTATATCGATTCGTCGGCGAAATATTCGGAATCTGCTGGAGAATCGCAGTGAACAAAAAGAAGATGTTGGCGTATTTCGAGAACTGTTCGTACAAAAATTTGGGCACAAAAGTGACCGCATTGTACTTTGCCGTCGAAATATGATTGTCCACATACTTGTTAACCGCATTTGCAGGAGGATTGTTGAGATGTATGATCCTGGGTCCAAGAGTCGAAGGGTCCGGCGCACTACGTCCAAAGCCAAACTTGAATCCACTCCCTCTTCTCTTCTTTGTCGGTGACGCGCCAGCAGTAGGGATAGCTCCAGCTCTTGCAGCTCCAGCACCAGATTCCGTCAAGGGAAGATCCATTTCCGAATACCGCGCCGGTCCCATACCCATCATATGCTTGGCCTTGCCCATCCATCCTCCCCCCAAACTCAATATGCTGTTCCTATTCTGCGCATTCCTCACAGCGCCAGTCGGAGATTCGGGTCCAGTCTCGTCAATGCCTCCAGTGGCATAGTATCCGTCCGTCGACCTGCCATCGTCATGTTCATGATCATCCGTATATCGATTCCACTGGTCGAGATCTGATGTCTGTGAAAACTGCCGCGATCCCGGGGCAAGATAGGGTGCCTGCCCAGCTACAGGCGCAGGCTGATGTGAAGGTCCTGACGCCCCCAGAAAATCATCATACGACACGCTCGGTCGTGATTGCGCCGCATCAGCATGGTCTTCGTTATATCGTCGTAATAGTTCATCATCATTGACTGCAGGACGGGATCCTGAGGAGTAGTATGGCGTGGAGTCGTCGAAGTCGATGAGGTCGTTTGCGGGGGTAGAGTGGGTTCCGGGCGGTCTCCCAGCCATAACGGCGAAGATTGTTGGCTCTTATCTGTAGATGAGATTGTGTGTCGCTCGCCAGTTCATGTTGTTTGAATGCGCCGAGCTGCCCTGGGTCGATGATGAGGCTCTGCTGCTGCTGCTGGAATGGTATGGGGCGTCTTTGTGAGAGGATGCGGAATGGATACGGAGGTAGGGAGTAAGCACGACGATGCTTGTTCGTATCGCGAGAGTGCCAGGTATATGTTGGATGCACAGTGTAGTGTTCCCGGAGGATTCTTGAATTGATTGTCAAATGGGAATTGAATATGTGTTTTGATTATTTAGTAGCTGTAAGTCCTGTCCACGACGAAGCTGACAGGTTACGTTCAGTTCAGCTCCACAGCCTCAATGCCAACCCCAATTAAACGTCAACAAGATTAAAGATCCGCTCATACGCGCGGCGATTGCAAAAATGTCTTGGAAAATAATAATCGGAGCTTTGAAGGCTGTCCATGTATTCTTACATATTCTACAATGCTTCGCCCACGCTGTAGGCCCGAAATGCTACAAGATATACGTCCCACGCAGATCACCTTTCAGGCAGCATGTTTCGAACACCGGCCCAGTATCTATCCAACACCGTCTTCTCGATTTCTTCCTTGGCGAGCCATTTGAAGTCCTTCAGGCCTAGAGAGTTCTTCTCGAGATTGGCCTGTCCAGCCATTATCCTCCCTTTCATGAAGAAAGTCTTTTCGCCCAGCTCCGTGACTCCCTTGTCATTTGTACCCTTCTTTGGGTTGTTGAAACGGTGGAACCCAACAGGCGAGTTTCCAACGATCCAGGTGTTCATGTTGACACCTCCGGACTGAACGAGGATGCGCTCAGCTGCCTGTTGTAAATACGATTAGCTTCATGTATGTAGACATGTACGTCACGATAAACTTGCCTGGTGCAAGCTTTCACGGCCAGTGATTGCATCCGTTGGAAAAGTCCAGTGCCCAGCCTGATTCTGAACCAGAAGATAAAGTGTCCGTTGTAATGACCGATTCAAACTCCTCTGATCATTCGTGCGATCAGCTTCCGTAACTCGAGGCATTGGTCTCACAATAGCCTGTCTCTGTGCCTCCATCGCAGCTTCCTCGCCATCTTTCTGCATTGGATAAATCAGAGAATCCTGCAATAGAGCCTCCGCCTGATGCTCTGGTTCAACCTCCTTTGCGCCAACAAGTAGTTCATCATTCCATCCATCTTCCGAGTACGGATTATATTTTCCAATATCCCTCGCTGCCGTCTGTCGTTCCTTCACTTTGCGTTTCCAATCCAAAATAGCAGGCGTCTGTTTCCGGAAGTAGAAATATTGTGTAAACGGAAGAGCGAGTCGTTCATTCATTCGGCGTTGATAGAGATAGAATGACTTCTCAAAGGGGGTGAGATCGCGTGTGATTTGAGGTGGACGAGAAAGGACGACTCCTGTCCGTAGTTTGTAGGCGAGATTTGTGGATGGAGAGTGATCGACTGGAGGGTCTACTGATTGTGTCGCGAAGGGACGCTCGGCGACTGCTGCTGCGGATGAAGCATGTCGGCGTTGGGCTATCGACTTTCTACACGACTTGCAGATGGGGCCATTGAGCAGTCTCCCTGAGGTCAATTAGTATACATCCATTGGAATTGCTAGTAGCATCACATACCCTGCCCATTGAGCATTGAAGCTACTCCAGTTCGACTCGACTTCATTGGATGCTCAAATGTATAATTGCTCGACTACTTTTGAGAGTCGGAAAAAGATCCACTTGTCGCTCTCACGTGACCCCTCATACAAGTAAAAATTCTCGAGGCGCGACTCTTCATTTCTTTCACCCAGACACCAACTTATCTCCAGATGCTTCGTAACATGACCGCACTCTGGCCATTGACGGTGTCGAGAGTGAATCCCAATGCAGTCTTTTTTCGCTAACGGCGGTCTCTTCTCCAAGGCACGCGGTTAGATAGATCTTGCTTACATTCCCACACACCATATTCTATTCTATTCTACGTATGTCTGCTCTCAGAGCCCTACTTGTGCTTCAGACTGCAAGACGGCGAACCACAGCTTGAACTCTCGAGAGGCTGAGGCGAGGCAGTGGAAGCGGTGAAAGTCGGCCTCGGATTGTATAGCTGAAGGCTTCACATATTGTTGAAAAGGATCATATATCTATTACGTTCCAGCAAGCTATCAACCTGTGCTTGAAGTGCTCCCCCATGATTTCATTGACTACATTCGATTGGTGCAAATGAAATCTGCCTCACTTGACGATCGCTCGCCGTTGGACAGCTCATGCAGCTCCTCATACGAGCTTAACTTGGCCACAACATCTCCAAAGCTGGCAATTAGTTCGAAAGCTGCACACAACTTTCGCCATGGCTGAGGATCATGACACGGGTCAGCGCGACCTCGAAAAGGAACTGACATGCTCTGTATGTGACACCAAGTCTTCACCTCCCCGCCCCCACGTTCGACAGCTAATGGACGTAGATATGCAAAGAAGTCTTGTTCCAACCTTTGACCCTGCTCGACTGTCTACATTCCTTCTGTGGAGGCTGCCTGAAAGAATGGTTCGCCCACCAAGCTTCTGTCGCCCGGAGTCTACACCCATACACCTGCCCGTCATGTCGAGCTTCCGTTCGCCTGACCAGGCCAAATGCAACTGTCACCACGCTTCTGGAGAGTTTCCTGCGCGAGAACCCCTCGAAAGCTAGGAGCGAAGAGGACAAGAAAGAAGAGAGGGAGAAATACAAACCGGGGGATACAATAATGCCTAAGCTCCGTCTTCGAGAGGCGCCTAGGAGTGAGGAGGACCAACGACTGATGGACGAGGTCATGGCGCTCAGTATGGATGAAGCTGGCTTGGGTAGTAACTCCAACACTCTACATGAGCCCGAAAGTGGGAGGACGAGACACAGAAGTCGAGAGAATAGAAATCGGGATCCCTCGAGGAGTCCTGGTCAGGCTCGAGGTGATAGGCAGTCAAGTCATATTCGATCATCACGACCGAGAGGAAGCCGTGGACCGTCGCGAGAGCCGTCTCCACAACGGGAACGAGTGCGACAGGTCGAGCACCAGCATAGCCTGAGGTCTATTCTGAGTGTCTCTGAATTAGACCCTCAAGAAATGCAGGAAGACATCATGCGCCAGATTGCCGAGGAAGGCTTGTTGAATGATATTGATTGGAACAATTTGGACACGGCTCAAGAGGAAGAGTTGAGCGAAATGATAGCTCGAGCCTACCAACAAAGAAGGGAACAGAGACGGCAGGAACGACGGCAGCGAGAGCAAGCTGCTTCGAGTATTCGAGATCGTCCTCGAGACAGAAGTGCCCACAACAGTCCACGGCAGCCAGCGGCTGTTGAGCAACCCTCCCGCCATGCCGAGAGTGCCATTGACGATGATGCTGCTTCCTCACGTGCTCCGGCACGGCCACCAGTCTCAAATCCACATTTGATCGACTCGGCGAATCAAGTACATACTCGCCATCGCCGGACAGGGAGTGGAACCAGTACTCGCTCTTCGACTCGAGTCGATGGTGGAACAGGCGCAACCACTGCCGCTGCTCCCTCCACGGGGTTGGGTATAGAAGGTGTAGCAGCTGCTCCAAGACCCGAAGGACGTCGGAGGCTGTCAAATGAGAGACGGTCGACTGACCCAGAGCGAATACGTACTTCAGCTCATCGCCCTCACGCACAGTCAAATCCATCTGCCCCTGCTGGACCCACTCCAACTTCACCTCGCGACCTGGATCCTGGCACGACTGCCCATAGAAGGCAGAGGTCTGGCAGTAATCCAAGGCCTCAGAGGTCTCCTCTTTTAGCTTCGTCGACGTTCCCTCAGATGAGACCAAATAACAACAGCTCTCCTTCGCTAGTGCCTACCCAGGCCCAAATCACATCAGCTGTTACATCCAGCTCCACGACCACTCCTAATCCCACACGGAATGCTTTAGCACCAGCACCAACTGATGGTCGCCCATCATCTTCATCATCCAGCCACCATCGAGCCACTCTATACACAGAGCCTTCGATATCGTGTGATCGTTGCGGCAAGTCACACATTGAATATGACCTTCACTACAACTGCAGGAAATGCCAAGATGGCAAGTTCAATCTATGTCTACCTTGCTATCGCGCAGGAAAAGGATGTCTTCACTGGTATGGTTTCGGATGGGCTGCCCGGGAGAAGTATGAACGTCTTATGCCACCAGGAGGATATCCTCCTGATCATGAGCCTCCTCACGTCCTAGATGGGCACCGCTACCTGCGTCCACAACATCCTAGAGTTCCTGCAGCGACCCCAGATCAACCAAAACGATCTGTCACGGAGGAAGATCCTGCAAAGAGGCTACAAGATGGAGTTTTCTGCGACATCTGCTCCACCTTCGGAAACCCATGCTACTGGAAATGTGACATTTGTAACGAAGGCGGCTGGGGTTATTGCAATGACTGCGTGAACCAAGGCCGACATTGTACACATCCACTTCTTCCTCTCAAAGCTATTTCGAACGATACATCATGGCGCCCTTCCAGCGGCCTCAATCCACCACAAAACGAGATTGAACCGCCATTGACACCAAAATCAGCATCCATCGTCAAAGGTCTCGGCACAGTCACTATCGCAAATCGCTATTTCAAGCTCCTCCAGTTTTTGACAAAGTGTGATATCTGTACCTACTCCATCTCACCCTCAAACACACGCTTTCATTGTCCCGCTTGCAACGGAGGCGATTACGATATTTGCTCCCCTTGCTACCACACTCAAGTCTCCATGGGTAAAATTTCTGCCGCCAATGGTCCAAATGGATGGCGTCGCTGTCTCCAAGGGCACAGAATGGTCGTCATCGGCTTCGAAGACCGAGACGGCGGACAACGCCGCCTCGTAGAAAGAGATCGAGTCGGCGGCTGTCGTCTCAAAGAAGAAGAAGCCACGTCACCCGCCGACGTAACAGCATCAGGCGGTATCCCCGACTGGAGTTGGAGAGATGCTTCTGGGAACGAGAGGAAGGCCAGAACGGGATATAATGTCTCTGGACGCTTCCCTCCGGATGGTGGGGTGGGACTAAGGGTTGTGGCGAGTTGGGGATATTTTCCTAATTCGGGGGTTGGTGATGAGTTGATGTTTCCGAAGGGGGCGGAGATTAGAGAGGCGGAGGATATCAATGGGGACTGGTTTTGGGGTGGGTATGCGGGAGGGATGGGGTTGTTTCCGGGGAATTATGGGAAGGTGGTTGGGTATGTTACGGATAATGTTTGAGAAGAATGTGCATAGTTGGATGAATATACGCTTTTTAACTTTATTTGTTGGTCCCATCGTGATATCTTTTTCTCCCTAGTTGAATGATTAGAGCCCATGTGATGTCTTTTGGCGATAGTATTCTCATACTCGCTAGGAATTCTGAGAAAGAAGAGAGTTTGCAGATTTCAGATCACGGATACCGCCAGAGATTGAAAATCTACAAGTGGCAGGGGATGAGATTTGAACCGAGTTAATTTCTATCTGAGTACTTTTCTGTATCGTGTTCGAATAGCAGAAGCTCTACAATTATTATTATTATTATCATTATTACTCATTGGTTTATCATTTAACTATCTTTGGACACTTCTTATGCTTGTATACGATCAAATAACTTGATCGACAGCACAGCACAGTACCTGCTTATATTATACTTCCCATGTAGACGAGATAGAGGAAATATCACTACTATTATGCCCTCCCCTCACAAAATCAGTACTTACTCATCATATTCCACGTTCTTGCGAGAAAGAAACCATCAGCTATCGCAACAAGGACACCGATAATTGATAGGAATGTAGCGGTCTCTGTTCATTTCTCTTACCAGGCGAAGGTCAAGAGGATGATGCCTGTTGCGTTGCGAGTTGTCGGACGTCTAGGAGTGAGATGTAGAAATGCGTTATTCAATTAGTGTTGCTGGGATTGGGGGATTAGATTTAGATTAAATTATAGCGTTTGTGATCGGCATTCCGAAGAAGTTTGAGAAACTGATGGGATTGAGGAGGGCTTGGAGACCTGTGATTATGGCGCTGAGGGCGAATGTTATACCGATTAGTTTGAAGGTAGGGAGAAAGCTCATAGTTGATTAGGTGGAGTCTTGGTGTGTGCGAAGTTGATGTGGATATGGATAGATGATGAACAGGAGGAGATCTGTCAATCATTTTGAACGATTTGCTGATATGAGGTCATTCAGGACCGGGCCGAACTGTTCAGTGACACTTTGATTTCGACCTCCAAGCTCTTTGTACATCATATTTTTATTGATTTCGTTGCTTTGAGCTTTTGTCACGTCTTCCTCGGGCCATATCGCTTTACTAGTTGTGATAGCCATGTTGACGTCAACGTCTGCGATGATACTTTTCTCAATCAATCAAGTCATTCACGAATTAGGTATCAAATCAATCCAGTTCGCTTTGACGACCTCTTCCCATTGCCTTGATTATAAGCCAGTAATGTTTGCTTCAAGGTCTTGTATCGGCGATGATTTTGTTGCTGACCAGTCGATATCTCGGTGTACTCGGTCATGCATATGGTGTGGCGTGCAGATGCAGATTTAGAGGGCTCAGAGCTGAAAACGCGCTGTCGGCAGCTCATGCTCTTTCGACTTCATTCACCTTCATGTCATACTCAATGTGCTGTATAGCTCGTTTTGTTTAACCTCTATATTGTTTCTTCTGCCGACCGATTCGCCTCCTGTCCCTTGAGTCCTCGGAGCATATCTGTTGGACAATCTGCAGTACCACCATTGATCACTTCTAGACAAAGGACGAGATCATCTTGAACCTAACCATAGGCTTTAGATGATGCAAGGAATCGCCCGGAGAATTCGATCAACAATATTGAATTGCGTCCAACAAAAACCCCAGAGAGATCGCGGCATTGCATTGAACAGCGCACAAATTCATCATGGACAATATCTCAGTGGTGACGGGCGTTTTCAACACGCTGGCCCTGTCAAGCAAGGCATTCAAAGAAGTCACAGAGTATATGGAAAAATTCACTCAGACACCCAAACATTTTACTGAACTGGCCAAGGAGCTGGCATTAATCGTTGCCACCCTCCATCAGTTGGCACAGGTATTCCAGCTAGATTCAGTGGATACAACCAAGGACGACATGTCCACCATGTTGAGAGTCACGCGACAGATTGAGCCAACGCTAGAGAGCGTTCTTCAAATGATGACGAAGGTTAAGGCCTCACGTATGAGGATCAGGTGGGCCTTCTACGACAAGGAAATACTGGCCATTTTGGATCAGCTGGCTCGACATAAACTCAATTTGGCGATACTTATACAGGTGAGAATGGTAGATATGTAAATCGGGAACACAATCTTCATGGGACATCATCTAATTTCTCCAACCAGACAGTCTAAACGATTCAACCGACGTGAAGTGGACGCTTTCGAGACATCCACGGCGAAATTATCAATCGCTCAGTTGGGAGAACGACTTTCTGGGATTCATTCAGGAGATGGAAAAGCCGTTGGTGATATCCAGAAACAACAAATTCTGGAGGTCAAAGAGTTCAAGGGACTTCTCAAGCTTCGTGAACGGATTTGCTTTGAAAGACTAGATTTCAAAGCTGACCAAAATGTTATATTCCAGATGGCACACATTCCAGTGAGTTTTCTCTACTTGTCGCTGAGAGTTGTATTAGGTTCTCATGAAAATGCAGGCTTCCGAGTCTGGAGAAGCCCCCTTGTGGAGGGACTGGGGCGCTTCGGGAGACATTGATGACGAAATCCAAGCATTCTCGGACTCAGAGGGCATTGAGAATTGGCTAGAGGAGCTAAGTCAATCAAACTCTTCTGAGCCCAAAGGCACAACAAACACAATGAAGATAGTGTAAGCTATAGCGCCATCCCTTCCATCTTAATTATAACTGAACACCCGGTTGGCAGCCTTTGCGCTTCTAAGTCAAATAAGTCGAATTCCCTTCCCTTCTACAGACCAACATTTGTACGTCTCATGATGCACTTGAAGCTGCCGACTTGCTTTTTACATCTATTGCTCAAAGGTAGGCACTTTAGTCTTTTAACCATGTTATCAATCACTAATTCTTGTAACAGGGACTTCCAATTTTATAAGTAAACACACCAAAGAAACAGATGTTGATCTAGCAGGTCTGTTCATCTAGTATAATACTAGAGGTCTCCACAGCTAACATGATTCAGCGTTCGTCTTACGGACACCATTGGCAGTTAATGAAGACTGGACATTAGCACTCTCCTGGGACAGAAAGACTCTGGCCACCAATGGAATCCTACATGGAGCAGATGAAGAAGAGCGATTGGCATTCCTCGACCACATAAAAGACGCACGGGACGATACGTGCCACCCAATGCTTCTTCCTATAATCCTATGCGAAATGTTAGCAGAAGCTGATTCCGATCAAATCAAACTCAATGCCATAGCTCTGAAAAAAATTGAAATGCGGACAATCGTCTCTGGATTGTACGAGTCCGAGAACCTGGCGGTCAGTCAAATTATGCCGACAACTTTGACGTTAGCTGACAAAATCTTTTGATATAGCGTATGAAGCCAGATGACACGACGAGCGCGACCCCTGAGAACGATTTTGCAGACATGACACAGAAGCTCAATTATGTCATATCACGTTTCGCATTCCATGAGATGCGGATGCATGCGAATACAGTGTTGGCAGAGCATATCACGTCACATATGGATTTGATAAGTCCTAAAACAGCACCCAAGGCTGTAGCCACCACCAATGGAAGTAAGGAAAAACAGCCAATCGCTTCGTCAACCGCGTTAGAGGCTTCATCGGCACGATTGAGGGCACGACTTGACCATCTGGAGGCTGAACAGCGTGCCCTGTTGCTAGAAATCTCGTGCAATTCGAAGATTGCGTCAAGCCAGCTTCAAATTGTGAGTGTCACCGAGGTGTTGGACTACTTAGTATACCTAACAGATCATCCCAGGTGTACAATCTGATCGCTCAGCGTGACAACAAGAATAATTTGAAAATGGCCGGTATATCAACCACCATTGCAAATACGACGAAGGAGGACAGCTTTGCTATGCGCACTTTGGCTGTGATGAGTGTTTTGTTTTTGCCAGGCACGTTTATTGCTGTCAGTTCCATCCTGCCCTTTTTATGTACCTGGTTTCTCACACTTCACGCTCTAGTCATTCTTTTCAATGGGCATGTTTGATTGGCAAGCTCCGCAAAGCAAAGGCATCGTTAGCCCTCGCTTTTGGATATACTGGGTTGTCACGGTGCCTTTCACCCTTTTCATACTCGCCTTCTGGCGTTGGTTTCTTGGTGCGCATGCGAAGTCAGAACATCAGCCTTTTGAGGAAAAGATCGCGGCGATATACGGGGAGAAGCTGGATCTGCAGGAGGAGATACAAAACAAAAATGACTTGACCGAGACGACGTTTTGGAGAAGCAAAATACCGTTTGCATTCAAGGAGAAGCTGGATTCGGAAGAATCTGGCACTGATTCGTTGAAGATGAAGGATGCAGATGGCGATTTTGCGATTACTACCAGCGCTGTGCAAGCGGAAGAGTCAGATTCATCTGTGAAGAAGAGGAACGCCCCCGTCCAAGGTCCGCGTCGGTAGGGTCTGGGTTTGGGGGCGCATCACCACGAGCATATGATACATATCCATTGCCTTAATATTCGATCCATCGCTATCCCGGAAGAAGATTGACTTACAATCTCAAACGAATCACACAAATACATCCCACATCAATCATTAACGCTACGCTCCAAATTCACTATTTCCCGGAATCCTACGACTTTTTTTCAGTCCTGGATAGAAAGCTGCTAGCACAATCCTTAGGAAGAAAAATAAGCAATCCCATCACTCAACGCATCATCAATCACCTTCACGCCCGCCACTCCCTGTGCAGTCGTCGCCGCATCCCCCGTCAACTTTGCCTCAACAGCCGCACTAAAAGTGTCATGATCATTCTTCAGCAACTGCAAACTCGCAATCACAACTTGTATCAACCCCGCCTGCACAAATACCGCTTTCTTCGCTTTCAAGGCATCAACACTCTTGGGAATATCAATCGCAACAGAATTCGTCACTGAATTAACGACGGCAATGGAGTCTTGCTCGTCGAGTGTGAGGGAGAGGGTTGCGTCCAAGTAGCCTTTTCGGTTGACGAGGTGGATGTTTACGACGTCGAGGAGGATGGGGATACCGCTTACCAGGCCTGTTAGAAAGGAGCCAGATGTGTATGCGTTTACGTTGATGGTTAGGGTGTTCACAGCGGCGTCAATTGCGTAGATGTCGTTGGCGAGTTGGACGGAGCGTGGACGGAGGGTTGCTGCATAGTTTGTTGATGCGAGGAGTAAGAGAGAGCCAACTTTTGAAAAGAGCATTATAAAAAGCTTTGACTTGTAATTCGATGTTGAAGGGGTAAATTCAGGATACTGTAAGAAGGCATCCATGTGTCGCTTTGTAGTAATTTTTTCAACAAAATGCTTTAGTGGAAGTGGTAATTTCCTCGGCAAACCCCAACTACGGAAAATGACGAAATTCAGGGACGGTCCCCAAATGGTAATTATGAATTGCAGATCTGCACAATCAGATAAAGCGTCAGGATCTAGCCGGCCGAATAACCTACCTCTCACGAGATCGGCTCATGTCACAAGCACAAAGACTTTGCGGGGAAGTCGTTGATCTGCATTGTCAAAAGTCTAGCCTGATGACGGACCGGGCGATCACAGCAGCCAATGAAAGAACTCCGAAGCTAGTGCTAACGGTCGCCTTCGGGACCTGTCTGATGGTAAACGTTGCGTAAGATCTCCTTGGATTAAACCCTTTTCTTTGTACACCGTTCTCTTGGCCAAATGGATTCACCGAGGCAATGTCACTCGTGAACAGGAGTCCAGTCGAGCCTGATTCCAATCAACTATTTTATTGCCGGAGCAAGGTCAACTTATATCAGCCTTCCACTCTTGATAATTTTCAATAGCCCTCAACTCTCCATCTCCACTTTCTTGTTCCTCACCACACCATTATAACCATGCATTTCAAATCCCTCTCCTTAGCAACCTTACTACACGCCTTGCGTATCCTCGCAGCGACAACAGTAGCTCAAGTAAATGCTGATATAATCACCCTTGATGCCTCCGTCAGAACCCTTATCACGTCCGTCCAAAACTACAACGGTGGTCTCATCAACGAAACCGGACTCGCTATCAACCTCGCCCTCGTAATCACCAACACAGCAAAAGGCGGTGCAGACGCCAACGCGCTTCCTCCAATGACTCTCAGCGACAGCGATGCTTACTCTATTATCGATACCGTCAAACAGACGTTGGATGTTGATAATCCGGCTGCAGTGAATGCGTTGATTGCGAAGAAAGGTCTTTTCCAGGAGAGTTTACAGGATCCGCTTGTGAAGGGTTCGTTGGAGGTGTTGTTGAGTGAGCATTTATATTTTTCTGATTCAGTTTTGGAGAGGTGTCCGGAGAGTGCGCTAAACGAGGCGAATGAGGTTGTGGATGTTATTAGTAATGCGTTGGAGATGGGGATTAGTGCGTTTGCGAGTTAGCAGAGGGGATATAAGTTGTTGAAAATGGATTTGTAAAGGAGTTTAGAGAAGGGAGCGAGGTAGGTTCTACTTGATCTAAACCTCCTATTACCCTTCTTTTACCCTTCTTTTGACCTTCTGCAATTGTGTTGATTATATCTCTAGCAAGTGTCTACGAATTCCAAAAAATAGAGTAGTTAGCCTCATATACCACTCGGACGTGTCTTCGTAAAGGAGGTCTACTTGGTAGCTTATTACGAGCGACATTCATTTTTAGTTGCGCAGGCAAAGTTGGATAATCCAACTTCAAATCTCATGGCAATCCTACATCCAGACTCAAATCAACACCTCAGTACTGCCGCAATTATCGGTATTACTATAGGTACCTTTATTCTGGTACTAATTTCCGCTTACTTCTTCTGGATATTCTACCCTCTATAACGACGATCTGCGATACGCACGATTTTTGAGCAATAACAGCAACAGAAGCAAGAAGAAGACGTCAATCGATTCACGAAAGCAGAACTTGAAAGTAACTCAAGACCGCAAGATGTAAAAGATCGAGCTGAGTTGGATGCGTTGGAGCAGGAACCTTTTCAGCTGGACGGTGAGGAACAAGCCGTACGGCCAGCAGAGCTGCACGGGGAAGGACTTGCAGCTGGGTTAGGAGAGGATAGAGAGGTTTTCGAATTGCCAGCGGAGTCTAAGCGAGGTTGACCTGAGGTGCTAGAATGTTATTAACATCTCAACTTTGTCGATATCTGACTTACCCTTGTTCTGTAAGTTCGGACACTGTGTCACTGTTTGTGAATAACAGCCCTCCAAGCGATATCTTGGAAATATTTCAACGAACAAGAGATGCTATCTCCAACGTCTTTCGCCTCAGCCCCTGGAACAATAGACAGACAATTTTGAAAGGTCGAAGAATCCAATTCATCATTGCACGCTCATTCTACACAACGCATCGTCAGCGTCCTTTCTCACCCTTAAAATAATTGTAGTCAAACGCTCGTCTCCAATCCAATCGTCCCACGTCTCAAACTCCCCCTTCTCCTCAATTTCGGCTTCATTTTCCCCCTCACAGCAAGTTTGACTCGAGAGAAATACTCTCTAAAATGCGCGCTCCTCAATCTTTTGAATTTAAATAACGCCTGTTCCAGTGGATCGGATTTAGAGTTGAGATTAAGCGTTGTTTTTGACGCTAAAGTCAGGACCGTTTGCTGGGATTGCCGCCAGTCGTTTCTTTGTCGTGTGACGAGGGTCGAATATGGACTATTTGGTCCTGTGCGAAAGCTTTCGTATAGTGGTGTTTTGATTGTTCGTGGTGGTGTTCTTGGAGGTGGGGTCTTTGGCAACGTCTTTATTTGGGGTTGCGTTTTGGGAGTTATTCTCTTCGACGACGGAGTTTCTTGCAGTGTATTCTCCCGATTTGGTGTTTTCGGGAGCGCACTCGGAGGCGGACCTGGCGAAAATGATTGCCGTGAATGGGAGGTAAGATCCTACTATAGGATCAGAATCACGGAATAGTTCTGTGAAGTAGAAGTGGGACTTACCTTCTGGGCGTGTTTGGTCTGTGATCGTTCAAGTTGGTCCAAAGCCTCTTTTCGCAATTGCTGTTTTACTGGTCTCTCCTCACAAATGGTCTCAAGCCTCCCTGGCGTGCTCTGGGGCGTTTCTGACTTCCTTGACCAATCATTATGAGGCATCGCGGGTGTATAATCGGCCTGAGGCTCCTGGTGCTTATGTTCGGACGAATCTGACCAACTGCTGGGCTCACTTGTCGCACTGTTATTGTCGTCTTCGTCTTTCTCAACGCTACTAGTCGCTGAAGACGATCGTCGCGAATTGGTGTTGTCATCTGGTTCTGGTGACATAGAATCGGCTCGCTTCGGCCTGTAAGGAACTGCAAGCTTCAACTTGGTGCATTCTTCAGGCGGTGTGGCAGTATGGTTTGTGTGGGGTCTGAACGTGGACTCTTCATCTTCGACGGTAGGCTTCGGAGGTGTCGAAGAGTTAGTTGCCGTATTTGGTTGTATGGGTGGGTTGTCTCTCGTGGCCTCTTCGCAAGTTTGATTGCTTCCGTTTTGTGGTGTCGCACGAAGTGTAGTGCTTTCGCTGATAGCATGAGCTGTACACTGCTCTTCCTTTCGAGCCGTTGGATCCTTTTTCCATTTTTTCTCTCGGCGTGTGAGCTCAATTTCCAAGACTCGGGTACCTGGCGGCACTTTCCCGCTCAGACCGTTATCGTCTCGGTCAAAGTAGATACTCCAAAGGTATGGCTCCTCCTCAACGGCGACAAACCCTTCCCAACCTTCAAATGTCAGTCTGCGGTCTTGCCTTGTGCAGTCGAAAGGACCATGGAGATTTGGTTGCGCTTTCGCTCGTATTCCATGCTTGACTTGGTATGTTTCCCTGTCGATGTAGATCCAATTCAACATTGGTTCGACATCTGTTATTGTGGTGACCATTCCCTCGTACTTTTCATCTGGGTATGGGAGATAGTATCCTGCGAACGGGTGTCCAAAGGTATTGTCATCCGCAGTTCCGGTATCCACGTATAACTACAACAAGAATCAGTGCTGACATTTGCGATGAAGTTGACTCATCGCTAGAACTTACCTTGTTATTCACCAAGACGATTTGTCTACTATCGACTTCACGGCCTCGGATAGAAGACTTTACACATGTAGCAATCAAGCCACATCTTCGTGCTCTGTGCTCTTCGCGCTTCTCCTTTTGCTGACTTTGTCGGATAGCTTCCTGCGTCCCAAGTAAGCCTGGAGCGGCAGCAACAAGTAGGATAGTTCCAATGACCATTTTTCTGGTCTCTTCTGTTAGAATTGCGCGAGCATTAAAATGTAGGAGCAGAGCTCACAAGTTTGGTTTGGGAAGATCTCACTTCAATCGTTAACAATCCAATCTAGCAGAGCAGTCTTTCAAGTGTCAAACTTGAAGCTGTGCTTCATCATTGATAAGATTGTGGAGAAGACACGGGTCCAGAACTCATCAGCGCTAGATGGGTTTGTCTGCACTCGTCGGAGGAACGGACCCTTCGCGTGTCGTTATAAACCAGAAAAGATTTCGGGAGGCATAAAATATGGCTTTGCCGCGGATCTGATACATACTTCTCTGGCGTGGTGCGGTCGTGGTGTGATAATGTCGCTATCTAAAGAGTGTCGAAGGCATTATGATCACCCTGGAATTGATAACTTCCAGCATCCAGGAACAGCAACATATTCAACTCTGAGGTAGTAATTCGACGATGGTTTGACAACGCATCGAAACGCACAGACGGATCTAGGAACATCCCTTCGGTGATCTCCCGGTGGTGTGATTCTTCCATTATCTCAGACGGCGTAAGGGTTCCGAAACACACGACGCTCGGCACGACTGTCAAAGATCCCAGTGATTTACCTTTTCAGCCTTTCAACCCCACTCATCCTGACAATTCTAGTTCCGCTTTTCAAGGATTTGTAATGCACTCATGTTGCATTACCAAGGTAGACCCAATCTGTCTCTTCCAATAATGCATTCAAGAATTCCTGATGAACACTGTTTGGGACCGGAATGCTTACATCTAATCGGTCGTGCAGATGCGTCATCGGGTATGAGGGGGAGGCTTTTTGCGTGGTATATGGTTGGGATACTCGCTTCCTGCGGGATGGCGCGTGGCAATGGGAAACCGAAGGTCAATTGACATGATTTGCAGACACTTTGTTTGTATCAGCGACAATTGAGAGGGCCATTGGCTTCTGGGTACATGCCGGCATAAGAAAAATGTCAAAAAGTATCGAATCCGGTCCTCGGTGTTTCAAATTGAGGTATTGTAGGACCGAGATATTGCTCGGGAGTGTGAAATACTGTTTTATAAGTACGGGTACTTGGCCGTCGGCCTTGAGCATCAATAAAAACATCAGCCTCGTCGATTTTTGAACCTGACAGCCCTGTGTGCATCTCTCAATCATCACCTTGTACTCACAAAACTAAAACCATGGCTACTCTGTAAGTGGCGAAGGCTCAAGCATCTTCATTCAATTGCTAATTAGACACCAATTCCAGAAACCGAACTCCGGGCACAAACACATACACTAGCGACTCTGAGGATGGTCAGGCCAATGGCGGACGACGAGGAGTCGGAGGCCTAGTTCCAAGCATGCCGCAAACATCGTTCTCTTCAGCACCAAATATCAATAGCGGAGGCTCTTCTCTCGCTCAACCACCAGGTGGGTGATGAAAAGCCATTCAGACTCACAACTTGGACTGACACCAGAGAAATAGGCCAGCTTTTGAAAGGCATCGTTGATAGCGAAGGAAAGCTCAAGGACCCTGCGCTTTTGATAGGCATTAAGCTCGACCTTGAAGCTGAGATTCATTTGACAGCGCGTATCAAGGTTCGTTCTCCTCACCGTCCATCTCATTTCATGATCTCAACTAAATGCCATTGTAGGGAGATATCACAATTGGACTGTACTGAGGCTATGGAGGTTCGTTTGGAACATGAGGAGACAATTTTATGCGCGCGTCACAACCGGCATCTTCAACGAATTTCCTGTACGTTATGAGCATACGGATTGTGTAGCAAACAAGGGTTTACTGCATACCTCGTGCCTGCTGAATATGCATACCAAAGAGAAAATGCGAAGCTGGAGTGACGTCCCACTTTCGACAGTATTAGCGTTGCCGGTCAATCACCTTTTAGTTTATACTTACTGGTGTTGGGGCATCAGATCTTGGAATAACCTTCAAACTAGAGCAATAAAACGGCTTTGAGGTTGTGCCGATGCCCAATCCCCAAGAAGGATGTTCGTGTGGGATACCTGAACCCTCTCGTAGACTGGAAGTTCAGTGAGAAGGAGCTCTTTTACCAGAACAATTTTGACCTTGAGCTGGACCTCATGCGGAATTGAATCTGGCGGGCAATGTACCCCGAGCGTTGACACGAAGAAATCCATGTAGCCTAACACCTGGCCCTCTCGCCATTCGGGGTTCAGGTTTATTGACCCTATTTGTGGACCATCCTCGTCAATTCGAATTGGGAAGTCACAGCTTGTTGGACAATCCCAATTCTCGGTAGGAAGGTCTACAAACAATTTTGCACAACTTGCCCATAGAAAGATGTGATGCGAGAGAGGGGAGTTGGGAACAACGACTCTTGAATTGATGTAGGTCTGAATTGCTCGTGGCGCTGGTGGAGTGAAATAATCGTGAAGTTTCTCGCCGATTGGAGCGTTCTCGGCCGATTCAACAGGAGTCAACAATTCGGCACTTGCGGCCTTGGCTCGAGTGAGTACTGCTTCTGTGCTGGTTTTCTCGAAGCAGTGAATTTTCTGCTCATCTCCTATCACCTGATAGCAAGTCAAAGTGGAGATGTTCGTGCATTTTTCATCAAAGCCTTTGTACATGTCGCTTATGGTCACATCAGAAGAAGAATGATCGTTCTCGTACATCCAACCTGTCCAGGACCAGCTTGGGAACCCATCGCGTCGGATACCTGGACACAACATGCCTGTTGTCCACTGTAACGCTGCTCCAAACTCTGTTGACGGCAGTCCCCAGATATGGGATCCGATGATGCTTTCCATGCGAATGAGTATGCCTGTGAATGCAGCCAGTATATCCTCCTTGAAGGTGAGGCGTCGGCGGACGAACTGCGCTAGCATTTGAGAATATGTTGTCGGGTAATGGCGAGTAGGGTCAATTTTTCTTCTATAGAAAGGGGTTAGAGGGATATCAAACCTGGCATCTTCCTCGAAGCTTTTGGAGCCGACTCTGCCTTCCATACGAGCGAGTATACCAGTATGCCCTGCCAAGATATCGCCGTTGTAGCTGAGGCGTCGACGGATGAACTGGAAAAGCATTTGAGAATATGTGATGCGGGAATGGAGAACGGGGTCGTTTCTTCTGTAAAAAGGAGGCAGAGGAAGATCCCATTTAGCATCCTGCTCGAAACGTTTCGAGAAACCCAAGCCGAAATCTTCACAACACAGCCGCAGTTCACATCGCAAGAAAGTGTAAGAGCCAGTGAAAAAGAGCACCCTCCTCGATAGGGCATACTCCTGCAGAGTCCAACCTCGAGAAGCCCAGGTTGATTTCGCGATAGCCTCGGCTGCAATCTGTGGACTCAAAGACGCAACGAAGCTGCCCTGGGAAGTTTGCCGGACAAGGTACGAAAGTTCACATCTGCGTCCAAAGTTTCCATATGGAGGAAGGCCTGCGTCTGCATCATCTCCTGCACAAGCAACGATGGCCAGAAAAGACTGGCTGTAAACATCAGCCATCGAGCGGATTTGGCGGTGTTTGTCTTCCTTGCAATTGGAAATACACAGGCTGTCCACCCAAAGGTAGTCGCAATTGATTTGACGGCATAGATATATGGCGTCCAATATAGTCTGTGGCAGGTTGGAAACTTGCAAAGGTTTGTCGGAGTCAGTCAAATCCCCAGGTAGACGAATTGCACCCCAAACATAGCTCAAGGCGCAGTATTTGACATGCGTTTTTGGCCGCTCGATACAAAAAGTGAGTACGTTGATAAGTCGGAGAGATTCTGGTAAAGGCTTATCCCAATGATCCAAGGGGAGACACTGGTGACTTTCGCATTGATCGAGCCAAGTTTTGAGTTCCTCAACGTCGAAGCCCGTAGATATGTGGCATTGCTCTTCGAGGCACGGGGCTGGTGTCGATGCGCAAAGCCGTACGCTGTATCCAAGTCTTTCATCGTTCGTATAAAGTTGAAGTTCATGACCGGTGTAAATGCCTTTGAGAGTGCCCTGGAAAAACCGCGTTGCTCCGGTGCTTCGGGCCACGCAGTGGCTGAGCAGTTGGCAGAATCGACAGGACTCTACCAACTCATTCCAAGAAACGGCCAACGGTTGTTGGCCACCTCTGATGCCACGGCGGAAGAAATTGAAATCGAGCTTGTTGCATTGAGGACAAAATTCAGATATGCCGGGATCCATGCTGTTTAGTGACCACTGATTCTAGGAACTCTCATTCTCTGTCCACTGAAAGATCTCGAGCATTGAACCATTGGAGGCTTCGTTATAGCTGACATAGCAATGATAAACGTGCGATTCTATCGTGAAGACTCGGTGTGACAGCTGTGCGATTCTCGTATTTGGTGTCTTGTGGCTTGCTTTTCCCCGCCGGTGAACCATTGCGTCGACGCCTGCAGCATCGCTTCTAGTCAACCCAGCACAAGTCCATCCATACACGATGTTCCGTGCCCATCCACGGTGCAGCCATTCAAGAGATTCCGGGACGCAACGGCATACCAACTAGAGGCTTCAAGGCAGATTTGTGAGACTACAGTTAAGCCGTCAATTCTGTTCCCCCCACCCAAATGGCCGACTCAGTCTCAATTCGAGATCCATACATTCCTGGCAAAACTGTTTTCGAAGTCGCTAGAAACTTTGATTGCTTTGTGAGATGAACGCGCCCTGAAATAGGCCTGCTGTGTTGATCATGCTGCTGTCAGAAAGAGAGTAGAATGACCCCTGGGAGAAAGTCGATAAATGTCTCCGCGCGAGGAAGTTTTGGCTGCCAGCCTCGTTTGTGTGTAGAACAGCGATGCTGCCTTGTGGATCCAATGACTGATACGAGTTATCCAGCTAGCAGCGGTTGAATAGCCAAGTAAAGTCACACCAGTTGAGGCAGTGCTGCGGAATACTACCGAAGAGTTGCAGAAGAACGGAAGGGCCAAAACAACACGGTCTATAAGAATGATTGCCATCCTTTCGGTGTGGTTTTGGTATCGAAGCAGTCAGATCAGAGAATTGAATCAAAGAAAATGGAATCGAAGAAGAAATGCGTGGTGGTCATAGGGTAGCCAAGCCAATTTCCCGCCCGTCAACACGCCTTTTACTAACTACGTCTGGCAGGGCTGGCGTCATTGGCCTTCAAACCTCCATTTCTCTCCTTGAAGCAGGCCACAAAGTCTTCATCCTTGCAAAGCATTTCCCAGGCGATAAGTCTATAGAATACACTTCGCCATGGTCTGATCCCCTCATCTTCTCTATGAAAATTGCTTGATGCTAACAATTCTCAAGGGCGGGTGCTCACTGGCGTTCTCATGCTGCCGAAGCTGATATTGAGCAGCAGCAATGGGATATGGAAACGTATCATCATTGGCTGACCGTAATAGAGGACGAGAATCATGATCCTTCGAGAAAACCTCTCTCTGGACTTGCGGTAGGTCTTCTTAAGTTCCCTGAATTTGAACCTATCTGACATTGCTGAAGCTTCGTAAATCCCGTTTCTATAGGTAAGATAGCACTTCAATTGGAAAGGCCGATCGCTCACTCTGCCAGCACTTCTCCAGAGGCGCCCTGGTATTCTAGCGAAGTACAGTCTTATGAAGAAATTCCCAAAAACTCTCTTGCGGACGGAATCAAACACGGCGACAAATATACTTCGATCATGGTCAATGTACCAATGTATTTGGAGTATCTGCTCGAAAAAGCGCGATCGTTAGGCGCTGTTGATATCAAAGCTTCTCTGCCTGCCAGCTCCAAATTCTCGGGAACACTCAAGGCCGCGCAAGAAGTCATGTACGCGCATCTCAAAAAGTCTGGCCAAGATGATCTACCAGGAATAGCAGCTTGCGTTAATGCGACAGGGATATCAGCACTTACACTCGTTCCGGATCCAGAAGTGTACCCAGTGAGAGGTCAAACTATCACTGTCGCTGGAGAAGCCAGTCAGATCACGACAATCGATGCTTACCCTGTCAATCGAAAGCCATCTAGTACACCGATTATGTACATCTTGCCCCGACCTCACTCCAACACTACCATCCTGGGGGGCACTAAACAAATTGGCAATTGGACTGCTGAGCCCGACCCTGAGATTACTAAGGAGATTCTCAGTCGAGCAAAAGAATGGGCGCCAGAGCTGCTCAACGCCGATGGCGAATTTGAAGTGCTGAGCGATCAAGTCGGTCTCAGACCAGGACGAAAAGGAGGTGCAAGAGTGGAAATCGAGGACATCGATGGGTTCGTTGTATGTCATGCATATGGACATGCGGGTGCTGGGTATCAGAACTCGGTCGGATCGGCAAACAGAGTTGTTCGGCTTTTGGAAGAGAAATGGCTCGAAACGAAGGCTAAGGGGAGTTGAAATATGACTTGTTAGCCTCCCCACAGATTCACAGCAACGCATTTAATCAATACTAGTTCAAATTACTTCAAATGCCTGAAAATGATGATTTAAACAAACCCAACATATTATTCCTTCAACTTCGCCGCGATAACATCAAGTCCAGTCATTTTCTTAATCGTTCCGTCTAACCACCCAAACGGCATCATTGTTCCCACCCACACCAGCCAAGCATTAGTCCCTCTCCAAATATTCGGGGGCGGGGTATTCTTCAACAAATCTGCGACTGTGGCCTTAGCCCACACATCCCTATCCATAGCAGTCTTAGAAATATCCTCAAATGCCATGCTCCTCTCCACCACTTCTCTCGCAGGCGCATAAATGGAGTCCTCTGGCAACTTTAATTTTGGTCCATCGTTGATGTTTGAGTGGACATTGCCTGTTTTGAGATCGACGACTCGGACGCCGAATGGAGAGAGTTCGAGGCGTTGGGAATCAGAGAAAGTCGCTATGGCGGCTTTGGAAGCATTGTAGGGAGATTGGAAGGGGACTGTGCAGGCGCTTGAGACGGACGTTTGATTTACGATGATTCCTTTGGATTTGATGATTAAAGGTAGGAATGCTTGCGTTACGGCTAGGTAACTCCACACGTTGAGATCAAATAGCTCTTTGGCTTTGGCGATGGAGATGTCGGATACGGGCATGGCGTACGAGGCTCCCGCATTATTGACTAGTTGGAAGCGTGAGCTAGATCATTCGCTTCTGCGGGCAATGGGCTTCTTACCGAGTATATCAAGTTGTGTTATTTGACTTGCGAGCTTGGCGATTGATGTATCGTCGAGCACATCCAACGTCAGAGTTTCAATTCCCAAATCTTGCAAGCTCTTCATCTTTGTAGGATTTCTTGCAGTTGCATATACTTTCAAGCCAGCTTTGTGAAATGCGGCTGCAAGTCCGGCCCCTAAACTCCCATCCGAACATCCTGTTATCAACACGGTTTTCTTTGGGGCCGACATCTTATCGCTGTGGGCACAAAATTCTTAGGGACTGTTGGGACTGAAAGTTTCAGGGTATAGAATAAAGTCCTGATGTGGAACTCAAGAGAATTAAGTCGATGACAAAATGCGAAGGTGCAGGTTTGGAAGTAAATAATAGTTTTTTGAGGGGATCCGGAATGACACTCGCAAGGATTCAATAAGGCCTGCTTGAAATAGCAGTTTGTCAGCGACGTGGCTTATGGGTTAAAAATGGGGACGGCTCGTCTCCCTCTTATCCTTGACGTCGATCAGATCACGACGGAGCTAACACGACAGCGACTTTTCATCCATCTTGTAGTCAATCGAGTGGTCGAATAGTTTCTTGTCCCAAGCTCGTACTGATGGCTCTAGATTTTTGATATACTTGATGCAGGATAACATTTGTGCAAGATCGGGTTAGTACTGATGATTTTAGGCAAGGAAACAAGGCCGTTGTTCAGCACGTACCCTGTTTACTTCTAGCTCATAAAAGAAAGATAAGCCCTGGTTGGCTCAGCAACGGCTCAGCCACTTAGAAGATCGTCCCCGCGAAACTTGATCCTTCCGTTGAAAAAACATGTTCGTCAGACTTTCAAGATATTTGTAAAGAGGTTCTTTATTTATCACTGTCCTTGGTCCTAGACATGGGAAGAATTGGCACTTTTTGGAAGTCGGCGGGCAAGAGTTGAAATTGCCGTTTGACTTGTTACCGCTCAACAGACGGAGTGACATAGGACGTATTCTTCATAACAAGAAAGCTGTGCTGACTCTTTGAAAATGTAAACGGTAGAGCGCTATAGGACCGCACTAACCGCATTTTGATGGCAATGTATTTATGCCAATTCCGCCTCCATGACCTTCTGTGGCGAGCCTTCACAATCCCAGATCTTGGTAAGTCGCAACCCAGACGCTTGAAGCAACTTTCGCCATTCGCTCTCAGTCCTTTCCTGTGCAGCATGCACCATCATCATCAAGATGTCAACGCTCGTACAGAACCAATTGGCGTCTCGATCAGGAATGATGATCTCGTTCAAGAGTATCTTGCTGTGGCCCCCCTTCATGGCCGGAGTGATCTTTGCAAGGATTTTAATGCATTCAGAGTCTGGCCAATCGTGAAGGACCATGTGGAGATAGTAGGCCTTCGCTCCTTGTATCGGCTGTGGTGTGAAGAAGTCATGGCCTGTTGCTTCGATCTCCTCTGGGAATGTAGTGTGGTCAATCTTATCGATTTGCACGGGAAGATCTTGTAAGATCAGCCGACCCGGGAGGTTGGGATACGCTTTGTGAAATCCAATAATATCGTGACCGTGACTCCCTCCTACGTCAACCATCAGCACAGCATTCGAATCCTCAGGGTAGCTCAATATTTCCGGCACATCCGTCATATGGAACCATTTCTTGCCCATATCTTTGAAGCTCATATGTTTTCCAAATGCCTTCTGTCGAATTTCCATTCCTGGTTGATTTAACCATTCGAAGTAATGCAGCTTAGTGTTATAGGCGTGCATGAATGGAGAATCGTCCTTGTCAATTGGATTTTGGCCACTGCTTTCTTTGACGAAGTCGGAGAAGTGTGAAACAATTCGTGGTAGTACACACATGTCGATGACTGTGCCTTGGGCTCCTGCGTCGCAGAGTAAATTGGTCAATGGCGTTGGAACGTATGTGTCCACGTCAACCTCTTTGATCACCGCACCAGCAGCTAGGTGCTTGAGTGAGCGGCCTAACTTGATGTTAGCCGGATTTCAGCTACGCAGATGATGCTGTCCTACTCATTAGCTTTGCATCGACTTTGCATTCCTGTGCCAGCTTGATTGCTGTCTTTGGTGAACCACCACTGGCCGTCATAGCAGGATATAGATTCCAGTCAATCGATGCGCGGACGATACCAAGAAGCGTAGGCTACGGATCATGAGCCATACTGCTTTGATATTGTTCCATTTCTCACTCACCTCGAGATAGGCCATCCGGGACAAGCGTTCGACCGGACTTTCTAAGGCAGAGACCAGGTCTCGAGCAGCAATCAGAAGAGCTGTCTGTGCTTTTTCATTCTTACCATTTTCGGTGACAGTTTGGCCTCGATCTGCGACAGCCTTCAGTAGCTTTGGAAGGGCGGTTGCGAGTTCCATGCTGCGTTTAAGCTTGTCGAGGTTGAAGATTTCACTCTTGTAGATAACAACGTTACTTTGCCATCACTTGCATCTTCTCGTGCAGATATATGTAGAATTCGAGTGCCTGCTAATCATTCCCCAGTACGACAGACCGGAATCGAAGAGACGTTGTGCACGCGATTTACTGCTGTTTGAGGGATCCTGATTGGCGATACTTGATGAGTGATGACCAAATGCAACCATATGCGGCGTGCTGACGTGAGCCTGGTCGTCATGGCACAGCAGCGCCCTCTGGATCTGAAAGTGCGGGAGCGCAATAGAAGGCCCCATTAGGTGCCCCAAATGCAGATACTCGTATCTGTCGTAGAACTGTGAGGTTGATGGAACGCCCAAGATCTGCTGAAAGGGGGCGAAATACGATGACTAGTTAGTTAACGTGGTTTATATGCATCTCGGCCATATATGCATCTCGGCCACCTCACCAAGAATTCTTACTAAAAACGGCAATTCTCTCAACAACAAAGTAATTAATTATAGTATTATATATCTTAAGCGTTTCTTTGACGCTCTAGGTAAGTCCTAGTATTATATTTAAGGGACTGGTATACGCTATACTTTGGTAGTGCTCGTTGCCGTACCTCGCCTCGGTCCCTAGCTTTACCCTTAGTACGGCTAAATACCTCCTATTTAATTAAAGATTAAGCCTTAGCCCCCGTAAGAACACCTCCCTTCGCTAAATACGAGCGTCGCTTTTCTCTCTTTCGTTTCTGACGTTGGTTCTCTATACGTAGCTGCTTATTTTCGTTCGCAAGGAGGATAGCGCCGTGCATCGCTAATTAACAACCTTTAATAAGCTAGTCTAAGACCTGATCTATCGGAGAGGGAGGGCTTTACGTACGGCGCTTAAGATATTACTTAAGGAGGTCTATTTAGTGCTATAATTAGGTAATATTATACGGTATTTCGGAAGCCTAGGTCTGCTGCTAGGGGAGTAGCTAAGGAGACGGTATATAGTATTAAGTATATAGGAGCGATAGTACACGGTTAGGTTTGTAGGGAACGAGCCCTATAGCTATAAAGCTACTTCGTAGATTACTTTCGTAAAGTACCTTAGCGCGTGCTTACTAGTATAGGGGTAGGAATTCTTACTTATCGATATAGTTAATACTAAGGCTCATTTTTTGCTCGACGAGACGGCCGTATAAGCGCTTAAGGACTGAAAAGCAGCCGACATTAAGTGGCTGTAGGAGGTGTGACGAATACGGTAGTATATAGAGGACGATAATTAAGTGGTCTACGCAGTATTAATCGAATTTAGGCGTAACGTGACTACCGTGGCCGTCAAGTATAAGGAGCCTGTGAGTACCGAGCGTACGTGTTACGACGGGTTTTCTCGGTACGGTATAGTTCACGTGTCCTCAGAGTATCCTTATACTCCTTTCACTTAGGAACGCCTGTCGTATCGTACTTTCTTCCTGACGAGGGTTTAGGGTGAGGGCGAGAGTCAGTAGAGGGACTTACCTTAAGTCCTTCCTTCTTTCCTTATTATACTTAACTAGCTTCGAACTGTAGTTGTATTATAGACTGCAGAGAAGCGTAGTAGGGTTAAGGGAGAGGGGAAATAGCGTTAGCCTTAAGCTATACGTTCTTCCGAAGTCTCTCTAGGTATAAGGCCGGGGGCATATAAGATAAATCGGCTTTATATTTAAGTAAAGTATCGTTACTGCTTGTGTGTCTTATAAACCTCTAACTTAAGAAAAGTAACATAAGATAACTACGAAGAAAGAAATAAGAGATCCTACCAAATACCCTCCTTATATATTCCTTCGTCCTATAGGTTACCTATACTCTTAGTAACCTTCCTATACTTCCTATACTTTCCAGCCTGTAGGTACCACGCTAAGACTGTAGGAACTGTGGGTATATCACGTGACCCTGTTTAGTACGTGCCGTTGGAGTTATCGCTTGGCTCGTCCTACTACTCTATCTATTCGTCCTCCTAATATTCCAGGTCCTCGGTCCCTAAACCTTCCTATCCTATCACTTCTTCTAGTACCTTTCCTGTAGCTTATTTGCGATCCGTAATACTACCCTCCCCTTTAGGAATCCTCGTCCCGAGGATTTGGCGTCGGCGGTTCTCCTGTTAACGCCGAACTTATAGTATAGGGGGACTATAAGTACGCTCTCGTTCCTACTACTTATCTACCTCCGGTTCTAACTCTTTTCTAACTATGCTAAAGGCCTCCTCGTTAAAGTCTCGCGAAGCTCGTTCCGCTGCCGTCTGGGCCAAAGGCCGTACTATGCCGTTTCCTTGCAAGCGCTGTCGTAATGCTAAACTAGAGTGTCGGGTGGATGTTACCGTGGGCAAATATTCCGCGTATATTGGAGCAGATCGAAGCTGTAACTTGATCCTGTCTAAAGCTAACTATACGTTTGCGAGTGCTCTTATTGCTCCCCTTGATTACGTGAACGTTTCGTCCGTTCCGTAGTCGAAACCTTGTTCTTCCCATTATTCGCGATCGCAATGGTAGAGATAATAGTCTATCTATACGTCGTATAACAACCTTTTTATTCCTCGGGTGGATTCCTCTTGAATCTCTTTCTTGGCTTCCCTGAGCCATACGTGTCCTAGGTTCTAGCTCTCTATCTAAGCAATCACTACACTTTTGACTTACTTTACGAGGTACTACTGCGAACCTTCTTAGAATGCTCCTTAGAGTCCCTTATAGACTTCCTTAATCCATTCCCTGTCGTTCTTCTGTCTCTCTTCCGTTTCTGCCCTTATGGCTCTGATGACTCCCTGTAGAGCATCCGGAAGTACTTCTTTTTCCGCTAACCATCTACCGATATCTTTCTTGTTTTTCTACGTCAAGCTCTGGTCCGACTGTCGTAACTCGTGCGCTAACTGTTGTCTTAGGGGATAAGATTGACGCGCAGAAAGAAAAGGTTCGGAAGGCGCTAGAGGCTATAGAGGACGAGCTAGCGATCGAGGAGCGTCAGTTCGCGTAGGAACTAGAAGAGGTTACCGCACGACAACGACGTTATCTTTAAGCTTAAGCCACTCGTCGTTAGAAGAAACTCCGTCTTCGTAACCAACTTGGTCTTCTTTCTAATTATAAGAAAGTTTTGTGGGCCGACGATCTTCGTGCCCTAGAAACGCTAGAGCGAATAGAGTACGAGGCTACCCTTCGCGGCGAGATAACTCTCTACGAGGGTTATCCTTACGAACCCGCTCTATCCTATAGATTCCTCGTTCCTATGGGCCAGGCTCCTCCGTCGCCGTCTCGAGTACCTAAATCGGATGACTAATTACTTCCGCTAGGGACACCTATCTCCTTAGACGCCCCCTTAGTCGATTAGCCTTCTGTACCGGGGATGTCCGATCCTGATTCTGATTTTTAGAAGTCTGTAGGTTTTAGCGGTAAAACTAGGCTATCGCCTGCTAAGTATATATTAGGTTACTAATTAGTTCCTACGTATTCTCCGCGTTATTATAACCCTTCTATTTTACTAGGTAGTACGTTTCTTTTCTAATTAGCTAGTAATCTAGAACTTATTCCAGCTCGTACTCCTCTTCTTTATTGTTAATAATAGTTGCTGTTAGGTCTACTTTTGCCCCTTCTGGTACCCTCTCTAATAGAGCTATATAAAATACTAGGTATATTCTCATATGCTGCGGGAGTCGTAGCCTATAATTGACCTTACTAATTCGCTCTTCGACTTCGAATAGTCCTAACTTGACGTGGTCCAGTTTTGCGCTAGGTCGTTTTATTTTAATGTTTTTTCGGAGTAGGAAAACTTTATCCCCCCCTTTAAAGGTCGGCGCCGAAGACCTGTTACTATTGTAATATTTTGCTGCTCTATAGCTGACAAAACGTAGGTCTTGGGTTAATTGTGCCTATATTTCCTTAATCTACGATACTCGAAACTTAGCGTTTTGGGACACCTGTCCTAGTTCTAGTGGTTCGTAGTACGCCTTTGGTTAATATCCATATAACGCCTTGTATAGAGACATCTTAGTTGGTTCGGTAACTGCGCTATTATAGGCGTATTAAGCGAGGGGTAAGAGCTCGACCCAATTATTTTGCCTATAATTAATATAAAAGCGTAGGTATTGTTCCAATATTTGATTTAACCGTTCCGTTTGTCCGTCTATCTATAGGTGGTATGCTATAGACATCTTCTACTTAATTCCTAGCTGTCCAACCAACGAAGTCTAGAATTTCGATATTAACCACTTATCTCGGTCCGAGATAATTCGTTGTAGTATTCCGTGATTACCGAGGACATTTCTTATAAACGTATATAAGAGATCTTCCGCTGTCGAGCTTTCTCGATACGGGATGAACTTGCCGTTCTTGGTAAGTTTGTCTATAATAACCAGGATAGAGTCGTATACTACTCCTATCATTGGTTCCTTAGATAGTGGAAGCCTCGTGATCCAATCCATCGCTATATATTACTATAGTTATATAGGGATTTCGGCGATCTACATTTCGCCATACGGTACGTGTCTATTTGCCTTATTTCTTGCGCATTCTACATAATTCTTAACCATCTCGGTCACTTTTTGTCTCATTAGAGGAAAATAATACGTTTCCTTTAACCTATCGTAGGTTTTCTGATAGCCTTGGTGTCTATACGCCGGTGCGTCATGTACTTCCTTAATTAGCGCTGTTCTTATAGATTCTAGTACGTATACCTTCTTATAGAATCTAATCAATCCTTTATCGTCGATAATAATATAAGCATCTTCGTATTGTCGTTTGCCTAGCTCCTTAGCTATAGTATCGACCTTGTATACTTCTTTAATTTTCTTAGTAAACCCCTTATTAGATATTACCATTACTACTACGAGGTCCATTTCGTCTAGTAGTTCCGGTAGGTTCGCGTAACTAAGCGACCCATCCTTATTCGCTTTAAGGATCTAGTAACCTAGTATAGGACCGTTATCCTCGTAATCCGGTCTTCTGCTAAGAGTATCGGCTCTTCCATTTTCTAATCCCTTCCGATAGGTGATCTTAAAGTCGTATACAGCGATTTGTTCCGCCTATCGAGCTTGCCTTCTATTAAGCACCTTGGTCGTAGTGTAATAGGTTAAATTCTTATAATCCGTAATAATTATAACGGTATATGCAGCTCCCTCGAGGTATACTCGCTATTCCCTAAGTACCGCGATAATTGCTAATAACTCTTTATCGAATATATCGTAGTTTTATTCTGCCGGAATCATTTTTCGGGAGTAAAACGCGACTAGGTAAAGGTAACCTTTATTATCCTTCTAACTAAGATATACGCCGATCGCATAGTCTAATATATCCATCTCGACGATATACTATTTATTAGGTTGAAAATTTGCTAGGATTGGATATCCTATAAACGACTTTTTTAACTAATCAAACGCTTGTTAACACTGGTTTGTCTATACAAACTCTTGGTCCTTTTTCGTGAGTATAGTGAGGGGACTAGCCTTACTCGAGTATTCCTTAATAAACTTCCGATAGTAATTAGCTAACCCTAAAAACGACTATACTTCCTTGACAGTGGTAGGTTTAGGCCATTCTAGGATAGCTTTAACCTTCTTTAGGTCTATTGCTACCAATCCTAGTATGATGCGGAATCCTAGGAAATCAAAATCCTCTATATAGAATTCGTATTTGGATAGCTTTACTCGAAAACCTTTTTTTAGTAGTACTTTTAGAACTATCCGAACCTTCTCGGTATGTTCCTCTTTTATTCCTTTAGTGTATATGAGCACGTCGTCTAAATAAATAACTACGAATACATCGATAAACTGCCGAAGTGCGTTATTTATTGTCGCTTGGAATGCTACTAGTACGTTGGTTAACCCGAATAGCATAACCAACTACTTATATAACCCGTACTTAGTTCGGAAAGCCGTTTTCCACTCGTCACCTTCCTTAATTCGAATACGGTGATATGCATCCCGTACGTCGACCTTGGTAAAGTGTGTGGCTCTTACAAGTCTATCCTTAAGCTCCTTAATCAATGGAAGTGGATAGGAGTTCTTCTTTATACTGTCGTTTAACTTTCTGAAGTCTATATACATCCGTTTTTCGCCCGTTTTCTTTGGTACGAATATGATTGGTGCTCCGATTGGTAATTGGGATTCCCGTATATATCCCTTCGTAAGTAGCTCGTCTAGTTGCGTCCGTAGCTCCTTAAGCTCGGCCTTATTCAGTCGATAGATCGGTTGTGGCTTTAACTCTGCCCCTAGTAAGAGTTCTATTACTAGATCCTATAGCTAATATTCTAGTAGGTTCTCGTTATCCTTTAACTCTTTAAATATATCTTCGAGATCCTAATACTCCGGTAGTATCTAACTAGTGGCGGCGATCTGCCGTTCTTCGTAGGAAGATTGCTTATTATCTTCCGAGATTCTAGGGAGCTCTTCCCGCTCGATCTCACCCTCCTTGCGTTTAGGGGGTTATCCCGGACTTTTATATATACCTAGCGCGGTACAGGTTATCTCGTACTTCTTAGAGAATATAAAACTTCTTTTCTCCTAGTCGATGGAAGGATTATACTGCTAGAGCTACGGTACTCCTAGGATAATTTCGTATCCTTTTATTATAACTACGTCGAAGGTGATTCGTTCGATATGTTGGTGAAAACGCATAGTTAACGGGAGTGTTTCGTACTCTACCGATCCGTTTTCTCCTATCGACCCATCGTACGCTCGTGCCTTATATAGTTCCTTTATCCTTTAGATTCTAAACTAATTCTTTTCGACGCAGGTTCTGCTGACAAAATTCGTATGGGCTCCGGAATCGATCATTACCTTAACCCTTTTACCGTCTACTACAATATGGAATTCTAGCGAATAAGTATACTTCGATACTACGTAGGCTATCCTTAGCTCTAATCTAGGTATAGGTCCTCGATTCTTCTCCAACCGATCACTATCCACTATAGTTATCGCGAGATCCCGGGTTTGCTTGCCCTTCGTCTATTTCTTCTAAGGTGCCTTGGGGTACCATCCCGCATCCTCCTTACTTAAGATATACGTCTTATACTAATCGTTATAGTAAGCCGTCTAGCTTAGACGTGCGTAGTCTAATTCCTATTTACTAGCTTCGTTCGATTAGGCCTTCCTAACTATATTAAACTATCTAGCTTTCCTCGGGTACTGGCGCGAGAAATGGTCTCTAGCTCCGTAGTTTAGATATTTACCGTTCTTGAACCTTTTCTCTTATTCTAGTAAGAACTTTTTCTTTGGTACTCTTGCCATACTAAGGTCCATCGGGTCCCCCTAATACTATGCTAGTGGTAGCTGTCGAGCAATCCTAACGTTAGGTTACTATAGCCCTTTCTATTAACGTACCTCCTATCGTCTTGGCGTATAGTTTATAAAAGTAGGTATACTTCCTATCCTTTTTTCCAGTTGCCTTTTATAGTATCGGTTGTCGATTTCGATAGCTAGAGTAGTGAATTCCGCCATGTTGTCTGGTCGTTTTATTCGTGTGAGGTCGTCCTTGATATAAGGTTTCAGTCCTTTATAGAAGTAGGTAATAAGTGGACTATCTGCCTAACCCAACTTACTTACTACCTATAGGAACTCTGACACATACGTAGTTACTAATCCTCGTTATTAAATGGTTTATATTTTTCTTTCAGCTTCTCTAGTCTGGTCCACACTTCCAAAGAGTTTATTAAGTTCTATTATAAAGATTTCGTAGTTTCCAAAGATGTTGCTGGTTTTATCCTTCCTATATAGGTCCTCGTAATCTATATAGTCGCGAAGGATAGGTTCGAAGTAGTTAAAGGCGGCTCCCGTAAGTCGTCCTATAGTATACTTTACTTATTCCTCGGGTATCGGTAGTACATCCCGATTTACCTCTAGGAACAAGTCGGTTTAGGTAAGGAACCTCTTAAGTACCCCTAGTTCCTTTCCGTCGAACTTTTCTAGCGGTTCTCTCTTTATACCTCCCCTTCTTTGACTGTTCCTTATGGCTGTAATCTCCGTATCCTTTTCAGCCAGTTCTATTTCTATCTCTTCTAACCTAGCCTTCATAGCTAGGACTATCGTGGTTATCTGGGCCATGGTGGGAGTAGACGTAGTTCTACTAGTTGTCGACATATCGCCTATATTAACTCGTATTTCACAATTCGGTTTGTAATTAACCTGCTGACTATTGCACCTCTACTCGTAATAAGGGTAGTTATAGTATTACGACGGGTTTTCTCGGTACGGTACAGTTCACGTGTCCTTAGAGTATCCTTATACTCCTTTTACTTAGGAACGCCTGTCGTATCGTACTTTCTTCCTAACGAGGGTTTAGGGTAAGGGCGAGAGTTAGTAGAGGGACTTACCTTAAGTCCTTCCTTCTTTCCTTATTATACTTAACTGGCTTCGAACTATAGTTGTATTATAGACTATAGAGAAGCGTAGTAGGGTTAAGGGAGAGGGGAAATAGCGTTAGCCTTAAGCTATACGTTCTTCCGAAGTCTCTCTAGGTATAAGGCCGGGGGCATGTAAGATAAATCGGCTTTATATTTAAGTAAAGTATCGTTACTACTTATATGTCTTATAAACCTCTAACTTAAGAAAAGTAATATAAGATAACTACGAAGAAAGAAATAAAAGATCCTGCCAAATACCCTCCTTATATATTCCTTCGTCCTGTAGGTTGCCTATACTCTTAGTAACCTTCCTATACTTCCTATACTTTCCAGCCTGTGGGTACTACGCCAAGACTGTGGGAACTATGGGCATATCACGTGACCCTATTTAGTACGTACCGTTAGAGTTGTCGCTTAGCTCGTCCTACTACTCTATCTATTCGTCCTCCTAATATTCCAGGTCCTCGGTCCCTGAACCTTCCTGTCCTATCACTTCTTCTAGTGCCTTTCCTGTGGCTTGTTTGCGATCCGTAACAGTACGGTCTTTCGTATACGTATTAAAATACTCTAGCTACTATAGGCCAATCTCGTTCGTAGTCCAGCCGTTCGCGCTTACGCTAATTACCTAATTAAGTAGTAGAAGCCCGTCTGCGTACTAAGCTACCTAGTATATTACTACCTCGAAGATAATAAGTAGTAGAATAGTAAAACCTCGCGCGTAGATTACCTTAATAACCGTAACCTATTTACGGTTACCTAGCTATATTATCCTAGGTCTCCCTTGCCTTTCCGTACTCGTAATAACCTTCGCTATTAAGATTACCCCTATCTAGAAGCCAGTCTCGTCGAAATTATAGATATCGTTATTAAGGATACCGTATTCAGCTTTCGTATGTTATACGCGTTAAAACCAGCCTCGAATAAGCTCTAGATCTTCGCATTACGCTCGCTGGTAGTCGTACTTGTGGTTATATTTCGATTTTAGCGTAGGATTACGCTTAATAAAGTTATGTACCCAGAGTTCGCCTACGGTAGCCAGTTTCTAATACTCTACGAGTAGGAGGCTTGCCTTATACCGTATAGTAGCCGTAATAGGCGGTATACCGCGTAGATCCCTTAATATAATCTACTTGGTAAGGGTCTCTTCTTCGGTAGCCGTAAGGAGGCGGTTCTTCGCGGTAGAACTATGTTTTAGCTTTAGTCCAGCGACGCGGTCTTAGAAGGTGCTTCGGGGGACGTCATAGGCGTTTACAGCGGCTCTTTTTAACTTAAACGCGCCTTATTTATAGGCTTAAATAGTAAGTTCAAGCCTACCTTCTTAATGTAAGGCTGCTTGCTTGTTTAAGGTTAATATAGTTGAAAATGGTAGGTGTATAGGACGCGTTTTGGTGGGGTGGCCGAGATGCATATATGGCCGAGATGCATATAAACCACGTTAAGCTTAGGTTGGCTTAGTAACGGATTAGCCCCTCAATATCTCCCTCGAGAACTTGACCTCGATCGTTATGATCACATGAATGACCTATGAATAATGTTGTGGAACATGATCTCCTGTGAGGATCGAGTTTCTTATTGTTAAAATAGTTTGAATGCTAATCAAGGTTATGTTTTTAGACTTCGTACATTCATGTGGGCAATCAACTTAAAACAAATGCTGAAAGGCAAAGTTAGACTCTCTTGTTCTCGCTTGCAGGCGCAGCCTACGCCTGGTTATACATTTCCAACTGTAGCTAGCCTCAAATACTGACTCATATCTATCTCAACTGAGGTTGGATCAAAGCACTAATGGTGCTCATGTTGTAGGGATATGATGTGTGGAGAAGGTGGTGGTAGTGGCCCATTAGGAGCTGAGACTACTCTATTAGCGCTCGGAATCAGTAGCCGCGGTACAACATCCTACCCATTGTCTCGACGCTTACAAAACTTCAACCAATGCGAGTATTCAGTGGTTGCTATGATCCAGATGGGTGATCCTCGACATGTGGCTAATCAGAGCTACGATGTTAGTTCCTTAAAGAAAATCGGCGTAAGTTTGAGCAATCTCTCTACAGCGGCCACCACTGTAACATTATTTCTACAACAATTTATCAGCACCGCTGCGATCCAGGTAAGCTTCATCACGGCCTCGTTCTTTTTGCACGAACGAGCTGACTTTGAGAAGAACTACTGCAACAGTGGAGTTGTATATCGCCAGTCTGTCCGAACACGTACGCGTGTGACGAACGCTTGGTTTTTAGATATTTCACAGCGAGCACAGTCTGCCGATACTTCATCCGTTCCTCCATCCGTTTCTTCCTCTAAAAAATTCCGCCACGAAGCCATCTATCACAGTGTAAGCGCAACACACGATACCGCTCGCTCTGGTAGTCTTCAACTTTACTATGGAGCCTCTTCGAATTTTACCATTCTTCAACACCTCTATCAAAGTCTGCTGCTGGGCGAAGGTCCGGAAACTGTTATTCCGGGGGAGGTTCAGGAGGGTGGTGCTGGACTGGACCTGTTCAATCAGAGAAGCATTTTCTTTGGGAGTGCTGCCGCCTCGAACAAAGCGGACAAGGTTGATGAAGGGGTTGAGGTCGTGCTTGCCAAGTGCATTTCTCAATAGCTATGGCTGTTTATCACAGTACAGTGGGTCACTCCAATCAAGCCTATCTCCATCTGGGCTCTGCCTCTCGAAAAGCACATGCCATGGGTCTCCATAAAAACATTCACTCGGGTGATTGAGATCAAAAGAGCGTGCAGGAAAGGCGAACCACTGTGTGGTGCCTTTACTTTAACGAATGGTGTATAGCTAATCCAAATTCCCTTTATTCAATGCTGAAAGCTGATAATCTAGGATAGCTGGATGTCTCTCGCCCTCGGCAGAGCACGCTCTATCAACCGGGCAGATATAAGTTGCCCTCTAACAGAGAACAAGACTTTCATCTCAGAATCAACAGGTCTACTTGAAATTGGAACGCAAGGTGAGGAGATGATGTACGGACATCTTCGTTTACCGCTCTGGGAAGCATGGAAAGCTGCGGAGGCAATTTATAATGAACTTCGTGCTTTCGCAGAAGACAACGGTCTAGCATTTGCCAGAAGGTAACATCACTTTAGCGGACAGCCCATGCAGCATCTCACCCTCACTTCTTGTCAGTCGGATTTAAAAGATGGCAGGCATTATGTACTAATTTCGAGACAGTCTACTATCACACTATACTGATCACATTTCGGCCATTCCTAGTTGTGGCCGCCATGCGAAAACAGCAACGCCATTTCGCAGAAGGTATTCCTATGAGTACCCCTGAAATAACCATGCCTGCCCACCATTTATAGAGTCGTAAGACCTGCAGATATGCCGTTAATACAGCGCGAGACCAGCTTTCCTCTATGTAGAGCAGCATGAGTGAGATAGATGTATGCCAGGTGAGTTTCAGCCCCTAACTCACCTGCTGTATTGTGCTGAATATAGAAAGCGCTTGAAATACAATGACTTTTTCATTGAAAGCAGCTGTGCAGTCCTACTTTACGATTCTCTTTCAAACCACTACACGTATTCCCACAATCTCGAATACATCAAAGTTGGATTGCAATAACTAGAAAATATAGTCTCAGGAGGACCAACAGCAACTGCAAAAGCATCAATAGAGCTGATTCTTGCGCTCTTGCAACATAAGCTGGCCGTTCTTTCTACCTATGTGGCCATTCCAGTAGACTCTGCAAGCGCAACTGTACTGTCAGATGATAGAGACCGACAGCAGGCACATATTGAGCCGCTGATATCACAGCTGGCTGAAAATTTTACAAGCACCTGGAACCAAGGAGGTCAAATGAGCTGGGGCCTCGACGTCTTTGCAACCGATCTGAACGAATTCTTCCCTCTCAATGATCTTTTCGATCCGCAGTTTGATGTTGTTGGTAGCTATGGGGATCTTTATCAACAAGACCCCCAATATGACCTCAGGGAGCCATTTTAATGAAGATCATATTCCCCACGGAAGCTCTCAAACGTCCTCACGACATTGGACCTCTCCGTCGTCAGCTCCGCGACTAGAGTAAAGCTGGTTATAATAAACACTGGACAATCTTGAATCGAGGCATATAACCATAGATACGACCCCGTGTTCATAGCCACTGTACGCAATCTCATAAAATTTACGGCGTGCGCCTGGGCGAAGTAAAGTTACTGGGATTAATTTACTTTGTTGATGAATATAAGTGAATAGCACATAGCAGAGAATCAATGCCTTAGAACCGAGATCTGCACTGTTGGCTAGCTCAAGAATATTTAGAAAAGACGATCAAGCCAGACCTATAAGTAAAAGGAAAAGTGGCCGAAAAATGTCTATTATATCCATGTTCGAATTTCTCGTCAATTTTACAGAATATCTTTTGAGCAGTCTATCGATCTTTTATTTAAAAATAATATGATTTGACCATTTCGGCCACTTTTTTTCTCCAACTGATAGCAGGACCTCTGAAAATGTCACATGTCGATCCCAAAACTGCACTAAGACTTTGCATTTTAGCTGTTGAACCAAACCGTTCCCACACGAGACCTTAGCTCTCCGTCATCAACAACGCCATTCCTGCACAGCAGCACCAGCCCCAGCGTCAAGTGCATGAATAGAATGCTCGTTTCCAGTTGAAATTCACGCAATGCGCCAATCAAACCTTTTCCATGCTGCAAGCCATCACACACTGAGTACAAAGACGTCGAGAAACGCGTTCAGACTTGGGAAGCCAAGACCCCAAAAGTCGATGTGCAGGATGTCAGGCGCTTATTTCATCAACAATAGACGCCTACTGCTCAACTTCATTGAGGCTAAGTCCTCTAAGACCTTGTCAGGAAGATGCCTTTCTGCTCTCAATAACATTTGCGTATTGCGAATTCTTTCACTTAACCTAATTCGTACACTCTGCTTCAGTGTTACGGCTGCCTTTGTTTTACCGAAGCGGTCTTTGCACATCGAGCCACTGGGTTCGATTTAACGACCCCGTCATCCATGGCTTCGCACTGCATCGTGCAGTATTGGTGAGTGGATAGTCACTGCACAGAGGAACGGAAAGTATGCTTGCATCTTTACTGGTGGATAACCAAATCCAACTCAGCCTGCAGTCCGAGTGGGTTGCATTAGAGAACCCCCGTCCGTCCAGTGTATTGGCAGTTCCTTTTTGTCTGCCTTTTTTGCCAACAACCATTCGAAGAACCCTGGGGCGTATGCAGCATGCTTTCGGCCCCGCTGTTGGAGCTCTACGCATCGAGCTTTTCGTGGGAAGTTGACAGCCTTGCGGTCTATATGTTTAACCTCTAGCTAGCTATGCGGCGCGTTTTATTCTCTATTTTAGACTTCATCTTCCTTCAATATCGCGGTATCTCTATAGAATAAGAGCTACTATCACTGTGTTTTAGACCTTACAACTTCCTCTTGGCAATCGCCATGAACCAGCTTCGGTGAGTAGAAAGTTCACGCAACATATGGTACATGCTAATGAGCAAAATTAAGAGCATCCCTCAGCGAGCGCCATGTAAACATGATGTGTTTCTCCCAGTCACTTGGAATTGGCCTCTTCCTGCAAAATGGGCGAGCGATCTACTACGGAGGGCCAGGCTTGGCAACTCTGGCATATTTCCTCTCGGGCACTATCATTTGGTCTGCTGCGTCCTGCTTGGGAGAGATGACTGCTCTGTTTCCAGTCAAAGGCCCAATCTTCGAGCTTTCCAAGCGCTTCTTAGACCAGTCTGTTGGTTACGCGACGGCGTGGCTAACATGGTATGTTTGTTGTCACTGCGACCAGTTCGTTCTAACTACGGCCAGGTTCGGATGGATTATTCTCATTGCTGCTGAACTTGTCGCCATCACCCATATGTTTCATTTCAACTATCCTCCTGATCTTCTGGCCGAGGCAGGTAAGTAATCTCAATTCTTGCCGCCTCCAATTAGCCAGTACCGTAGAGCTAATATTGCATAGGCTATCCCAGCCCAACCCTGTCTTTCTCACCGAGCGTTTCTCCAGGAGTTTTGATCCTGATTTTCATTCCCTTCATCCTGCTATTCAATCTTGTTCCAGTGAAACAATTCGGCCAGATGGAATACATATTTGGGACTACTAAAATGCTCTTTGTCATTACGATGATTGTTCTCAATACTGTTCTGCATTCTTGGCAGCGAGTTCCTGGTCGTGGACACTTTTGGACCTACAACGAACCCTATGGGTTTGCAGCAAACAACATAACACTCGCAGATGGGCATACGGTTGTTACAGGCGGGGTGGGACAACTTGCAGGCATGTGGGAAGCGATGACTACCTCCATTTTCGGGTTGATTGGGATCGAAACCGTCGCAATCACTGCCGCAGGTGAGTGAGCTCAATTGTGAACTAGCAACGGTGTGATTTAACCAGCTTCAGAGAACAAGGACTTACGGACCGCTGAAACTGTAAAAATTGCTACACGGAAGATCGCAATTCGCCTGATCGTTCTGTACACCCTGGCAACCTTTACTGTCGGACTCAATGTTCCCTACACGTACCCTACGATCGCAGATCCCCACGTTATATCTTTCGGTTTTGGTCAAAATTCAGCCTTTGTTGTTTCCACGGTCTTGAACCGCTTGCCTGGATGGCCCAAGGTTATCAATTGTTTCATCATTTTCAGCGCCATGACAGCTGGTATCAATGGTTGCTATAACGCCTCTCGAACACTCCACGCCCTTGCAAGCGACAAGAATGCGTGGCCTGAATGGGGATGGGTCCAAAGTATAAGAACTCGACTAGAACGAACCAAGTACGGCTGTCCATACATTGCAGTGTTTACAAGCTGGGCCTTTGGCTGGTTAGCGTTCCTGGGCAGTAGTCAGAATTCTGGCGTGGTAGGTGGTCCAAACCTGCAGAAAAGGTGTAACGTGCCATGTTACTAAATTATTCCAGGTCCTAGGTCGTATGGTCAGGACCGTCGTCATTTCGATCCTCATTATCTATGGTGTAGTTTCCTTGACATATCTCGAGTTCTACAAGTGGTGAGATCAAAATAAACCAGATTTGCTTCACTGCTAATGTATATAGTGTCAATCAAGCCGCCAAAGGTGGCGACGATAGCCTCGACGATAAGGATGATCTAGAAGTTCGGTCACAGTACGATCGTAATAGCCCTGGCTACCCCTACAAATCTTCTGGGCAATGGCTGCGAGCCTGTTACGCTTTATCGAGCTGTTTCCTCCTCGCCTTCTTCAACGGCTGGAGAGCCCTTACCCATCCTACAAATATGGGAGATTTTCTGGGTTGCTACATTAGCGTGAGTCTTTTACCATACTACATTCCTGCGGATACTGATCTCTACCCAGATCTTGATTTTTGGACTCTTTGTGACGGCCTACCAAATTAAATTTCATGGTTACAACCCGGCAAATTGGCGACGTAGAGTATCGAGAGAGCTCCAGAACCCTCGACCACTTGTTGTCAAGAATGAATTTCGGCGGGGCCGGCTGAATTTGGTCGACACAGACCACTCATTTACACTTGCAAACGTAAAAGCCCTTAGTCAATGGGTATGGGTGTGGCTGAAGTGATTTCCTCCATCAGGATATCGTAGCGCCGTCAAATGCTGCCCAGTGACCCCATTCTTGGGCCGGACAGTGCGTTATGCAGCCGACGAGGCTGATCTTCTTTCATGTTTGGGGTCCTTCTCGCTAAGGAGGAAACGTGGTTGGCAAAAATCAAACTCGTAAAAGGAATATCGCAGCAGCCCTTTATTGCTCTTAGCATCGCATCCAATCATGCCTCATTGCACAATCTAGTGCTGGACTCTCCATGCGCGTTGAGAAAAACAATTATTACGCCTTGCAGTAAACTGTCCAGTCTCGACCCGTACCGCTTTTCGCCCCGCATACGCCACATTTGCACTCGCAATCGATCCTTGCCAAATTGAGTTCCCTGCCTTCAGGTTCGTCTAAAATGCGCAGTGTCGCTGTAGCTTGTGGGCTTGAAGCCTCCCAATAATCCCAAAAGGCGGGACCCATTTTCAGCTCCTTTGTTTGCTCAGCCTGAAATCCTAGTCATTTGACAGTTCAATGCAGCATGCCGCTGGTCAAAGTCTTCTTCTGTTCAATGCTCCAGATCCGGAGACAACTCGCAGAAGCTTTGACGTGACAGGCGACTTTTCCGATGTGATCTCAGAGTCCGACATTCAAAGAATGTTCCTGCGCTTCAAGATGCGGCTCAACCCTGTTTCGCAGCATTTCTAGTTGCCTGTGGTCTGAAAACACCCCCGCAGTACGAAGTACAATTCATCAAAACATGTCCAGCACTGCTGAACCACGGTTTGCTGTTTCTACAAAGGACTCGGAAGGCTTAATTCTCGTCAATGAAGAGAGCGAAGAAAACTTTGTGGTAGATTGCCCAGCTCTTCATATAATCCCCGCGTCTTCTTTGAATATTAGTTCCCTACCTCGAGGAACACCGGTATGCATGAACATCATCCTGCAATCACAAGCTTCCGCTGATGCTACCTTTGTTAGGCAGATTTACTGTATCTCGGTTTGTCAAGATATTGTCCACTTTGTCGAGGACAAGAAACCTTTACAAAAGCAAGACGTGTTCCGCTGGCCCATGCTCTTTCACATACTCCTCATTACGTCCGCGATGGTCGTTCGAACTCACGCTACACGGGCATGTCCTCTCCGCCCATCAACATATCATCACCTCCTCCTCCCACATTTCATCCAGACATATCTGAACTCTACATAAACTCGACCTTGTCGGACGAAGAGTTACCCGAGCTTGTGAGGACCCCATCTCCAAGAGACTCTAGGCTTGACCCCAGTGAATCAATTTACCCATTCTCATCGCTAGCAACGCCTTCTTTACGACAGCTACATATTATCTCCGAACACCACGGTCTGCGTTCTCAGCCTGCTACCCAGGCATCAAGCCAAGCATGTCCGCCACCACTCATGCGAAGAAGCCCGGCATCCTACCGTCCGCCCTCCTTTGTGTCCATAGCTACGGAATTAAGCTCGCCAAATGATGACAAGAATGTCTCTTCAGGCTCACGGCTTGGTGGATTATTTTCACGAAAGAAGAAGGAAGAAGTTCCCAAGAAAGAAGTCTTAGAATCGCTACCTAATACTTTGTCGTTTGCTTTCTCGAGTGCGGGAAATAATTTGGTGCTTTGGCGAAAGAATGGCCACTCTCTCATTCATATCAAAATCGCGTCATGGGAAAGTAAAATGCTACCGCTGAGGCAGACACTTCCAACGCAAGATCCAGATCGAGGTATTAATATAAAGCTAGTGGCTGAAGGGGATGGATGGATAGCTGCGATCATCTATCATAAGCGGGTATGAGATCAGCCTCCAAAGGGACACCATGGTCGTTCTTTACTGACAATACGAAGAAATTTCTGTTAGTGATGATCCACCACACAGGGACTCAGTACTCGCTCTGGAAATTAGACGCCCACCTGCGACCAACAACGTTAGCAGTATCACGAAACAACTCGTTAGTTGCCGTGGGTTATGGAACTGTCGTCCATCTTTACCGCTTCGAATCAAATATGCAATCGTGGAAAGCGGAGTTGGTGATACACGAGTTCAAAAGTCCCGAAGAAGTTAAGTCACAGATTATTAGCTTTTCGAACGACTGCCAGTACATCATTGTAGCAAATCAGCGATTCGACAGGGCCCGAGGGAGAGATGATGACGGCATGCATGCTCGCGTTTGGCGGTGCGAACAGAACGTCGGTGAAGGAGTCAAGCTCGAGCACTGTCAGCTGCCTACCGTGAGTTTCAACCGGTCCCACTATCAATTTGTTAATGACTAACCCGAGTACCAGGACCACATCGGCATCACTTCCGCTTTCTTCAATCCAGAGCTTTCTCTAGCCACCATTACCGCATTCATCGACTCTCCCTACCCTCTCTTCCTCACCCCAGCATCTTCAAACAACAACTCTTTAGTACCATCGCCTCTCAGCATACGAGCCCAGTCCCACTTTAAAGCTCGCTGCGCAGCACAATCCACCAATGCTGCCTACACGAGTTTTCTCACGGACACGAACAAATTATACCAGGTCAATCTTAAGACAAAGGTTGTAGAAGAGTTGGCGGACTTGAGCCAATACAGAAGGAGAGAACTCGATCCAAGAGAGGAAGTGGCGGCCATGAGTATGCCTGGAGAAAAGACTTGTCACGTCATTTGGAGGGATGGTGCGAAGTTATTGTTGTGTACTGTCATGGCGAGAAATAGGGCTGAGTGCAAGGATTTGAGGTGGTTGGTTGATGAAGCTGGATGGGGTGACTGAGTGGCTTTCTCCAGAACTATCAGTCGGGTATCAGAATTGGACATCTGGGAATGGGAAGATAATTGTGGTTTCGGCTCAACCTTGTCCCCACTACAGACCAAGGACAGTATGCTTTGGTGAGATATAATTAAGCTTCTGGACCAGTAATTCTGGTATCAATCTCTGTGTCATCTGTTGTTTCCCAGCAAGAGAACACAGTAACATGAGTAAAAAGATTATTTCAACCCTCTATAAGAGTTTGTATCCTGCCTGATAATATATCTCACCATGACCATAAAAGTGATAATTGAGCTACTATGTGGAGAACTAAATGTCTCGTGATAGCTCTAGCATGGACCACTTCTGCAGCAACTTTCGAGACTGCGCTTGAGAACGGTTGGTACCTTGTCGAGATTTTCCCGAATGAGAAAGTCATCTGTGAGTCCCCGGCCACTTATTCTCAAGCATTAAACACTACTTCGAATCACGCTTCGCGCATGTACCTCAGAGATGGAGATGCTGGGACTGAAGTGCACAAGAGAGCTAGAAAATCGGAAACGGATGGAGATGGACATGCTTGGTATATTTGGCAGATGTCAAACTGCTCCAAAGAGGGGCGAGTAAAGAAAAGTGACGTGTTTTAGATGAAGTGACATTATGATTTGGTCAAGTACTATGGGATGAAGAACACGGATGGGACGTGGATGGATGTGGAAGTCTTACAAGAGACTGGTACAATTGATGGAGTGACAGAACTCGTTGAAACCTCAGACGACTTGAGTTTTGTGAGCGCATTGAATGCTCTTCTTGTCTATAGTTTGGTGCTTCTCAACAGGTCGATTGGGGTATAGTAACGGCCTTGCGAAAACATGCCTCCCATCGTTTACTTGGTATCTAAGTCTGCAGACGAGGCTCCAATTGCTTACTCCCAGCTGACTTTGTGTGCCGAATGTCTTCACTCTGCGATCACAAAGTCAAAATCAAGATATTCACTCACTCTACTCACTAGCCAAAACATCTAAGAATACTACCCAACATCAACCCCTCTCAAACATCCTCGAAACATTCCACCCATACTCATCCCTCTCAAAAGTAACCTTTCTCAATTGCCCAACGCTATACCCCTGTTCCCTCCCCATCATCTTCTTCACTCCCTTCCTCAACTCAACAACACAGGTAACACTACTTACAACATCCCACCCCTCCAAAATAGATTGCATAGTCTTAGCCAACGCATCCAGTTCAGCCACACTCCCAACCGCCAACCTCAACCTCACCTCCCTCAACCCCCTCACCTCTTTATCAAGTAATTTCTTCACCCACTCCACCTGCCCGCTAAATCGGTAGTCAGGTGCGTAGGCGAGCCCAACATCCAGCTCTACCCTCTCCAACTCCTTCAACAATGAGTGTGATATACCATGAAATGCATTCCTCTTAGTACTCTCTCTCATTGCCTCCAACCCACTCAAATTATAACAGATTTCCAACTTCAAAAACAGCCTTGTCAGAACCACCGGATTCAATATCTCGGTCTGAAGTTCGTGGTCGAAGCGGCGACTCGCGTGGTGTGGTGGCGGTGTGTGTGATGTCCCTAGTGGTTGGCGGGCTGTTTGGGGCGAGGTGGAGAAGGAGAGGATGCCGTAGGAGGGTTGAGTTAGAGAGATTACGGAGGCGTAGATGTGGTTTTTGGAGGAAGTGAATGGGAGGTTGAAAAGGTAGCGGTGGTGGGAGTCGGGTGTTATTGTCCTTTCGCTCATGCTTGCGGAGGTTGAGGTGCCCATGGTGGCGTTGGTGGTTTTAAGTTATGGTTTTAGGATTGTGGAGGATAGAGAAGAAAAGATTTTGAATTTAGGAAGATAGTGTGGGAGGTTTTGTGAAGATTTAGGGATGGCGAAATGATGATTATAGTGGGTCGATAGAAATGAGATGGAAGTTTGGTGTCAAAGTCATGTAAGTGGTTCTGGGCGCGAAATCTTGAGTTTGTGGTATTGTGGAAGGGACGGCTTGTGTGGAAGGAGCGAGACATCGAATCTGTGCAAAGTGTAGGCAAGGACGTATTTTCGATCGATTAATACGATCTCAGGCTAATTAGAAACCCAAATCCATGCTCTATCAAGTCTGAATACTCAACTTTTCCCGCACTCTCTGAATGTTTTGCCAATCGGTTGATCATATCCGTGCTTTCCTGATTACTGCAGAGTTCGGTAATCACTCAGGTGGTCGACGAGGCTGAGAGACCGAAATGATACTATTATAAAGTAAGTGATAGAATTTAGCAGTGAAAACAACAGTAGCACGACCCGACATGATTTCAAATATAATAAATTGCAGATGATACTCAAATGATGGAGAAAAAGCCGCCCACAGGCAGTATGTTCAGCTACGTTAACAGAAACTCTTTCTCCCTAGACGAATGATATTGCTAGCTAATTTGGAATGTGGGTGGAGAGACAGAGTTGCTTGAATAAACGGTGCGAAATTGAAAAGTAAATGTTGAAAGAAAGTGTCGGACCATTCAATATTTTCTAATTTGGTGATACAAGTCAATCGAATTGTGATTTGGGATGATTTTCTTTTGGCAATTTAGTGTGGAAACTCGTCGGAGGGATTGCCTCTATTGTCTTGAGTTTGCGACATAATTCTTAAAATTAGGTGACTAGAGATCCCGCTCCCTAGTTTACTCTACAGGTTTAAAGACATAGGAACAAAGCTCATGACTATAGGTGAAACCGACGTGAGACATATCGGAGCCTCCTACAAGAGTGCACATTCTGGTGGAGGATGGAAGTGAGCTCGTCTGTTCCGTCCATTGGTATTGACTTGGATCAAATTCGCCTTCGGAATCCAGACCGTTGTCTTTTACCTGCTCTTCAAATTGTCGATACTGCCGTGATCAGGAGTACAGCAAGGGCCCGAGATAGAAGCGCGCTCGTGTTATGTGTCAATAATTGTTCCTAGACTCGAACTTGTTGAGATGTGAGTTCATAACAATGGCTCTCCACAGTTGAAGAAAGGACGTTCTAAAGATGATCACATTCTTCAGCCCTGGCAGCTGCCGACCGCGTCTTCAACCAACAAAGGAAGGTCATCAAGGATTCGATGCACCTTGACGACAACCAGATCCTGCGAGATCAATAAACGAATCCTCAAATTGGCAGATCTGTACTATCGAAAGCGGTGTACGCTGATCTGCTAAACAGGAACAATATTTATCCCGTAGGACTACACACCGAGTATTGCAATTACTAGCAAAAAAGCATAGAGCTGATTCTTTTCTCCGGCATCTAGATCTCACCGCACCGAGAATAGAAACGACTTGACGCAAGGGGGAAACACCCCAACTGGTCACGAGCTTCTCTCCAGGATTGAGGCGCGTTCGTTAACGCGGGTACACCGCGAAATTTCTCCATTGAGAATAATTTGAACAAGGAAATTTTGCGCATTTAGATGATCATGTGTTCATCGGGTATGCGCAGCTGCGAGGAACCGAAATGAGATGAGATGGGTTCATGAATATCTAGCTGGAGGATGCAAGAGTGGAGATCGGCTTCGCGATTTTGCTGACCAGGGTGACGATTGAGTGGTACGGAATTGCGATTTGGAAGCATTGGATGTTGCAACATCTAACGGCGGGTAGGGAGCATAAAAAGGTACCGGCGTCAGCGTCGAGAATGAGGAACAGGGCTATGTTTTCATTCCAAGCCCGGGGCTGGGATCATGGGATGAAAAAGTGGCTAGCGAAGCGGTGAGATTCCGAGTCAAAAGTTTTGACTATGATTTGCCACGCACACGTGAGATAAGCAGTATGTGTGTATATCTCAGCATGTGCGGAGAAGATTACATCCCGGATAGACTTGCCTAGTTGGGCAGCCGGGTCATATCGCCAAACGACTACGAATCGAGTACAACATCCTCAACTTGAGATCAATATTGATAAATTGCTAGCAAGGATTTTTTTAGGAATTGCCAGAAACTTTAGAACATAGATATGAGAGTGCGAGCGAGCTCTTTGAAAGCCTACGTTTTCGAATGTATGTGCGCAACATTCTTGAACGACCTGGCCAGATTGAGGCGTACAGTTCTGTTCGTCGAACGTGCGACTGCGAATCGAATATCAGGTTCTCAAATCCAATTCGATATCGATAACTTTCTGGCAAAATAGTTTTTCAAGTTGCCAGGAACTTTGCACCATAGATATAAGCTTGAATGTTTTTTTTTCCCAGACAGCCTCTCTGCTGGTGATTGCCTCAGCCGCACTGTGCTGCAGCACATACAACTGTATCAGAAATGCTGTACCAAGTACGCCAATTGGTTCGATGCAATTGCCCGGTCTGCCTCGTGTCGTCTTCATCCAGTCTCTCCCGCTCGCTGCACTGCAACTGCAACGCGGATTGACGGATCGAGGCCGGCATGTATGCACGATGCGCTGGCAAAGGCGCTCATTGAGCACATGAACAGCCAGTCAAGCCAGCCGCGCTAGAGATGATGTGCGTAAATGTGCTTCTTCCGGACCCTGCCGTGTGTGAAGGATAATCCAGATGCAGTGGTTAGGACTGGCCAAGATGGCATTGGCGAGCTCTTGATCCTTAATATAAGAAGAACAACAACAACAAGAACAAGAACCTTGAACCTCGAGATTGAGAAGCCCCCGCTTCAGAGGGCGAGGAGGAGGGGAAGAGATACGGCGGCATCGGCGGGAATGTTTTAAAGATGGACCCAAGCTTCTGGCCCGTCCGCAAGCGCAACGATTCTTCACCGCCCGACGTTGCGCCAGCAGGGAGAATGAATATACATAGAAGGTCGAAAACAGTGAAGAAGTTGTTTTGCCAAATATGGGGGTGGGCAAAGAGGGAGACAGGGAGAGAGAGGGAATAATGGGCGGCTCCATGATGCAAGCAGCAGCAATTGTCGGTCGAGGCAGAGCAAATGCGGCCGGAGAAAGAAAGACGCTTCGCTTGGCTCATGGTGCAGCAGCTGCATGACCATGATTGGTATGATTGGTGGTTGGGCGGGGCAGGAATAGAGTGGATCGTGTTTCTCACCGCCTCTCTCTCGCTGGCCGCTCCATCTCTCTTCCCTCCCAACTCTCTCGGCTGCTCTGACCTTGATTCTCAATGCATTACCAGAGTTAGTTGACTGCTGAACAAAGAAGTCGGTGTGATAATTTACATCTTCCTTCACAGCCCTCAAGCACAGACTCGGCCTGTCTGATTGCTGCTGATTTCCGCCGCGCTGTGCTGTGCTATACACCAAGCGCCTTCGCAAAGATGGATCATCTCAACTTCTCACACGACGTCAACGACGGTTCTTACGATCCAAACTATCCGGAGAACCAGTTCTACTCCTCGTCCAATACCTGGCCCCTTTTGAATCAACAAAACATGTCCAGCAACACCAACCTCAACGTCTCCTCAGCTGAGGACGACTCGGTCTCGAGGCGTATGGCCACCACCTCGAGTCTGGGGATCCGCACTTCGACTCACCCCTCGACCATATCGCCGTTGCAGACAGCTGGCTTCAATGCCTATAGTCAGGCCTTCAACCCGTCAGCTGCCATGCTGACCGCGACCGACTTGCAATTCGGCCTCATGGCTGATCAGCAAGCCTACAACGTCCAGGATGCCGCCCATATGAACTCCATGTTCAACTACGGCATGGGCCTACAACAGTCCCCTATCGAGGACCTCATGCCCACCACCCAAGAGCCTCTCCACAACAGCATAGAGTCGTCGTACATGCCAAACTTCGGAGCGATGGACAACACAAACAACTTCCAGTTTCAACAGTTCAACGATCTGTTGAGCATGCCCTACCAAATACCGGCCATGTCTGCTGCCGAGTACAATGCCGCCAGCGTTGCCAGCCATTCACCCCACGGTGAGTGGTTATCTCGGTCGTTGTCCCAGGCCAGCGACCACAGCAACAACAGCTGGGTCCTCGTTGACCAGTCACAAAACAACCGAAACTCGTACGGCGCGTATTCAGATCATTCAAACATTGGCACTGTCAGCCCTCAGAGCCTCAACCTCCACATTCGCACCGACTCCAGCTCAACGGACGCGTCAGATGGACCACCGCTATCGGCTCACTCACACGACAGCTGGGGAATGTTCCCAATATCACCGGAGCCTGAAGCCCACCATGACCATTCCAACTGCAATAGCCACCACTCGTCTCCCCACGGTATACCTTTGCCATCGCCGCGTGAGGAGTACTTGACTTACCCCACCTCCGTTGCAGTCAGCCCTATCCCCGCACCATCACAAGCAGTTGTCATCTCGAGCCCTACCTCTTCAAGCACATCTCCAGTCTCATCCGCTGCTGGATCACCCAAAACAAAACGACGAAATAGCCCAATCACTCCAGCAGGCATCACAACAAAAGTCATCGTCAAGAAGGCAGCGCCAAAAACCGGCAAAGAGAAGCCAGAGAAGAAGGTCGGCCGAAGAAAGGGACCATTGCGACCAGAACAACGCCAGCAAGCGCACGAAATCCGCAAACTTCGCGCGTGTCTGCGTTGTAAATTCTTGAAAAAGGTCTGCGATAAGGGTGATCCTTGTGGTGGATGTCAACCATCACACGCCCGCCTGTGGCAGGTACCATGCACCCGAATGGCCATCCAGGACATTGCCTATTTCCTCAAGGACTGGAGTGCTGATTATGACCGTCACGTAACCTGTGCTTTCTCGATCACCAACATTACAGGCTTTTCAAACTACAACCGTGAACTCTACATCACCCACGGCTACGGTTATGTCATGCCAGTCGCGGTACGCGAAGTTTTTGTCATCGACGAGAAGCCATTCGGCATCGATTGGGTCGAGTCCATTCATGAATCGCCCCGAGAATTTGAGGTTCAGACCGCCAGACTCTCCGCTGGCCTCGAGGGTATCTCTCACCACTTGATCTCGCAATACATTGAGAACCACATTTTCACCTTCGAGAAGTTTGTCGATGAGTACTTCGAGGACACACCATTCCTCATGGACCTTCTCAAGACTGTGTATCGCTACTATGTGCGAACTCAAAACTTGGCAGTCAAAAAGGGGTTGAAACTGGTCATCGCATATGCCCTCACTCTTCATATCACCATGGTGGAGCCAGCCTGCGAAGCCGATGCCGAGCTCGAACGCATTGATGATGAGGGCAGCAGATGGTACGGGAAAATCCCCGCACCTGTTATGATCAACTTCCAGATCAAGAAAGCCATGGCCGATATGTGGCGCGAGTTGATGAAGGATGTCCTGGAGGAGCTTTCTTCCCTCTACTCTTCCGTCTACAGCGGCGACAAGCTCAAGAACTGGCCTACGATCTTCATGTTGGCCACACTCATCCTCACTGTTTGGGAGATGATGCAATTCGATCAGAACTACCGTGTCCCAGACAAGGGTGCAGTTGAGAAGTTCTGCGGAGAGATGGAAGGTGTCCCTCTCGGTGTTATCGTTGGCCTTTTCGGTGCCATTTCAACTAAGCTGCCAAGCTTCCTGGAGTGGGATACTCGCAAGCACTCCCATGTCCTTGCCAACAACCAGGCTGTCTGCGATACTATGACCGAGGTTCGCGCGCATGTTGAGAAGCACGGTAAGCTCCATCAATCTACATTCATCTGCCCACAATCTAACGTATCCTTAGAAACATATCTACGAACCCGCAACGAGGCCAAGTTCGACCGCGAGGACTTTGATTCGTTATCAAACAAATTCCTCAGCAAGCTTGTAATACGCTCCAACTAGGATGCCTTTCGTCGACCTGTGTTTTATTGGCTCTCCATCATTCGAAGCGAATCTGCATCATTCCATTTGTCACCAGCATTTAACGAGACCCACGACCCGTTTACGAGCAACAAAATGTCCCTCGACGGCCGGCGCTCTAACGATTTGCTTTACCTGAGGTTAAAGCACATTCGGGTTTTACGATTACCGGCCGGCTCACACAGTCTCTCGACTACTTGTTTACCTTCGATATAATGAGCCGGCAACGGAGTTTTTTCTTTCTTCTTATTTGATCTACGTGGCGGCCTTTGTCAATGCGCTAGATCAAGAGTACCCTTTCGCGAACGCTTCGCTTCTTGTACTCCCATGGGATACCCAAATTTTCTTGCGGCACTTTTTCAAAAATCTTTCGTCTTTTAGCTCGATGGAAACAGCCTGTTCGATTTGTGCTGTTGCATTCAATGTTTGCGAACCTCTCATATGTCAAAATGGAAACATGTGTCAGGAGCCTCTCGGAACTGTGAGAGGGTTTATGTTTGTGGGACGATAACGGATTTGATGGCGCTCATGTTGTTGATATATGCGATGTGCATTCACGAGATTCTGATGTTATGCCCCCTATGCATACTTGTTGTTGATGAAGTTGATTGATGTTAGCGAGAGATGATGGAGGCATTGTACTGGGACTATTTACATCTACACATGGGTTTACTAGATTGTAGATGGAGTTGAGAGGTTGTCTCAGTAGTTAAAGAAATCTGGAGTGGAGAATATTCATTTACGTTCAAATTTACTGGCTGCATCTCCAGATATCTTCCTTCGATGATACTATATGGTCTCGTAGTAAGTGGCTGAGCTCTGGTAAGTCCGACTAGGCCATTTTCTTCGCTAAAATGAGCTGATAGGTCTATCTGAAAGCACAATCGTACCACCAGCGTGTTAACCTCACCATTTGCTCCTCTGACACCACCATCAAAGTCAGTATCACCATCCAGAATTCTTTCCGTCGGATGAATGAACTCGCTTCCTCTCCATCCAGAGAATCAAACCGACAGGCTCTCAGACTTTCACTTCCGAACATGACGCCTCATGTCGAGCGTGAGCCCAGGCTAGAGACAAATATAGCCGGATCAGGGCTTGGCAATGTTTGTCTTACAGTCTATCCCGGAGAGCACCAGCCGCACATCTATGAACCACTTGAGAACAAGAAGATTTCCTGTAGGTTATCAACATCAAAGTTGCTGGCAGTTTTCAAAGGAAAGTATAAACGAGTTTAGTATGCTTGAAAGTAGACCACTTGGTACCAGAAACTGGGCCATGTGTCGAGAAATGAGCCACTGAAAAGGGGGAGTGGCCCAGATTTCGGCTAATACTTAGCTTGCTCAGGATTGCTGAGGATTACACAGCCACAAGCTCATTCAAGGAACATCAGTCTCAAGAGCAGTTGGATTGAGATCGTTCAATCTCTACGGCTTTGCGCTGCTAGATACATAGGCGCCGGAATTAAACACAAGATCCCCACCCGCTTTCCTCTGATATAAAAACTGCGGTCCGGCAATCTCGTCAATCAAGTGCACATCCCCTTCATTCTTGTTATCATTCAACGGCGAAAACTCCAACGTGACATCCGGTTTCAACACATTCCTACACAGCCGTCCATCCGGTCCAGCAATCCAAGCATCTGCGTCAATACCGGGAGTAGCCCAGAAATGACCGGTAGGATCATATTTCTTCTTCAACGCCGATAGTCTAGGATAGTTGCTGCCCCAGTAAGTATTTTGCCAGTTTTGGTGTGTAGCTGGGTATGCTTCGTTGACGTAGGCGCCCATCTCGGGGGCGAATTGACGAAGAGTAAGCGAGGAGGGCTTGCCATACGCGTAGATGATGAGATGGAGATATGTCTTGCGCCAGGCTGGAAGGACAGACGTGGTGTCATTTTTGCCTAGCTCTACGACTTGGCCACCGCCAACGAATTGCCCTCCAAGATTAGCACCGGGTAGGTTTGGCATCGTTGCTTTGAGTGCGGCGGCATATTTGGGAGAATGCAGTTCTTTCTTGCCCAAGAGCCAACTGTCGAGGTAAACGATTCCACGTGGTTCCGTCAGCATACTGTCTCCAGGGCTATGTCGTTTGTACAGGAACGGCGACGATGTCCCGGGTGGCATAACTTGTCCTTGGACACCTCTGCGTTGAGGACCCGCAGGCTGTGCTACTCCCGGCATATCCCCCCAAGTAGCCCTGAAGAAGCTCCAGAAATTTGGATACTCCATCGGCAAGGAAATCATGGTCGCCTTGTCAATTCCCGGAAAGCTTGTGATATTTCGCAACACTGGCTGTATGTTCGCAAGCATCCAATTCACCGATGCATCATTTTCGGTGCATAGAACAAAAATGCTTATAGCGTTTGGATAAAGCCAGAAATATGCCCCAAGTCCTTTGTCGTTCCACTGTGTGAATTGTGCTTGGAAATTCGCAGCGGCGGGATAGATGGAGTCGTAGTCGTCAGGTTTAGTTGTGTTCACCCAGAATTGGAGGGTGGAGACTTTTTGCGACGGATGAGCTTTGATCGTTGCTTCCACAACGACGCCATATGTCCCCCCTGATTCGTTTGTAAGTATTTCGTGTGGAAAGCAGGAACTCCACTCGTTTTCTTACCTCCACCTCCCCGAAGAGCCCAGAAGAGATCAGGATTCGATACTTCATTCGCTACACGTAGAACTCCATCTGCTGTCACAACCTTATACTCAACCACCTGGTCTACTCCGAGGCCATACTTCGCACTGAACGGCGCATGTCCCGCAGTTTGTCCCCAACCACCCGCCACAGCCACAGATCCATGAGCTGCCCCAAGCGTGAAAAGATTGCTTTGAGCAAGGATACTATTGAGTTCCCTTGTATTATACCCAGCACCAAAAGTAATGTATGCTTGTCCTACCAGCAACGGAAGAGCATTCGGTTTGGCTTTTGGATCCACCGCAGTGACGCCCTCCTTTGTAGGCGAAAAACTTGACAAGACTCTTGCACCTTTCAAGCCAGATACTGACAGGGTCAATCCTGTTGGCGCGTCATTCCTTCCGACAAAGTCATGACCTGATGCAAGAATGCTCAACCGAATTTTATGCTCTCGGGTGAAATTGACAGCAGCAATTACTTCGGCTACCGTGGTCGCGTCTAGGCGGTAATTTGGCCTCTTCCAGTTTCCTTTTGCCTTTTGCGTTTCAATTTCTGGCATTGCTTTTCGCCATTCTGATTTCGCTGGCCATGATGTATCTCCGGATATGGTCTTGCAGGAGTCTGCGGTTGTGTTGGATTGTTGGAGCGTGCTTGTCAACGCACACGCAGGAGTGAGCAAGGTTAGTAGCGTTGCCAATCTCATACTGTCAAAGCGTGCATTGATCAAGAGGCTGGCTATCTGTACAAATGTCGAAGAAGGTAAAACGAGCCAAAAGGACGAGAAAAAAGGGTTTGTGCGGCCGGAAGAGCAGCTAATTCATTGCTAAAAACCTTCTCACCTTTCCCAAAATATTGCCGCGTGCCAGATCGTGCATCTATAGTTTCCCAGACGTAACTTCTTAGAAATAGATAGATTGAAACATCCATTTTTTCTTTAAATTTCGAAGGGTTTGAGCTACCAGATGTGTTCAAATGCTACGAGATGTAGAGATCGGAACATCCGGCTCCAGGCTCAGTTGATTGCAGCTCATAAGTATAGATGAGTCTACGCTTGAGCTATTTTTGTGGGATATGATGAATAAATGAGGGATCGCAAAGCTAGGTCCTAACAGGCTAAGGAGTAGGAGCCTCAGGGCTAGCAAATACTCAATTTGAAACAATTACACACTAGCATTAGTCAACACCGCCTGAAGTGGTAATCGAAACCCCAGAAGGTCAGAAGATTCGGTTTGTGAAGGGCGTTCTAGCGAGTTGGAGCAGATGGCTATCAAGAAACTCGGTGTGTAAGCATCTAATGGCACAACACTTCTTTACTGATCGGATATGTGTTATGTTGACCTGAAGTCATTCATAAAGGGGAGTTAGGTCTCTTCAACTATACAGAGATTCTTTTAATAAGAAAGTCGTGCTTATTTTGTTTACTTACAATGAGTATGAACGCTCAACTTATATCTTAGCTAGTTTATTCATTGTAGAATGATTAGTCACGTACCTCGCTTAGTTATATTATCTACATGCAGGTTAGAAGCATCTACCTCTGTTTACGCCTTACTGAGGACATCGAGATCGAAGGGAAAGCAGAATATGTAACGTCGTTACACTGCTAGGGAACTCGCCCGATGAGCCTTATGACGAAGCGTGACAATATAGACTAGATGTTCGAGACTATACCGTTTGATTCATTAGACAAGACTTTTCAGGATGCTGTTTTGATCTACCGCCGGTTATATATTGAGTAGCTATAGATCGACAGCATGTGTATCATTCAAGGGGACATAGCTAACTAGGAGAATAAGGCTCGCCACATAAGTAGTATCTACGAATCCTACTTACTCAATATTGTTGCAGGGGCGTTTGATAGTAAGTAGAAGAAATCCACCAGCCTTAGATGAGAGGTACAGATACTAATACTTTACGCCGTCAAGGGCCTGTTGGATGTTCTTTTAAGTGGAAAATAAACAATCATTTGGCGCTTAAGGTACTTACCCGATTGCGCGGCCTAGGCCGGAGGAGGAGCCTGTTACTATTGCGACTTTGTTTTGGAGACGGTTGGGCATTTTGGGCAATTATAATGGGAGGTAAGGGAAAGGAAGAAAGAGAATCACACAAGAGAACTATTTGAAAGTCCTCCGTTCAGGATTAGAGGTAGGCGAATATATACATTTCGAGTTACGGGGTTCCCGCCGGTTAAACCACGGAGGGAAGGATATTCTGTTTAAGAAAGAGATTAGCGTGATAGGTAATGGGACCCTCTTGTGGAAAGCTCAAGTATTTTGGCGGCGGGTATTTGGCGGTTGACTTTCAACGTTTGGCATTCTGGACAGATATACTTTGAAACTATTCGTGCCTCGAAACAAAAGAAATCATTCTATAATGTTGTATTTCTGCGTATATTATTACCAAATATCCTCTTCCTACTTCCTCTTTGGATTAGCGCTGTAATCCTTATATATGACTAAACAATACTGAACTTAGATTCGGCTTACTTGCTGCTCAGGACGCACCGCTACAGCTTATGGTGTTTATCCTATAACTTACCCTTCTGCCCAAATTCTGTTAGATACTCCTAATATGGAACTGTACTTGTTAGAGTGCACCGTCAAATTTCTGCGAATATTAGTTTAAAGCGACCAATAAGGCTTAGATTTAGAGTACTGTCCTAAGATGCCCCAGGACTGCCAGTTTACTTTAAGGGTCGGTGGCCGGTATCTGGGCCTTCTATTTTTAACATGACCAAGACTCAGGCTGGCGGCCAAAAAAAAGTCTAGCCTTCCTGAATGGTCAGCCGAATTTTTGGTGGTCAACGGAGCTCAGAGAGGCTGACCGAATTTCGCGCGGCCAGCCAAATCCCCAGTGGCCACCCAAACTCAAAAGAGGCCAGCCATATTTTGAGGTGCTAGACAATTTTTTAGCGGCTTACCAACTCTAGAGGCCAGGCAAATCCAAGAAGGCCAGCCGATCTGTAGGCGGTCAGCCTTATCTGGGTGATTGGCTGATATTAAGCGACAAACCAAATTCAACTGCTCTGGATGATGCATACGTGCGAAGAGGTATCAGGCTGGCCAACGATCTTAGCTCAACACCAACATTGACTGCGAGCACCAGTATGGATCGCCTTCATCACCGCCGCCATAGAGTAATCTACAATTCTTCTCGAAACGGCCGTCCCAACAAACCTAAAGCTAAAGTTCAAGCTTGGTCGCTTTGCGTTATATGTAATTTAGTCCAAAGCTGTTACAAGAGATCTAAGAGAGGTGGTTGTCGATTGAAGAGGTATTGATCAAGGTAATTTATTGTCTCTTTCGCCACCAAACTAGAAATCATGAAAATGATCCGAATGATCGAAAGGCTTGAGGCGTTTCCTTGTACATCGTTCACATCTCAACACCGCCCAGTTCGTTGACTTCCTCAGCCCCATACCTCAGGAGTAGATATTCAATGTTCCTTCGATCTGATTCCATAACCTCATCCCCCTCGGTGTCCAAGTCATGTACGCATATATGGTTTCTACACGCAAACGGAGGACTCACGCCGTGAAAACGATTGAACCGGGCAAGTATGTGATTCTCTTCCCAGTACACACCATCAGGGTTTTCTATAGCATTAGGCTCCGCTCCTGCTTCAAGGAGCGCTTCGACTGCCGCACACTCCCAACACAAAGTAGCCATTTGTAGCGGCGTGATTCTATACTCTTGGAGATTAGGGTCAGCGCCGTCTTTCAGCAGTCGTTTCAGAATGCAGGCACTGCCGCATGCTTCCTTGCAGGAATTGAAGTGAGATCCAGCATACGATATGAGAATTTTAGAGCGATCGATTCCTTCGCTGTAATTCAATAGCAGAGAAAGCGGTTCACTCTTCGCTCCAATTGTCATTTGAGCCAGAATCTCAAGAAGAGTTCCATCAAAGTTGTAAGTCTTGGAGTCACCATTGCAAGACACATTCCACACCATCTTTGAGAACCTTAACGTCGTATTGATAAGAGCTTGGATATCTCTTCCACTCAAAAACCGCTCCACGAGCACCATGGAAGTTTGGTTAGAATAGAGTGGAAAGAGGAGTAAATGTAATAGAACGGCAGCTTCGTCGTTGGTCGGAACCTCTTTCCAGTCCCTTGAATCGATGAATAGGTATTGGGGATTGAAATATGACCAAGTGTCGTCATGATTACCCAGGCGAACATAGAGGCTGGAATGCGTCACCTCGCTCGATTTTTTGAAATGATTTCTTGTCGGATTCATGAAGTCGGCGATGAGCGTGACTAAGAAGTCATGAGATGCAATCTGTGTAGGCCACTCAATGATAGATAACACAACTGATATTGTGCAGAAGAAGGTAAAATCCTGGGGCAAGATACTCCAACATGACCGGATGCTGTAGGAAGAATCCTCGTGGGGATTGTAGTTTGCCAATTCTTGTGGCACAATCCACTCAACTAGGCTTGCCTTCGCTACCAGAGCGATGAGCTGCGTATATTCTGGAACTATACTAGCTGGAATTATGGCAAAGTATGATGTTGCTACACTAACCACTCGTTCAGACTGTAGGTATTCTAAAACAGTGTAGTGTGCCAAGGAAATTGTGGCGTCGATGTCGGTACGAATCAAACACCCGCATACATCTCGGAGATGTTCCAAGCTGTAATCAATGTCTGCCATAGAATTTTCCTCGTTGGTGGCAATATGTCTAATGGCATCGAGCAGATTATTGGTGGATGGGGCACTCTTATGCAGCTGGGAGTGAAACCATATCCATTGAAAGGTGTGGCGGACAGCACACCATTCATCTCGAGGGATACCGCGCAAGATTCTTTCATATGTTTCATCCAAGGTTTTCGGCAGCTTTCTGAGCGCGTTTTGAATAACTTTGGTTTCGCACTTCAGTCGCTGAAGCGCGTCAATCTGGCAAACCGCCCAGCGGAACCTGAGAACAGCATTAGTCAAACAACTTTCATAAACATTAAAATTGTGTCTCTTACATTCCCTGGGCTCCTTTTGAGACTGTTGCTTCAACGTCAATTAGGAGATTTTCTGGCCAATGTTGAAACCTGATATTCGACTTTAACAGAGAGTGTACTTTGGTTCGAATGTCTTCCGTGACTAATAGATTCGACATGGAAACAGCCACTGAGAATTTCTTCATCACGCATTCAACATCAATGTATTCCCGGCTTGTCACAAGAATTCTGATTTTTGCGAATCTGGACTGGGTTGAAATTTCTTGGATGATCTTTAGTAAACCGGCTCGTGGGCTGCTCTCATCTACGGCATCGATGACGATGTATGCAACATCAAATCCCTCGAGGATTGTTTCAAATGCTTCCAGAAGCTCCATATGAGTAGGCTCTACACCTCTTTCAAATAGCTTGAAAACCTGACCAGGAATAAAGTTGGCTTGACGACAGAGTTGGCATATGGCCCATCGTAAGAATGGCGATGCTTCATCTTGATTGTGCCCAAAATAGCAATAGTAGTAGGCATGGCCTGCAGATTGTCCAGAAAACTGCATGCAGTAATCTTTGACCTGTTCGATCAAGAAAGACGCAAGTATTGACTTCCCAGAGCCGGGTATACCATGGATCCAAATGCAGCGATGAGTTCCCGTAAGCCATTTCGTCCAGGCCGGTGATCGTAGCATCCAAACACCAGTGCCAGATTCATAATCATTCCAGGCTCGATTGTGGAGAGACGAGGGATCGGTCATTTGCAGCCATCTATACACCTCATGGCGCTGATTTCCTTTCACAACTTAGCATGCAGTACTCCTTCATATGTATGACCCCATACCTGAGACGATAGTATGAATATCTTCTGCTCTTGTCTTGATACTCTTTATGTCTTGACTACATTATAATTAGTCAATTCAGAAATACAGAGTTGTGAGACTGGTGTTCGAGGCCCAAAGTGATTTTTGTACAATCTTACTTGCTACCTTTTAATAAACGAAAGATTTTGATTACTTACACAGACTCCGTTGTAAGTGCGAGAGTGAGAGCGGCTTTGTATTGAGCAATTTTCTGCATCAACTCTCGCGCTCGACTAGCTTTGAGAGGCCATGCCAAAGTGGCCAGCACTGCCTTGACTTTACGTTTCTTCGAGCCCCTGTCTCCCTTTCTCAGGGCAATCAGAGTGACGGAATCAGATGGAAAAAGCTTCTCCAATTCTGTAATTGAGTGGCGAAATCCCTCGATGGGACCATCTGAGCCAGCAATCTGGCTCCACAAGGCTGGCGTGATTTGATTGCACTCATGCAAAAATTCCAAGCTCTTGAGAATCGCGCTTATTGTAGTTATCTCTACCAGTATTATGCGGAGATCTGATGGCGTTTCTGAGCTGGACTCTATGTAATATTTAGCCAGTTGGATCACGCGGTCCGAGATCTGTATGACAGCAATGATACTCGCTATCAAGGCGCGGACATCTGCCATGGTCGGCGACCATCAATTTTGCAACCTTGGTGATAATGGAAGTTATAGAGGATGGAGAAGCGCGGCCGCATAATCCTCAAAAGCTGGTACTGAGAGTTATTTGCTGAGTGATGAGTTCGGGCTGAGCTGTTGAGGAACACCGACACATTTATGTCTCAAGTTTTTGGCGTGGCTGTGCCGGGGGGCTGCATCTTACTGCGCCCCGCCCACCAACCCCCCAAAGCGAGGCATACTTGATCCTATGCTCTAAAACTATTCGCGCGCCTCGATAAAAAGGAAATCTTTCTATGATATTATTTTTAAACGTATATTTTTTACAAACTGGCCTCCTCCTACTTCCTCTTTTGATTAACGCGGTAACCCTAGTTTATAAGTAAAATAATACGCGGCTTAACTTCGGCTCACCCGCAGCTCTATTCGTGCTGCTATAGCTCAGCGTAATTACTTTCAACTTAGCTTTCTACCCTAACTCCGTTAACCAGCCCAATTGTAGGAAACACTGAACAATTCTTATTATAATTCTCTGTCAATTCTACGCGCAAGACAACTCTAGGGGTGAGCTGGCAATAAATCTCAGAAAGAGGTTATATTATAAGGGTAGCCGTAGTAGCCTATAAACAGTCCATCCCATAAGATGTCCCAGAACTGGGTTGCTCAAAGTTTCGGAATCAATGCTGTCCTCTGGTGGTGACTGAATGCCGAACGTTGTGAGGTAACGCCGTTCCAAAAGGGTTCATGCTTTGCACAGCCCTTGTGACATCCGTGCACACTCTACGAGGCCTCAAATCACATGTGCGGGGACGGTGAAACACGACCATCCGTTCGATCTATCCCAGTTGAAGATCAAAGAAACCATTCTTCTTTTATTCTGATCTTGACGTCCTCTCAATCTGTTCTGAACTGTGTGGCTCTCAGTCGAAAAGTTGTACACTACCCATAAGGCCTAATTTTCACAAACCTACATCGTCTATCGCATCCAACCTTGGCTTCAACCATCATGGCCGCGGAAAAGAAAAAGATTGCCATTATTGGCGCGGGACCCGTAGGCTGCGCATTTGCAATCCATCTTGTCAAGGCCGGACACGATGTCACCATCGTAGGCCGTGGCCAGCGACTTGCAAATCTCGAGGGAAACGGCGGTGTCCTGGCGAAGAAGTCAGAGAAGGCGACGAAAATCACAAAGATTCCTGTAAAAGCTATTGGATCCCTCGATACTGCACAACCTTGGGACCTGGTCCTCCTTACCGTCACTGAGCACCAATTTGATGAGCCATTGTTCGCGACGCTTAAGGCGTGTCCCAAAACAACAGAGATTCTATTCATGTTCAACACCTTTGCATTGCTAGGGAAGTACTTTGACGTCCTGGGTGAGAAACGCTGTGTTATGGGATTCCCGGCGGTTATGGCATCCTTCCACGATGGAGCATTGGTGCACCGATTTCTCAGCTTCGGCCAAATCACCATCATCTCATCACCCGAATGGCGTTCTATCTTTTCATCCGCCGGAATCACGTGTGTCCACGAGCCTAATATGCAGAGCTGGCTGCGCACACATGCCGCCATGGCACTTGGTGTCATGAGCTCCGTGGTTGCAGCTGCCAAAAGGAAATCGGGAGTAACGTGGGCAGAAGCACGGCTCAGTGCCGGCGCGGCTAGGGAAGGGTTCGCGCTGGTCAAGGAGCTTGGAAATGATATCACGCCCAAGTTCATATACTACTTTGGTCTTGCAGCGCCCAGCTTCGTGCTCGCGGGAGTGTTTTGGGTCCTGACGAGAGTACCTAGTATCCGTAATAATCCACAAGTGCCGAACTGGGAGCGAGAGATGCTTGGGTTGGCGGAAAGCATAATAGGAGCAGCGCCTTCAGGTGACGATGTACGACTGATTAGCCAGCTAAGATCGAAATATGAATGAATGAAAGATATATTGGCCTAACTATATACAATACACATTTGAGACTACGTTTTGAAGGTACGATTCAAGACACAGCGAAAGAAATTATTTGATTTATTTAATTTAGATACAGTCCTAGCCGCACATATTCTTATAGTATAAACGAGCTTTTGGGCCCGAATCTGGTACGCCGGGTTGTCCCAGATTCAGGCCAATACTTGGCTTACCCAGGCTTGCTCAGGCTGCCAAAACCTGCTTCAACTTTCTCAGGATTGCACAACCACAATCTCATGTTACTTCGTCATTGCTCAGTTTTAAACCCCCACATGCTCAGGTTCGAAAGCGGAAATAGACTTTGGTGAGGTCAACTTTCCCCTAAGAGTATATCGCATATAGTCAAGGCAAGGATAGGAAGATCTGCTCCAAAAGCGGGTACTTTGGCGTCCCCATACCAGTAAGAGGATCCCATCTATAAAGTATCATTAGAAGACCACCTCTCGATACAGACTTGTATGATATCACTTACCCTTCTATAGCCCTAAAACCTGGAGAGTGACATCCAGGACTCGATCCGTTCGTGATATCATTGAAAACTTCAGGATGTTAATACAACGCCGGGCTTATGAAACCAATTAGACTTTTACCAACAGCCAGCTGTGCTTCGTTGATCTCGATGTAAATCAGATCTCTGACACTTTCCAACTCCATGGATGAGAGGATGAGCAGAAACTATTCATACCAAAGTAACAACACTTCCCCAAATTGGAGCCGCTAAACTAGTCCCGAATCCCTCATGCCACTGCCCCCTAATAAATAAATCGAAGAACGCCCCGTTTGCAGAAACATCTGGAATACCCTTTCCAGCTCTATTGAAGGCGCAGCCGTGGGCTCCGATTGTGTCACCGGCGGTGATGTTGTAGGATGCGAATGGGAAGGTGTTGTTGTCAAGGTAGGAAGATATTGCGTTGGTTTGATAGTCTGGCAATGGGAAGACGTTTGAGAAACCACCTGATGTTGCGAAGTCCGGGTTGTTGCCGACGAGGCTGGGGTCAATTTGGAGGGAGCTTTCAGGGGTGGTGGTGTTTTGAGAGGAGTAGAGGCGGGTTGCGCCTATGGCTGTTATGTATAGGCATCGTACACATATTAAACTCAGTAATTTTTCTCATGAAGTACGAGGAAAGCTTCAGGAGGAAAGGAATCTACTTACGCAGGTGTTTCCGGATTAAGGATTGTTTGATTCCTACCTAGACAGCCTATGGGCCCTCCATCAGTTGGATTAGCGGCAACGCCGAAATCTCCTGATGAGGCTACGATTGTATGGCCTTGTAGACCTAGCTTCATGAATTCGGTACATTGTTTTTTTAGGTAGGCAAATGGTTGGTCTGATTCCGCTAACCCGTAGGAGATTGAGATTACGTTTGTGGGTTTATAGACGCCTCACATGAGAGTCCCGTTGTAGCCGCCTGGTTTGGTATCTGGGTAGACTGGGTCTATGATTGGGCCGTTGCCGATGATGTTGTAGGCGGTGTATGTGCAGTAGGACTATAAACGGGGCATGTGTTAGTTTTGATGCGTTTTGGATTTTAGCGTGAGAGTACATACCCCGTCTAGTGCATCAAGGAAGGTGTTGAATAATCCGTTAAGACCTGTATAACCAAACCGGCTACCATAAAGCGAGTCATCAGTCTGATACAGAGTTACAGTTTGTGGGTATATGAGAGACATCGAGATCGCTAAGTCTCCATCAGACTCGCCTTCTGTCCTGGGCTGCGGAACTGGTGCTTGCCCTCCATTAATGGAAGCCAGAATTGGATGAGTGCCATTTGGAATGTACGAGGCATAAGATGTGAAGAACACGTCCAGATCTTTCTGAGAGTAGGCGGGATATTCTGCGAAGATTCCCAAGGAATTACTTGAATTAGCCGTGGTAAGGTCGAGCATATGGTAAAGCACTGTGATGCACGCCGCGGTGATGTTATTGTCACAATTTGCGAGCGACAGTCGTGTGCCGTTGAGAATAGCAGAGGGGGATGAGTTGACTCGCTTGCTCCGTTGCTTCAAGACCGGATCTTGCTTTGAACGCTTCCTTAGCGAGGCAGAAATTTTGGCACCTGGAGTGATATAGTCAATGTGCTTCTGCATATGAGACGGAAGGTAGTATCTAGACAGACGTTCAATTGCCGATATTCCAAGGTGAACAAGGCTGAAAAAATGTCTGACGAAGGATCAGTATCCTGGGTTTCTTCCGTTCTCGATGTGGTGGGACACGTGGACATGGCCATAACAAAGACTGCAAGGATGATCTAGGTGAAATCAGAGGTGCAATGTAGTATCTTCTTGATAGATATCAGCGAATCAAAAAAGAAAACCGTGAATAAACAACACGGATAAGCACAATAGAAGAAAGGTCATACTCATAACTCAATCAGGGGGTATCATCTCAAAACACACTTTCCTCCAGCCCGCCAAACCTTCTTTCAACCATGTTCAATCATCCCAATACCTGTCCCTCTCAACTCTCCACTCGTCACCCAACCCTAACCCATTATCCCTCAAATCACACCCCCGATGTCCCCACTTCTCACTCATAACCCTCCTCCCAAACTCAATCGTCATCCTAACAGCTCTATCGAATCCCTCTGGATCGCGGTAGAAAGGTTCGCCCTGTCCCCCTGTCTGCGAAGCTTGCCATATATTTCTCCCCCGCACATCGTTGTTTTTGCGCGTTTGCATTGTATGGAGGAGGCGCGTGAGATCGTGGTAAGAGGGCGAGGCAAGGTCGTCTTGGGTCCCCCATGATGCTGGTTCGGGAGGGTCGATGGAGGGAGGGGTTGTGGGTGCTTTTCGTCGGTAGAGAACGAGTAGGTCGTCTAGAGGAGCGCCGATATCGTATACCAGGCCGGTTTTGAAATCTTCTTGCCAAAATCCTGCCATAGCCAGGCGCTCGGACATGTCGCAGTCGGAACCGTAGTAGGGAATTTGGAAGTCCCATCCGCCTACTTCTTCGTAGGCGTGTCTGTTTATGAGGGCGATGCGGTCGTAGGCGTAGAATTTTGTGGCCCAGCGTTGTCTCCTTCCTTGGGCGTCAACGGCGTAATCGGGAGATAATGTTCGTCGAAGATCTGCAACAGTTCGAGAGTAAAGACTCATGTATTCCCCCATTTCCGGGTCTCGGTAATCCTCTTCTGAGATAGCGACGACATCCATGTGTCCCCAGAAATAGTAATCCCACGCTTTCTCCATAGCGTAGTTTAGGTAGAAATTCTGCAGTTGAGTGAAAGTGAGGTAGGTGGGTGTAGAGATTACGTTTACGTTGTATATTTGTGTAAGACGCGTGTGGTTTAGGTAGAAGGGGTTTTGGAGGGTTAGACGGCCGTTTTTGTTGGAGGACATTGTGCCTGTGTTTTCTATAATGTAGATGTCCTCTGGTGGCCATCCTGCTGTAATGTAAGATACTACTGTTTGTTGAAGGAGGAGCCAGTTTCGTGTGAAGCCAATGAAGAGGGGCGTTCGTTCTAGGATGTGAGGATTTGGTGGCTGATTATGGGTAGGTATTGGAGGAAGATCTTGTGGGCCTTGGGCGATTGCGGCGAGAGGAAAGTTATCGATAATTGGTGGTGTTGCTTCGCGCCGAGGGCGGTATGTGGGATGTGGAGGTCCTCGAGTCCATGGTAAATGATGTGGTAGGCCAATTCGTAGACGGTGAGACGTCAGGTATGTGAATGCTGAGACGAATAGCCATATTAACAGGAGAAAGACAGAACGACCTCGAAATTTCCTGGCAAGCATGAGAGTTATTGATCAAAAAGAATTAAAAAGTGGTCTGAGCAGAAGGCTGAAAAGCGAATGGCATGCTTGATTGACAGTTACATGCGGAGCTAAAAGGCAAGGCTGACGATGGAGAGACTTTTTCGAGACGACTGAAGCTTTGCGACGGAGCAACATAGGATGAGTGTGGCTTTATGAGTGTTACCCACGCGTAGTGGAGAGCAAGATGCAGGGTCTAGAAAGACGTTCCATTACCCCTGCTCGGAAAGAGAAAAGACGGGGAAACTCCGCTCGTGGCTTGCAAGGAAGGCCTCGCGTCGACGAATAAGTGCTGAGCGGCATGACCAAATTCTTCAACGTTTGCTGGCAAACCCCTTACACAGCCCAAGAAGTGCATGAGATTACTGGTGGTGCCACTGCTTACTTGTGATAAGCGGGGTGATGATGAGAAGGGTCGAGGCGTATGCGGATTGCTTGGAATCCTTGATATTTATAGAGTTCAAGCAATTCGCGCTGAGGCTGTGATTTGCTTGATCTAAGAGTCGTTTGGAGGGCTTCCTCCCGCCGTGCATCTTGTCGCAAGAGAGATAAAAGATCAGGAGATGTTACCAGCTATCGTATTCTCAGGGATGGCTGAATCATGGGAATGTAACTGCGGAGAAAAGGAAATTAGGATAGGAGGAAAAGGAAAACAGAGAAAGGTGCCCGAAGTAGCCACTTTCAACCTCAGGCAGCAATCTCTCCTAAAAGGGATGGTTCAGAAAAGTGACATCACAGGCATCGCGCCGCAAAACATGGAATTTGAAGTAAACCGGCGCAATGGCTGCTTCAATTCCCATTGCTCTGTCTGGTATTCAAATCTTGCTCGTTTTCAAACCTTCTGATATGTCACTGCCCTCATTCAATTCTTCTCCGTCTTTCCTTTCATAACAATGGCTTCCCGTCTCCTGAATCGGACGCGTATAGCTCCCCGAAGAACCAGAATAGAACCGCGCGTCCTGCTCACACAACCATGTCTCTTTGCTCGTCAATCGAACATCCGATATTGGAGTGCTTCTTCCAGGCGGAAAGTCGATACCCACTCGGACGCGACATATTCCAGACCCGCGGGCGACTTGCATCAAGATGTTACCAAGGAGGAGATCTCACATTTCGACAAACGGGTGGCAGAAGATACAAGCAAACAAATTAGGACACCATGGATGCGAGAGGGCTCAGATCGGCCACCTGTGGCTACCCAGCGCTCAGCTGGTGCCATGACGAAGGGTATACACTATTGAAGTACTTGTTATGCTACAATCGAACTGATCATGGGCTAGGCAAACTCCTGACCACTCCCTCACGAATGCTTAAGCTCATCGTTCCTCTTACTACCCGCGACCAAAACCAAGATCGTAAAGACGTACAACCTCTGGCTCTTTTAGTCCATCCACAACAACCTCTATCCTACCTCGAGCGACTGATCCAATCCGAGCTTCCCACCATAGTGGACAAAGATGGGAAAGAGCGTATACCGAATGTATACTTCCGCGCTCAGGATTCGCAACAAGACAGCATCGAGGCAGATCCCAAGAAAGACGCCAAAGAGGAAGAAATGGACAAGAAGAAGAAGGAGTCAGAGGAGGAAGATGATGAAGATTCGAAAGATCTGAGCCACGATGCAGATACAACCATGATTGGAGGCAAGAGCGCGAAAACGGGCAAATTGATTTCAGCAGAGGATTCGTCACCTCCCCCAGAAACGGGAAAGCTAAATCGAACGTCGGATTCAGAAGCTTCTGAACTACGCGGTGGCCCTGGCGAGGGTGGAGTAGAGACATACAGTGGTCTCGGTCACGAAGCAGACTCGGACGAAGCAGCGAATGACCGCACACGCTTCGTCCGCTGGTCATCAAGTACAGAGATTGGAGATTTCATCCGCGACGCAGCTCGAGGTCAAGAACTTTCTATCGAAATCGAGGGAGCACCAAGGGATATCAGAGTTGGTGTTCCTAGTTTCAATGATCGTACATATTATCTACGGATGCGACTGAGGAAAAAGAGTTTGGAGATTGCGTCTTTGGCTGATATCAAGAAGGAGTGTGATGAGATTGCGCATCGGGCTGCGAAGAGAGTGGCCATGGCTGGTGGGATGGGGTTGGTTGTTTGGTGGGGGTTGGTGTATGAGTTGACCTTTCGAACGGACTTGGGCTGGGACGTGATGGAACCTGTTACTGTTGGTTGTATTATCCTTACTCTGTTCTCCTCGCTAACATCTTATAGTATCTCGTCGGCCTCTCAACATTGATAGGAGGTTATGGTTGGTTCCTAATTCACAACCGACAAGTCTCATACCGAAGCGCCATGAACCTTACGATCTCTCGGCGGCAAGGCAAACTCTACGAAGCCAAAGGTTTCGATGTAAGAAAGTGGGAAGATCTCATCGACGAGGGCAACACATTGCGAAAAGAGATCAAGGCCGTGGCTCAAGAATATGACGTTGAGTGGGATGAGCGGGCAGATGAGAAGAGTGAGAAGGTTATTGAAGCTTTGAGAGAGGACAGGGAGAAGAAAAAGGGCGGGAAGAGTAAAGGGAAGGATGATGAAGAGGAAGAGTGAGCGAACGACTCTGGGACCGCGAGACTTCTTACACAATGGCGTCTGTTGGGTTTAAAACATAAGCATAGCGAGTATTTGGGTTATAGATGGGACAACATCCACGGACCTATCTAGCAGGTCATGGGACCGCCAAACAGCTTCAATTCAGCATCATAGTCCATCATTTTCGATCGGATACTCTTGTTTTCATATGGCATACTGTTGGAGCAATGGCTTCAAGAGCTGCGGATTCTTATGCTGCACTACTCACATTTGGAACCAACCTTCGCGCTCTCGAAGTCATGGCAGCAAAAAGTAGTTCATGACATAGTCTGAACAAGAATCGAAGAGAATGAAGGACCTGATTGTGGGTCGACGATTGCCGGTCAGCGTAGCGAAGAGAGCAGGCGATATCATTGGTCACACTGCTTTACCGGTGGTGGGGCTATGCCAGCCAGCACGGTTCACTACAGCTAACAGCACAGTTGTACTAATTCTTCAGACAAGCATCGTAACTCTTATACCACTTGACCGCAAAACGCTCCACATTATTTGCATCTTTCTCGATATGTCAGCTTGTCCTGACGACTCGACAGAATGTCTATTGCGAGCTCTCTTAGACTCCCAAAAGTAAGGACTCAGCCTGGTGGAGTAACTAAATTGGATAGCTAACTCACATTTAAGTAAATTCGATTGGAATCCTCCGACATTTATTGTCACGCTACTGATAGGTGTACTTGCACTTTTCGTTGCTCTCGCGACAGCATTGCAAGGTCTGTTGTTTGCTGGGCCCGGCAGGCTGAAAGCAACTTGGCGAGCGATTGGCCCATGGTCTAAATTTACGCATACCTCGTTCAGCTGGACCGAGTTTCGATTTCGGACAACGACTTGCGTTCCGTATATTGCATCACCTGAGTTCTATACGAATTTTGATTTTGAGAGCCATGCTGTCGCTGCCAGATGGCCCTACAGTAAACGTGAGACGTCGAATTCGTTCTCGTGGTGCCCACGACTGACCCCTTATAGGTGCAACAGGCAAGAACGGACATCTGAATACCAGAGCGCAGCAAGAGTAAGTACCTCAGCTTCTGATGGACACATCACCCACTATCTAATTACACTCTCTGCTTCAGTAGACATTCCTTTGCTGCCAGTTGGTCGAACCTTCTTTTCACCTTGTCCAAATCTCCTCACTTCGAAACCATAAAGGTCGATACGGAACACCTTCCGGCTGATGTAAGAGCTGTGCCTGCGCTTGGGACAATTGAGGCCATTGTCAAGCTGGCAGCGATATCTGGTTGCGACTCAATTAAAATCGTTCGGGGCAACATCTACCCTACTGTTCATGGTCACTCCTCGCAATTGTCATTCAGAGAGCATCCCTACCTTGGCCTGACTTGTGTTTACCAGCAGTTCCCACGAACACCAACTTACCGAACGTGGGTGTCCATCTTGCCTTTGATAACTCTTTCTGTTATATGTCGCTAATAATTCTCACTGCAGACAAGCTACGATATATGATTCAGCTAAAGATTTGTCCTGGTGGAAAGCCGATCCTCAGAAGAAGCTTGACCTCCTTGTTCAATCTGCCAATCGTAAAGAATGGGTTTCCAACGATTGGGATGACGATGATGACGAGGAGTCCAGGACGCTTGCTGATATTTGCCCTTTACCATCACCTTACTCACTACTATACCCGACAGAGTTCGCGACATCAACTTTCTTGGTCCTCCTCATCGACGGCTGGTGTCCAAGGATCGTCCCATTCGAGAAATTGCCCATCCAAGGAGCCATGGTGCAGTACTGCAAGTTATCGACTTCATTCTCGCGAAATGGTTTTTCCCCATCGCCTGGTCATGCTGTAGTTGATAAGATTGTTTCTGCCTTGCGCAAATACTTCCAAGCCCAGTCGAAACCGCTTTACTGGGACTTGTCCCGACTTCGCACATACCATGGCGATCGGATGTATAACTTCCATATCGCTCTCTCACCACAGCCACTGCCTGGAAGCCAGTCGCATGACATCAAAAGAGCGCAAGGCGACATAGAGCAGAGTGATCACGTCGTAAAAGATCTGCAGGATTCGAGTTGGCTCTCATGCCCAGGAGAAGCTCATAGGTACAACTTCAGACTTTGTCGAGAGCCAGAAACTGCTTGGAATGTAGAAGAGCTGACTGCTATGAATGACAACGAAATGGTAAACATGAATATGAAAGAATACACACAAACCAAACGCCGTGATCGACCGCCAGCACCAACTGTGCCACTGAAAGAGTCCGGACTCGTTATAGTATCATCAACACTCTTTGCCTCCCTCGCTTGGCTAAAAAATGGCTATCAAAGCTTCACGGACCTCGATTTCGACGAGAAAAGCCGTCTACGAAACGCGTTCATCACGCAAATTCGTGAGGTCAGTCAATCTTTTGCAAAACATAAACTAACTCTAATCACTAATATGATAACGTAGCTTGACTTGTGGATTCGTTTACACGTCGAATGCGAAGCTTCGTGAGAGGCAATCCGTATGATACGAGAAGTTCATGGGTGGAAGCAAAAGGGAAAAAAAACGAAAGCCTCTATGAGGAAGAAAAGATTGACTTTGAACAAGGAGGAAGAGGCACAGAAAAGGGCCGAAGTGGACAAAGAAGGCTTGCGCGTGCTTCTGCTGTATCGAGCGTTGTTGTGTGCTTGTATTTGTGCTACTGCTGCTGTATTAGTTGTGTGGAAGGTACGGCTCTGGGGCAGCAGGTTGTACAGATTCTCTAGGGAAAATTGGGTGATGGGTTGGGTTGAGAGAACGGTGTTGTTGTGGGTTTCTTTTAATCTTACAATATTGGACGGGTCGAAAGCAATGGTTTGGATAGGAATTGAGCTTTGCTATAGGCCAGTGTGCCTCGTTCACCACGCCGATACAATCGTTTCTTTCGCCTTCTCAGCCCCTCACCTCCTTTCTTCAGCGTCTCCGCCAATCTCTCGGTACGCTCCTCCCTCCCTTCACTACCAGGATTCAAATAAGGTATCTCCCCAAAAACAGTCGTCCTAATCCCCCTCCTCGTCCCAGCCTCATACTTCCCCGGAATCACCCGATGGAAACTAACCCTATTATCCCAAAACGCCACATCACCAACCTCCCACTTCCACCTCACGAGATGATCATCGGCAGAATGAATATGCAAAATGTACAAAATCGAGCAACTTGTCCAATCCTGCCTTCTTCAATTCCGCGAAACCGGTGACAAAACCCTCGTTGACGTTTCGAGCTTTGAGGTTGGTGACGGGGTGGGTTCGTACGGCGGGGTGATGGGAATCGAGGGGTGGTCTGTTCGGTCCTGTGCCCCAGAAGTCGAGGATAGTGTCGTATTGGAGGCGAGATGTGTGGATGGCGTGGAGACCTTCAAATAATTTCTTGAAAATCGGGCTTAAAGCGTCGGGTCGTAGAGACCATACTGGGATATCTAGGCTGTGACGCCGCCGACAGGAGGGTGTTCTTCCATCCGCAACATGGATTAGGAGGGCGGATTGATTTCGTAGGAGGTGTCGGCGTGGAATCCTGCCTGGGGCCAGGGCGTGTAATTGCTCATTTGGTGGTGGTCTTGGTTGCTGCCCCTAAGGACGAGATGTTTGCTCTCTTTTGGGGGGGATGTTTATCGAGGATTCATGGAAGGCATCTTGTCAGGGAACCTCAGCTGCTTCGTAATTGTGAGGGAAGGTTACCATAGTGAGAGAACAGCTTTTCTTGGCCATCGGTGGTCAAATCCTGCTGACGAAAGAAAACTACACCGCGTTCGCTGACGAGCAACGCGAGCTCATCAAGCTGTTGTTCATTTAACTGCGAGAGCTGAGCACCACGAAGAACAGTCCCAATGCTCTCGGTGAGATCAACAGGACGAGTAATAGAAAATAGGCTGGACTTTGTTGAATCGGCGAAGTGCGCGCGATCTTTGGGCGGCACAATCTCTTTGTGAGGGGGGTCAGTAGGAACCCAGTCACGAATTTTAGGGTTGAAGCTCTTGGTCGATTAGTATCAAGGCTTTCATGAAGCAGTATAAACATATTTACAGGATGTAGGATTGTGGGGAACCCAGAGTCAGGATTGATGTGTTTGAATGCCTCCAGAGTAGAACGTCAGGCCATATTGGAGGGCGAGTTAAGTTGAACAACTAACAACTGCCTTCGTCAAACTTAATGAGGGTTTTCATTCTTTAAACACTTGCCCGGAAAGGTCGGCAGAGCGATAGAGATGCTTAGCTGGTTAACAAAATGAAGCAGAAGTGACGTTTATAAGATGACCCCATATTAGAGCTTCAGCAGCCACTTAGATCCATGGGCAGAGTTTGGTATCGGGAAAGGCGTCCGACAATAGAACAAGCGAGCTGCAAGAATAGTGTTGCGATAGTGCCCCGGCATTGCGCAATACTAACCCGCATTAATGCTCTGCACCAGCGCGATGTCAGCTGACCTGGTGCTTCAAGCGACGCACAAATCGTATGGTCAAAAGTGGTTGATAAATCCTGTGGTGATAGTGGTGATAGTGGTGATAAACAACAGGTGAGGTGGTGTAAGAAAGATAGAGGCCTAATTCGGCGAACTTTGCCTGCGGCCAAATCAGCCGCGCTCCCACATCACCTGAGGTGAAATTCGCCGAGACCGTACGGAGGAACGCGAAAGAATCATGGAAGGTTTGGTATAAAGGTTCCTGAGAACCCTTTGTTCGAATTGGCTATAACCATCTCTTCATCCTTCTATTCTTTACTCCCTTCAAATTTGAACACAAGCAACCACAATGACACCTCCAACGAGAACTGTTGTCCTCATTTCCGGCGCCAACACAGGCATTGGGCTCGCCGTAGCAAGACAGCTTGCCAAAGAAGACCTGTACCATGTCATCATCGGGTCTCGAAATGTAGCAGCTGGAGGCGAAGTCGCTGCCACTCTAGTTAAAGATGGCTTCTCAGCCTCTTCAATCCAACTCGACATCTCCTCAGACGAATCAATCGCAGCCGCCGCTTATCTGATCGAACACGAGTTTGGTGTCTTGGACGTTTTAATCAACAACGCAGGCATCCTCATCGACACTGTCCCTGGTTTCCTGGAAGACAACAAAGACTTAACCACCCGTCAACTCTTCAACCAAACTCTGAACACCAACGTCACGGGAACGGCTTGTTTGACTGAGGCATGTCTTCCTCTTCTTCGCAAATCCAAGTCTCCCCGTATCATTTTCGTCTCATCGCGCATGGGTTCGCTGCAAGAGGCGACCAACAAATCAACACCGTTCTACGGCCAGGACTACAAGGCGTACGATTGCAGCAAAGCTGCTGTCAACATGTTGGCGCTCAACTATGCTAGGATTCTCGATGCAGATGGGGGCATGGTGAATGTGGCGTGCCCGGGATTGGTGCAGACCAAGTTGACGGGGATGCATCCATACGGCTCGTCGACAGAACAGGGAGCACAGCGTATTGTTGAATTGGCAATCGCAGCAAAGGGTGGGCCTACAGCAACTTTCTCTGACCGAGATGGTAGCGTTCCTTGGTGATTGGGGTCACCTAGATGTTCGGAGGAGGTGAACTGAAGAGCGATAACAAAGCACATCAAGCCAAAAAACCTAGCTTAGCTAAACCATAGCACCAACCAAATTCAAGAGTGTACCTAGATTGTCGATTCCCGCGTTCCAATTGTCCAGCTTGTATGCGTTGGAGGAGGTATACTCGGAACGTTGTGCATCGAGCAAATCGCCCAAAGTTACTAATCCACTCATCTGATAAAGACGAGTTGCTTCGCGCTCTGATTCCCAGGCCGAGTGCGTGCCTGCCTCCCAGAGCGATTTTGGGCACGGAAGTTGAAGATCCAGATAGCTTTGTTTGGTGTCGAAGACATTGCCAGTCTTGATACACACGACACATCCAACCAGGAACCAGAGATGGGCGATTCTGTACCCACTAATTAGCAGAATACAGTAGTCATGCAAACAACTTTTATCGTACCTTCTTTGAGATTCCCCAAAGATCCAATCCTTCCAGTCCGAGGTATGATCAGGGGGATGATAGTCGGTCACACGTTCGCCATACCCTGTTTTGAAGTAGACATAAAGTTCCTTCCACAAGTTAGTTTGGAATTTGAAGAAAGCGAGATACACTTGCATGCAATGCCAGGAGAAGCTCCGGACTGTTCTTCTCGTGCTCAGGGGACTCGTCAATGATGCACATGATTAGATAAATCATACCAGCTTGAACTGCGCCAAGAAGGTCAAATTTGGACATTTGAGATTTCTTTTTCTAGTCAGCGTATCGCAACAAGTAGACAATGGTTAGACATACCTCTTTTCCCAATCGACGATATTCCCCTCTGATAGTGCGCCAAAGAAAGGCTTTTGTGTCAGATGTCCGCAGAGCAAACATTTGGGCGATACTCATACAATTCGAAAGTGCTTCAGGCAAGGCATCTTGTGTCGACTGAGATAGCATGTTCGAATGTTTGTGAATATACCACGGAAAGGTCTCCCTACGCAACATCATCGTGGGAAATGCTCGGACAGATTGAATTACGAGATCCGCGTTGTGCTGGGCGACGGGACGCTGTAAGGGGGCAATTGCTGCACAATTCAGATCTGGTCGATTTACAGTTCTCTCAATCACCCCTGACAAGGATACGCCACGATGCATCCATCCACACCAGGATTGCGACCACCTGTCTAGCTTCTCGTAGGGCGCCATTGAGAATTCAACAGGGCTTTTTTGGTGAGTGTATTCGATGCCTTCGAACGCCAATAGCCCATCGAGAGCGAGGAATTCGTCGATTGACGGATTTTCCGTAATCATGTCTAGTGATGGGAACTCGTTGTCGAGCCCAACTTGGGCCAGGGAAGCGACACTATCGTTGAAGGCGAAATGGGCACTGAACAAAGATTCATCCTGCTCCAGCATGGTGTCGGCAGCAACCATGTCACTCCGGTCATTTTGGAATCTCGCACCAGTCGCGTGCGTTTCTTCAAAGTCTCGAGACGGCCTCTTCCCTGTCGCAGAAGATTTATAAACACACTTAATGCCTTTCTTGATACACCGCGTACAAGGCATTTCAAAGCTACATTTGGTTTTCGAGGCATTACACGCAAGACAAGAACGCGGTCGATTGCGTACGCGACTGCCACAGTACCGAACGTGACGATCGCGTGAATTCTCTACAAAAAGGTACAATCAGCTTCCAAAATCAAACAAATCAAACACCGAGGCATGCTTCGCACCATTGGTAAAAGGCTTCTCGCAAGTGGGGCAAAAGAGAACAGCGGTTGACGACTGAGGACTACCCAGGGCGTTCATCGGAGAAGTTGGCAGGGCCATTTCGTCTGCAGATAAATTTGCCGTATGGAAATGGAGCAACGTTGCGACGGACTCGTGTGCAAACGAGATGTAGGCAGGCAATTTTGGCTTGGTAAGCAACGGCTAATTTGGCCGACATGCAGGACTCGCCCAAACTCGACGGTTGGAAGGCAACATGCGAAGGCTTAGATGAGCGGATCTTCAGGAAGTGCTAGGAACGTAGATCTGCCCCGAGCATAACTCGCTGCTGATATTGGAGACGCGTAGACGATTGGTGTTGGTGTTCAGGAGAAATGTTCGGTTTAACGTCGCAAATTGGACTCTCCCATGATATTTCCAACTTTCGAAGAGTCGAGATGTATTGTAATGAGAACTTCGGTTTGCAAATCACAATAACTGTAGATTCCCAATTATGATATTCTAAAGCACGAAGTTTTCGAGAGGCTTCGGCGGTAGACTCCCATCTTTCAATGATATATTTCTGGCGGAAAATTGTAAGAACCACTTCTATCCACACTACCCAGAAAGGATATTATAAAATCAGCGTGTGTAGGAGAAACATATTCCTTTAATAGTGATTTAAACCTAGACAAAAGGGTATGTGAACGATATCTCTAGAAGTTTCAACAGAGATCTTGCTATCAAGATTTTCAAGATTTGATCGTCGTTATCATTGAGAATAATTATCTACTCCATTTCGTTCTCACTCCAGGTTCAGCTTAAGCATTCTATCACCCCAGCACTCCACCTGTCCATGTATCGCGAGCCATGGATATTTCCCACTCATCTTCCTATCTGACCTCCCAAAGCCTGCTAGTCTTGCCTACAGAGGCAAAGAAGACGCTGTGCTCAAAATCTCACCACGACTTTGTCCTCGCCGTTGTGCACAACGTCGAAGGAGTAGGGTATGGCAAAGTCATTGTGCTGCTCCATGCATTACCCGAAACTATGGATTGATACAACGGTGTGGATGACGCGCTGATAAGCGAGGATGCGATATTGGACGCGCTATTGAGCGAGGTTGTGGTGCCCGACGCGAGTGGAAGTGGGCAGTCTGGGGCCAGCCTGATCATGATCGCCATTGCCAATGCCGCGAAATAGGTGTCAGCTGGGTAGGCATCGACCTCGAGTTGATTGGGGTATGAGGCCCTCGTCATGCGATGAAACAATCTGGAAGGCATGTCTAAGTTCAGGTATCTAGACAAAGCGATGGGGCCGGAGTAAAAGTCGCCACTGGCGGCCAAGAGTTCCTGTCCCCCATCTGGCGTAAGAGTCCAGGAGAGCTGGAAGATCTCGCCGTCAGCTGCCGTTTTTAGAGTCGTAAGATTGATGAGTTGGTTGGTTTCGATCGTTTGCCAAATATTGATGTTTGCATAACCTCCGTCATTGATGTAGGGAAATTCAAGTCCATTGAAAACGCCTCTCGCTTTGTATTTCGCGGTGTTTGCGTCATCACCGTGATCTCTCGCAGTGCCTGTCATTCGGATAATTACTGATGGACGATTGCTGATGAAATCGGATAGGGGTAAGGTCGTTATATCGTCTACGTCCTCTCGATCGATGACAAGGGCATTGAGTTGGCTGGTAAGTAAATCGAGGAAGGATTCCCATTGAGCTTGTGTAGGGCGCACCTCCCCCTCAGTCCTGTAATTTTCATCGCCGTTCATGACATCGAGATCGTAGCCGTGAGAGATGTCGAGGATTATCAGCTCATTGTATCTGCTTGTGAAGTCGTTGATTTGACGGATAACGTCCGAAAATGGCATTCCATTCCCCCCTGACCAAAACCTTGAAATTTCTATGCCCAAAGGCTGTACGTCCACGGCTCCATAGTGCCCTGTATACCATGTTCCATCTTTGAGTGCTGGGCGTAGATCAAAGGCGCGTACACCAAAAGACAGCTGATCTGTAATGTTAAGAGTTTGAGTTTCGATGGGATATCCTGAAGCAATGACCAGACGGCTTGTTGTCAACTTCTGTACCATTCCGGAATCATGTGAGTATGGCAAGACAGCTTCCCTAAGGTTGAGACAGGAGATCTGATTATAGATTGAATGCATCCAATCGGTTGGTGCTTTATTACTGATGAGGAGCTGGGTATTCGCGGGAGTCGTAGCTTGATCTCGCGCGTCCATAGCGAGCATAAAGAAGGTATCTTTCTCGTTGCCAGGATCCAATACCAGTGGTAGATCGATAGTCTCGCCATCGCGAATGGCAAAAGCACTGAGACCGTTGAATGTGACTGTGAATGAAGTCTTCCCTTGGAAATGAAAATCTAAGCGAGCATTCGAGTTTGCTACGGCATAGCTAACAGTTCCATCATCGTTATCGCTTGTGCCTGAATTGTTCACTTGTATTTGAGACAAACCTGGCACCACAATGTCAGTCATGCCGAACTCTTATGTCGGAAGCGTTGGACTAACCAGCTCCAATAGAAACAGGGAAATCCCAAGCAGTCAAACCAGTGCTCGTGTTCGAATTTGCAACGAGATCAAGAACCCACGGTGTTAGGTTGATCATCCACAGGTCAAAGGCATCGGCGCTCAAAGCGAACAGCAAGGCAAAAATTGAAAGACGACGCATAGTGATTGCTTCGAGTATGCTTTAGAACCGGGTTCCATCTCAGAAATCAGCTTTTTTATAGCCCTGAACTGTTTTCAGCCTGATATTCGGCCGACAACGCTCACGGTACACCCTCCACGAGATCTCACCTTGCAGCTGCGATACAAGAACACGAGCACCTAGTGATACTCGGTACACGAGATCGAGAATCGACCAATGCAGGACAATCTGCAAGTTCGCCCGATGTTGAAGAGAAAGCGAGGCTTAAAATCAGTGACATCTCCAGTCAACGGCCGATTTTGGCCCAAAAGACATGTATGAAACCACTGTGCACTTTGGATATGCTGTCCTAATGCAGAAGGCAAGAATCCCCATTGGCGCGTCATGGAATCCTTGCGAGCTGGAAAACCAAGCCGAGTGCTGAGCAAGGCGTATACATGGGATGCAGAGACCCACACAGCCGTAGCATGCAATATTAGCAGATAATGTAAGTTTTGACAAATCCGGACAAGAGGTGCGTGGCAGGGCGTATGCATAAGGGCGCAAAACAACAATTACCAGATGATCAGTAGCTAGTGTATATGAAGAGTCACAATGGTGCCCATGAAGCAAAGTGGTAGCCAGGCAAGGCAGGACGTGAGCTGATTGAAACTGATGGGTAATGGCTTATAGACGGTGGTAAAGGTGGAGGTGGGCTGTTCCATTGTATTCATTACTAATCACGCCATCATTCCCGTCCACACCATCAGACTTAGGTCCTAATTCCATCGTCTTTGTTTCAGCTAGGTCCTGAACAGCCTGTTTTGCGACCTAATTGAGCTTTGTTTCCACGTCAGTCAAAGCAAAGCCAGCCCACAGCGAGGACGATGGCCCCGCTCACGTCTTTCGCTCACAAACGAGCCGCGAGCGCAGTTGGCGCAGTTGGAGATGTCATCACTGTCTCCGTAGGTGATGCAAAAATAGTCAGGCTTGTGGAAGAAGGTGTTTCGTTCGTTGTGTTGGCAATAACATAGCTGCACCCCGGCCCTGATGTAATAGTTTTAGCGAGACACTGTTGATCAAGCTCAAGGCACTTCTCGTGGCACGGGATAGAATGTCGACCCATTAGAGGCGGCAACATTGACTCAGTCGTAAGTACACTAAGCATCACCAGCCGTAGGATTGTCTACCCAGCAAAAAGGCCCTTTGTAAAGTTGACTGGAAATTGGGGCACAATGCCGAGACTCAGTCGTTGAGTCTGTTCGTACGTTTGAACATGCCTTAGCGTCCACTTACTTGTCGATGCAGTCCGATGGTGTTGGACACCCTTGGCTATCACAGTAGATGATGATCGAACTGGAAAGACTGCCAAACGGACACCAATTGATGTTGGGTCCAGAGCAGTTGGTTGCCGGATTGCCATTGAAGGTACAGTTCGAATTCAAAATTTCAGCACCGAGGCACTGCCTCCACAAAAGCTTAGAATGCCCCTCTCGTACACATGGAAGCGGTTCATCTACAATAGAAATGCCAAAGCTATTTAGAATGTTCCGTACATCATGGCTTCAGGAAACCGCAAGTTCGAGCAAAGAGCAGAGGGCTTGGAAGATATTCCAAGAGGACTCCGCCAGTATGAAAGGGTCTGGGATTTACTAATTTGAGGAGAATGAAGTCTGCCGTTTTGGGACCTGCCAGTGGGCACAGCTATGGTACGTTTAAAACGAAATAGAGCAACCACTCTAATCAAAAAAGAGTTCACGCTAACGAAGGCAGCGATTCCACTGCGCGTCATTCCCAAGGTCAGCAGCATATGGTATTGGTTGCGAACATCCATCGGTCGTGATTGACCATGAAAGAGTGGATATCTGCATGGGTTTGTTGTTGCGTTGACCGAAAGGTGTGGAGTCTGGAGCTTAGGCTCAGGAAGAAGGAAAGCGGTAGTACGTGCAGAATGTAACTTGTGCAAAGGTATTGGTGTGCTGGCCTTGATCGATTTTCCCGATACGCTGCAACCAGATCAACGTGAGGAAACAAGCATGATATGTGCAGGAAACTACAGCCGATTTGAGCTCAAGTCGTGGCCATACATATGCAGAACCCTGGTTTTTAAGGATGCATGAACAAGCACAGCAGGGCTCTAGATTTCAGTATACGGAATCAGGTATACTAGAAGTGATGGCGAAAGTCTTTCTGTTTTCCAAGGTGGCGATGAGTCGAAACTCGAAGCACCTAACAAATATCGGAGTCAATGAGGAGTTCATAGACTACTGAACACTCCTTTCAACCATCGGGCCTCTCCTCGCATAGACCTGACTAAGAAAAGAAGTGTCTCAGCCTTGTCCGCAAACAAATCCCAGCTCCAAATGGTCATTTGTTGTAAAATTTTAAAGTGCAAGTGGCTATGCGTCAACGTACATGCTGTTGGTGGCTGGGTCCTCATCACTTCATTTGCTACAACTGAAGTGCTCTAGCTTAAGCATGCGGGGCGATATTGTCCGGAGGGCGATAATAAGTCCCCGAGATCGCTAGCGCGGTATTGAAATCCTGAAGCTGCAAAGAAGCCTGAACCGCAAGCAGCTAGGAGGCTCAGCCAAATCATTTTTGCAGGGCCAAAAACTCCAACGGGGGCAGCACCTGCAAGATGACAGGCTGCTTCCGAGAGCACTCTGAGAAGTGAATAACGGGTTCTTTTGCTGTGCTACTGCCCTGTATACCTTATTAGTTCAAGTTTCATCAGCTGCACACAGAAATAGCGAGATTCAGCCTCGTGTAACACAGTCTAGTCTGTTGCGCTTACTGCTCTCCGGTCTTTGTCCGTCGTTGGAAAATGATTCTTCCCACTCGAAATCGTGAGTTCCACCACAAGGGTGCTGACAAAGAATGGAGCCTGTGAACTCCAGTAGGCATAGTCAGTGGATACCACACTTCCTGCTAACACAAACGAAAATGTCCGATTCGAGCTGTTCTGCGATCCACTCAACACAACCGCAGTCCAGGAGACCCAGCTATGATGAGATCTCAGACCCGGAGAACAGCGAAATGCTGTATATTGCTGACTCTTCTGCTGGTAAGATCTTTCCAGAGCGATGTGGGAGGTCAATGACACTATATAAATGATCTATACACTGGTGCCGCCTGCAGATCTGGATGCAACTAATGTTAATTCAAGCGCTCTATCAGTCGGAACACCAAATAGAGCCGTCACATTACGAAAGGTCACGTCTGTACAAAAGCTAGGAAAACTTGTGATGCTCTCAGATTCCTTCGAATCGATAGCGTACAACTCTGTACCAGCTTCCCGAAGATTTTGAACGAGTTTCATACGTGTTAGGTGGTCTTGTGAGCGAACTTCGCGATTTCGAATCCATTGCCCAAAAAGGTGGTCAGGGACAGCTCCACTACATCGACTCCATACTTTTCGGCACTGCTTATCTGCGTTGAATGTCAGCTTAGGCCAGTCGTTTATGTGGCAGACAGTGACAATCGAAAGAGGATCACTACCAGCATCTACCGAGCATGGACCTTGGTCCGACTTGGTTTTCTCCAATGCTGACCTTGTACTAAGTGTGTCTCTGTGCTACACTGCATTTAATACAGCGGATATTCCTGTCAAAATATCAAGTGATCGGAACAGGACAGAACCAGTACCCACGTTCTATCGAGAGACTGACTTCTATAAGTTTGACGCCGTACGGCAGCAGGGAGCCACCTTTCAAAAGAGAGCACTGAAGCTTGCGGTCTCCTTACTCTGCAGTCCGGTCGTAATACATGTTGTGCCGAATCTGAAGAATTGACATCAGTTTAGCATATATCAAGGCCTTTGCAGACGTGAAGCAAGATTTTGACCTAGTAGGAAATGCATGCAACCTCACAGCCATTCTTTGGCATGACCAGCTTTGCACGTTAAATGCGTACACATCATCCACGATATGTCCCGATCCAATGCATAATTGGCCTTTCCAGGATATCGCAACCAACGGTGGCTCAATTTCGCTTGCATTGCAGCCTGTCATGAATGTATGTTCACAATGGCGTACTATGAGACATGCCGCGATTTGACGAGTTCAAAGATGTGGAGGCTGGATTTCATCAGGTATCCAATGTCCCTACGCGATTTGCAGAGTTCGTTGCCGTCTTAGCTGTAATAGTCATGCATTTCGTGCTGACTGTCATCGTCGTTCCGATGTTCCTTTGCAATACCCAATGGTCCATCTTTGGCAACACTTGGCAAGCAGTGTCGCAGTTGTCCGGATCTGAGGGGTTGGATTTCATGGCATCCGCTTCGCTGTTGAAGGATAGTGAGGTGTGAAAATTACTGGAGAGTTCGAGCAGAAGTCGGATCCTTGTGAGAATGGTTGAGACTCATGTTCCAGGTCAGGTAGGGCTTGTGAGAGTAAGGAAGGGGTAAAGGATTGAATTAACATGTTTGGCTTTGGGGCAATATTCGCAATGCAAAGATGATTAATAGTGTTCGATCGTGGTATCAGTCTTCCGGTCGGGCACAGAATGATGAGCTGAACTGTTTGACAATTCTTAGACGCTTCAAAAACGAGTGGGAAGACATTCGTTTCTCCATGTCGGAGGAAGAAAAAAGAAACTGCTAGAAATTCATGAACGTTGGCCTTAAAACTAAGGACATGTGTAAGAACCTTTAGTATTCGGAGGGGCAACGCAATCCATTGAACCACTACAAACCGAAGCACCAAGATCAAGTTAAGGTTGGTGCCACTGATAGTTCGTCTCTTGACATGCCTATTTTTTGTCAAGTGCAAGTATCCTAGGACTCACTTACCTGCCACCTATGTAAAACAGGCCGATTGCTGTTCTGGAAGATTGAGCACTTCCGGCCTTCTCATTAATCTTGCCTGTCATTTCAATATTTAGAACGAACACCAGAAGCACAAGAACATTATAGTTAGATGTCGGAATAATATTCTCCATAATGCATAGAGTGGTTTGTCCTTTGCTGGATAGCAAGCTGTATTTTGTGTAAGAGCAACCTGTAGTACTGATTTCGATTGCCAAAAGTCCGTCAAACAAGCCCTTGGTGGTTGGAATTGAGTCGCCATAGCCTGCACAGTAGGCTGGGCAGCGATCGAAAAGTGGCTTATAGGTGTCAAGCTTGTTAGTCTGCTAGTGTTTATGGAGATTTGGGTCGTCGCTGTAGCAGGTTCGATCGTAGCTACGCAAGCTGTGCAATTGATAGTCAGTGTTTGGGTCGTGTTTCCGGGAGCAGAGAGGGACATCTTCTGTTGGAACGCCACCATTCAGGGGTACTTAGGGGTAATGAGGTATATCTCATTGCACGAACAAGTAGAGAGATATAAAGAATATATAGAATATACTATATTTTTATACGAAAGATTATATAATTATATAAAGCCTATTTAATACTAATTAGTAGTTATAGAGGTAATTATAGATTAGTAAGAGTAAAGAGACGAAGCGTTCCCGCCTAGATAGGACTTCGTACTAACTACCTTAAAACCTCCGCTAGTTAGAGGTTACGAGCGAATTAAGTCTATATCTCGTACGAAAGTAAGATCTTCCCTATTCGCCGCTAGTTAGTAATAGCTAAGATCTAACTACCGTACGAGAAAGTAGACGCGGTTATATACCGATATATACTAAATAAATACTAAAAATAATAAACGAAAATCCCGTACGATAGCCGACTAATAACCCGAATCGTTAAAGAATAGAGAATCTAAACTAAAAGCTAAACTATAATCTCGAAAGCAACGAAGATAAACCGAATTATAAGAATAGAAAAAGCTTACGTACGAGGATATCTTAAAGGGTAGTAGTATCCCTATTAGAATTTAGAAAAAGACTATTAGTCTTATATACTAGGATAACCCCGACTTCGACCTCGTACGAGACCTAGATATATTTAAATTAATAATATACTTCGTGTAAAAGATAATAGAGACTATCTAGATCGGACTTAGAAACTATATACTCGGATAATTACTTATTAAAGATTTCGCTAGATAGAATTTAAACTACTTTAGCTTAGTTAATCGTACGTTTATAAAAGAAATAATCACGGTCCTTTTAGAAAGAGGTATTAAAGTAACCGGTTACTCGTTCGCTAACGTATTCGTACGAGCTATTAGTAGACTAGTTATACCTATACTAAGTTAAATTTAAGGATCTACGAAATTAATATTCTTATACGATTAACTAATACTACTATTCTTACTATAAGGATTCCCTTACCTAAGCTTCGTATAGCTAATACCCCCCCTATTTCCCGGACCTTAAACCCCCCCCTAAGGCCCCCTAAGTCTTATACGAATAGACTATAACCTACCTCTACGATACGTAATCTATAATAGGACTATCGATCCGTATAAGGTTTTAGCTTTCTAAAAAGGCTAGAAAAGGGAAAAGAATTATACTAGTAGACTGTACGATATCCTCTACGATAAAGTAAAGATTTTTATTAGCTTTTACTAAAGACTCTAGATTATAGAAGCCTAATACTACGTAGTTTTCCTAGAGATACTTTTAGATCGTACGGAAGACTTTTACCTCTACTATATTAGCTCTAATAAAAAATAGGATAAGATCTACTATCTTATAGATACCTACTTTAATACGAGTGCGAATTATAACTAGTACTATATAGACTAGATAATAACTATATTCGTACGAGTCCGACGCGAGAATCTAGATAAAACTCTCCTAGAGGTACTTATAATAATACTAGATAAGCTATAACTTATATAGAAGGCCTTAGGACTAGAATATTAAGGAGAAATCGCCCTTTATACGACCGTTATAAATATATATAAAGGAGTTCTAGAACTAGAACCTATATTAATTAATCTAAAATATTCGTACGAGGAATTCTTCTTAGACCTTCGTTTATCCCTCTAAATATCGTTAGATAGGTAAGTAAAATAATACCTTACCAAGGATTCGTACGAAGCTTTCTATAACGATAGATAATATATCTTAAATAATAGAGATCGGAGAGGCCGTTTCTAACTAAGCTATTTCTAATTAAAAGATAGTAGCTCTAGGAGTTAATTTTTATATAGAAAATTCTTTAACTCCTTACGCGGAAGATCCTTATTTCGCCGAAAACTATTCTAAGCGACTAAATTCGTACGAGGCGGTCTAAAATACTTTATATATAGAAAAGTAGGATACTAGTCGATAAACTATCCTAAACCTAAAAATAATCGCGCGAAAACTTAATTCTTTACTATATACAAAAACTCCGGCTATAAACTCCCTAACGATAAATAATTCGTATAATACCTTATAATATATAAAGGAGAGAACCTATTATTAGACGATAAGGAAAGATAAAAACTTAATAAGGAATTAAGCGAGAAAGTAATCTACTACCTTATATAAACTACTTTTATCTATCGTACGATAGGAAAAGATATCTACTAGGAAAAACTAACTACTATAGTAGACTAATTTATACTTAGCGACTATTACCGTACGATATACTAAGGCGAACTATAGGATATAGAAGTAGTAAGATTCTTAATAGTTAGAAAGTCCTAAGTAGAAGCCTACCTCCGCGAATTCCCTTATACGAAAGTTAACTAGATACTAGGAAGCGTTAAAATTAGATTTAGTAGTAATATAGCTACCTTAGTAATTAGTATAATTAAAATAATTAACTAACTAGGAAAGATTACCTACTATATCCTCGATATAGCTACGCTATTCCTCCTATTATTATACGACGTAGATAGACTTAAAGCCTACTTTAATAACGTCTAAGATATTATTATACGAGAGGATAGATCGATAATCCCTATTATACGGAAATAGGGATACCTATTTTTTAATATAAGTACCTTAGAGGCCGGAATCTACCTTACGGAACTATAACTAAGAAAACTCTATAAATAATTTAGATACCCTCGTATAGAACGCCTCTATAAGCTCCTTAAGAACGTAAGCTATTCTAACGTCTAAGAACCTATACTAGAATAAATCCGTAAGTTTTACTACTAATACTAATCGTACGACCCTACCCCTTAAAGATTTAAGTTCTTAATTAAGGACGATTATTACTTTAATTACAAGATCGTTATCGATATTATATATATTAAAGGAGAACTAGTCCTATACGTTATCGATTATATAATATTATTTTAAGTAGTAACGTTCCTAAAATTAATATCCGTACGAGATATATAGGATACCCTATATAAATACTAGATTTACGTCTACTAAGGACTCCTAGATAATATCGTATACGACCCTAGGACGAATTTTATATTAGAGGAATTTAGGAATAACGTATATATTATTAGATCCTCGTACGAAGAAATACTAGTCGAGGTATATTAGGTAGTAGAAAAGATCGAACGCTCGTATAAACTACTTAAAAAAGCGTTTAATATTATTTCTAGAGAGATTAGGAGCTCTACCGATAAATATATAATTCTATAAATAGTAATTAAAGCCCTAAACGATATAGTAGGACTAAACGGTATCGTACTAACCCTTCTTATCTTTAGCGCCTATCCGAGAATTAACTAAGACTTACCCCCCTTACCCGATATTACGAAGAGAGTAGAAGCCGTATAAGAGGTAATAAAAAAACTCCGTAGAATCTAGGTATATATCGATATTAATTATATAATAAATATAAAAAATAGCCTACTCCTTTAATAGATCCTTACCCTTCCCCTTAAGAGTAAGGTTATAGTCTAGAAAGAGAATAAAGGATAGACTAGCCTATACGAAATCGACGCGATTAAAAATTATAATATCGTTATTATACTACTAAACGGACTAACTAAATTCCGCGCGACCTAAGTAAAACTATATTACGAAGAAAAGAAACCCTAGAACGATACTCTGTACGACGAACGAGAAGAATTAGATACCTAGGACTAAGACTAATACGACGATTCGTACGAACCCGAAATATAGGAACCGCGAGAACTATAGATAAGCGGTAGATCGAGATAACGCCTAAGATACTTTAAAAATAGCTAAGTTTATCTTAGTAAGAAGGAATAGGACGATCGTACGCTTATACTTAAGCTACGCTAAGATAGGATTATTATAACCCTAGGAGACCCTTTTAAATAATCCGATATAACTAAGATCGACGACCTAATCGCACGAGAAGTCTTCTACTTTATTAAATTTAACCTAAAATTATACGGAGACTAGAGAATCTTTAAGACTAGACTCGTACGGGAGGTAAAAGGTAAGAATATTAAACTATACGAGAAGTTAAGACTCGTCGTATAAGGCTATAGAGATAAAGAGAAAGAAAGCCTCCTTACTTAATTACTAATAATCTAAAGGATAAGCTAACGACTTATACTCGCGCTAGGCCTATCTCTTATTAAATTCTTCGACGTAAAAGGGGAACTTAGGAATATTATATAAGCGTATATCTAAGTAGATAACTAGTTAATAAAGTAGATTTTCGCACGACTTCCTACCGAATTAGAAAGTAAATTCCCGTACGATATAATTATAAAAATTATAAAGCCCTTATACGGTTTAGTAGAATTAGGTCTTTACTAGTTTAAGACGTATTATTCGTACTATAAGAATAAGCTCTATATAAAAATCTCCTCGTACGATCTATATCTTCTATTTATAGTCTTAGGACCTATAGATTTCGGGATTATAGGGCTATAGATAGATAATATATTTAGCTTCGCTATAAAGACCTTCTCTAGAAAAGAAGAGAAAGAACTCTAATAGGCTAGATTTCGCGCGAAACTAAAGACTACTCTCGTATAGAATTAACTAATCGAATTTAACGGAGGTAAAATCTAACTAGACGGTAAAGATATCCTACTTTAGTAGAAAGGATAATTAAATCGGCTAGAAATAATTACTCGTACGAAGGATTACGCTTAGAGGTATATTAAATAACGTACGAGAGGGGTATATATCGCCTCTACCTATTAGCCTAAAGTAGCTTTTAACCTTTCTATCGCCGTATAAATTAAGGAACTAGGAAAGAAGGAGATTTAGGACCTTAACGTATAAATTAAATAGTAGATCGATAATAAAGAAAGAGGCTTAAGATATATTCCTTTAAACCTCGTATAATTAAAAACTATTTATCTTTACGGATAGATCCTTCGCTAATAATAAAGACCTTAGCTCCTAGTTAGGATTTTTTATTATTCTAGCTAAAGAACGTGCTCGTATAATAATAGAATTCGAGATCTAAGGGAATATTATCTACTAGAGCTTAACTAAATATAAGAAAGTTATATAAAGCGTACTAGTAAGTAAGCTATACGGTATAATAATAGGCTTCGATAGTAGTATCGTACTTAGTACGACCCTTTATTAAATTACTAACTACCTCTAACTCCCTAAGATCCCTATTATTATCTACTCTAATTTAAAATTATTATACGAATACCTAGTTAAGCTCGGAACTACGACTAAAAAGAGACTAATAATCGATATTATATTACTTCGCGAATTGTACGAAAAGAGAGAAATCTCTAAAATTAGACCTATTAACGGGAGAGATAATCTAGGAGATACTCTTACTAAGAAATTACTAAATATAGTACTCGAAAAGTTAGTTTTAACGAATAGACTCGTTATACGAGTCGAAGTATTTATTAATAGAATCTAAGAGCTAAGAGAGGTTAAATAAAACCTCCCGTACGAGACTACGAGTATAAGAATAAAAGGGGGAGCTATTTACTTATTTTATTATCTTATATATTAAGAAATTCTACTTAAAAGATTAAATTACTATTAATTTTATTTTATTATTATTTAAACCTAGATCTAATATATTTATTCGTATAATAGCTAACTCCTACTTAGACTTCTACCGTATAAATACTAAACCTACTAAGTATTCGTACTAAGATCTAACCTACCTACCCTAGGCCCGAGATACCTAGATATAATAATTATAACGAGTACTATACGACTACTAGACATACTTAGCGTAGGCACTACGATAGAAACTAGGAATCGTACGATAATCTAAGAACTTATAAAAACCCGCCTTCGTATACTTATCCGAGTAGTTAGCCTAGATAGTTCCGCGCGACTAGATTAAGAGAGTATAGAAGTAGCCCTCCCGACGGATAATCTATACGAAAAGACGATAGAGGTTCTAAGGGCCGTTAGGAATCTTAAGATCGATATCGACGGAAGGTATCTATACGATTTAATCTTCTTTATCCTAGAAATAACTATAAGAAGTAAAAAGAATTTTATACGATAAAAAGACTTATAGAAGTCGTAAGTATAGCGAAGAGAGTATAGTACTAGGCGGAACTAGTAAGAATTCGTACGTACTAAACGCTATTAGTATTAGTTCGTACGGTTAAGTTCCCTATACCGGTAACGTTAGTAGTAGCCGCAGGAATAGGGTTACTAGCGAGGATAAGAGCTTAAGATATTATCTATCGTACGAAGTTAGCCTTAAGAATTAGTTTAAAAGTATAGAAGAGCTCGTACGATAGATATTAAAAGGAAAAGAAGAAATTATTATTAATTTAAAGATTATTAAAGAAAGAGGCCGAAAAGCAGAAGCTAATAATAATATTATTATTATTATTATTATTATTATTATTATTATTATTATTAAGTTAAAGAATTTATATAATAGAAGTTAGTCCTTAAGTAGGTACCCTAGAACTATAAAACCTTCCGTATAATACTATTAATATTCGGTTAAGGTCGTATAAAGCTACGTTAGGCTAGGGCTTTAACTATATTCGGCTAAAGATAAGGCTATTAGGTTATACCTTCCCTATACGATATTACTAAATAGGCTAAAAACGGGTTATAGATAGGAGCGGAGCTTTAGTTCGTACGAGGTTTAGGTTTATACGGAACTTTAGTTTATTTATACGGAACTTTAGTTTATAAGAAGGTTTAGGTTTATATAGAACCTTAGTTTATACGAGGTTTAGATTAATTAGACCTTTAGTTTATACGAGTTTTAGATCTATACGGACCTTCGAATTATATAAGATCTTACCTTAGTTAGAGACTGAATTTACCTAAGGCTTTAGCCCGTACGAAACTTCTATTAATATAAAAAGGGGGTATTCGTATAGACGAATATAATCCTATAAAAAGAAGATCTATTAGTATTAGAACGCTACTATTTAGGGGTACTTAGGGGTAATAAGGTATATCTTATTATACGAATAAGTAGAGAGATATAAAGAATATATAGAACACACTACATTTTCATACGAAAGATTATACAATTGTATAAAGCCCATTCAACATCTTCAGAATGGCTATGAGCAAAACGAGAGTATCACTGTCGATGGTAGTCACGAGGTTCTTTATCTCTCTTCGAAAGTCAACTGATTACCGCCATAATTGGACCATGCGTGTTGTTCTACGCCCCGTTATACCCATCTTTGGTGGGAGGATGCACAGTAGCTTGCTGCATACCGAGTGTTTATTCGAGAAAGTAAGAAGAGAAGGTGGATTTATTAGCGAGATTAAACATAGCATGACGACAAAACAGAATTCGAAGAAATGCCTGATTGGTGGGCAGGGATAGTTCTAGTGTGGTGTCGTTTGTAGCCCATCGCGGTGTGGATAGGCAGGAAGCCGATCAGCAGATCCGCTTCAATCGCGCTTGACTTACACTTGTGAAATGTCTGTTCCTCCTGCGCCTGAAGACAGAATTGTCAACTGTTCTCCAGGGCGGTCAAGACATGTAGAGACCATTAACAACAGTGTGGCTCACATATCATGCCATTCTCCACTACGGATGCTGCTCTCCAGTAAATGTTAAAAGAAGAACGTCATACTATACCCTTATCGTTTGTCGACTCAATATTATTTACCCTGTGATCAATTCCCATTCACCCCAAACTTTATACCGATTCTTTCATCAGAAGTAGTTATCCCAAGCAAAGGAGCTAGATATACCTGCAATAGCAACACATGCTTGATTCACGCCAAAGTCTTCCCCTTTCAACCGCTTTGTTCAGCTCATGGAAATAGCCATACCTATCTGATCTCATCAGTCGTATTTATGATAGTCGCATGGTTGGTAGGGAGTGGTGATGGACTTCTGGTTCAAGTAAGATATTCGCGAAGAACTCCTTTGAGATGTCGCCATCTCGCGCTTCCTTGATCTGATCATCGTCTCCAAGCCTGGCTAAGGCATCAATGAACAATTTGATCTTCACCGAGCTATCTGGAAGTTGCTGAGAGACGAATCGAATTGTAGTTGGGTGTGGAGGGAGTTTCGTGGTGAAGACGAGCTGGGTTATCTCGTCGACGATGTCCCGGCGTAAATGTGGAGTATCAAAACAGGTGCAGAAGAAATAAAGACATGTCAAGCATCTTTGGGGTCCAGCCACATGACCCGCCAATTTTACAGATTGTGCGTATCATGTTGCTATTGTCCCTTCCAGAAGTTCCATGGCAGTTGGTCCAGAGGTGTCCCGAAAGACAATTGGCAATTCGATAGAGAAAAGTCATTCTACAAACGAGTATATAGTATGCACATCCCCTTGTTAATTTGAAGCGTTATGTCTTTAGATTAAGTCCACTCGCCGTCACGAGCCTTTTCGAAGTAAGGAGACACTTGCAATCAAGTACTGCTTTGGGAGCGTGAAGGTCGATTCGCCACCTGCAGTCTCAATGATCAAGTCTACCGTGGTGTTATCGATCAATCTAGACGGACCAAGCGATTCAGATACGAGGTTATGTGTGCTGTCACCAGAATTATCTTACGGCTTATAAGGACGGTGGCCACGCTCGGGAGGCGATTTACATGGTGATGGAGCCATGCTTAGGTACGTGTGAAGGAGATTGAAATTGAATATCGAAGGTAATAGTAAAGTTTCGATGTCGTATGATCGTGAAGGCTGTGCACGCTTCGAAGGAAGTGGAGTGTTGAGAGAGGCAAAGGTCCTTCGGTGTCGTGTTGAGGAAGGTAAGCCCGAGTAACAAGCTAAGTCCACCTCACGCCTCTCGCCCATAACTACGGTCTTCATTTTTCTAGTCACGCAGTGGGTGACATCTGTTAATTAAGAGGTCTCGAAATCATTCGATAAGTCTAGATGTCCTCGCAGAGGAGTGGGCAAGCTGCGATACTGAGCAGGATTGTGATCTCAATTCTTGCCAAGCATGATGTGGAGAAGCTGAAGCGACAATTCTTCATTTCGGCGTGCCTCCAGAAACCGATCTCTCTTCTTTCCTATTTCCAGCGTTGGGGACGAGGATTCCACAATGACAGCCTTCGACGATTTTCTTCCAAACGGCTTTCCCAGTGCCACAATACTATAAATCAATCTGCGACCTAAAAGTCATGAATCGTGCTGGAAAACAGGGTCGAACGAATCGAGTCTAATCTCATTTAGGCAGGAGAAAGATCCATGACTCGGGGCCCATGGGCAATCCCCCAAATTTTCCTAGATCCTGTTTATCCTCTCTCAACATCAAAAGACTGTTTCCGAAGTGCATGCGAACATCCCCTTGATCTTGTCGCGTTACTCAATGGGGCCTTCAATATTGCGGTCTGCAACTATCCCAATCCGGTGTGTTCAACTTCCCTCACTCATGATTACAACACCTATTCCAGATGTTCAATTGATTGTTATTGCTACCAATTTTACACTGAATGGTAGAACATGAATCACATCAGCAGAGAACAGATCTCATGCATGCCTTTCTTACGTACCATAGCTAAGCCGTCCTTCTGGGTCTCAGGGTTTCCGCTTATGGACTTACAAGTGAAGCAGTTCGCTGTTTCAACCAGTTTCCAGGCGCGCCTGTCCTACGGATTACAATATTCGACCCTGATACCACGTGGGATTTAGGCCAGTACGACTCTGACACTATGGCGGTCAATTTTTGGTGGTGGAAAAAGGAGTGTTCTTACCTCGCGCACAATGAAACGAATAGGGCAGAGAGATGCATCGAAAGTATCTGGAAATGACTTCCAAAGGTCCTAGGACTGAGCTACCACGGCTATTTTTGCTACATTGGATGGTTTCGTGCTGAACGAGTGGTTTGGAGCTTCAAGATCTTCTCGACAACCCCTCTTTCATCCTTCATGTTTAAATGCGATCCTCGAAAACACTACAGTCAAATGCGTATCACAAGAATTTTCCAGCTTACAAAGACAGATGATGGGTCCCCGAGCTTCAGCTACGCTCTTCTCGCATGCCATTTTCTCCACCACCAGCCCTCCTAGTGCGTCCAAGAGCAAAGGCAGCTTTGTCATACATCGTGGAATTGCTCGAATTGGGTGGTTCAAATCTGGAACTTCCCAGCTCATTGCAGAGTTCCGGAAATCAGCAGAATTTTGTGCCAAATTTTTATATCGACACACTCCTCTGTCTCCACGAGGGCGCCCTCTTAGCATTCGTCCGCCGTGAATTTATGTTTCCAACAAGAAATAGGTCCAATCGAATTAATGTATCTTATTGTTGTTCCCCTCTCCATTATTAAAGCCGGATGTGCTGCATAGCCACCATCCAAATCAGGATACTGATCCTTGCCAATCTTGTCGAATCAGGTTGCGTTCGGAGCCCAGGGCAATATCACGATGTTCCTATCTAAATTGGAAGGATCTCCAACCTAGTCGGAGGATTTCGATCCTGAAAGGTATTGTTAGAAACAGTGTTGCCTTGACTTTTTAGTATTTACGTCCTCGATGCTCCGATAAGATATTCAATTTCCTCAATTCTCTTCCATCGCTCTCTCTACACTGCAACCAATTTCGATATTCTTAATAGGTCCTCAAGCCCTTATTTTCTCCCCAATTTGCAATCATTAGATCGTCACAAGGTCCTGCTAAGTAATCATGAGACGGTCGACCGTGGCGGCTGCTTTTGCTTGTCTTCTCTCTTCTTCGCTGGTCTCTGCCATCTCCAGTATCACCATCAAGGGCAATGGTTAGTCGATATGTTGGCCATCTGGTGTTTTACACTAATTCAACTCAGCTTTTTTCGCGGGTGACAAACGATTCTATCTGCGAGGGTTAGACTACCAACCAGGTACGATGTAGAAGCACGAAAACTGCAAACCATGATCTGACAGTTTATTCGACAGGCGGCGACGCGGGACGGAAAGATCCACTTGCGGACATCAATGTCTGCACACGCGACCTCGCAAAATTTCAGCAGTTGGGGATCAACGCTGTCCGAGTATATACGATTGACAACAGCGCCAGTCATGACGGCTGCATGAAACTGCTGTCCGATGCCGGAATTTACGTCGCAGTTGATGTCAGCTGGAGCAAATTCAGCTTGGATCGGGAGTACCCCGAAGCCATGCGACGATCCTATAACGAAATATACCTGCAGAGTGTATTCGCAACAATGGACTCCTTCGCAAAATACGACAATCTCTTGGCCTTTTTCGCGGCCAACGAAGTCATCACGGTAAATGAGACCTGGGCAGCACCATTCATCAAAGCCCAAATTCGGGATATGAAACAGTACATTTCTGCGCGCAACCTCCGAAAGATTCCAGTTGGTTATGCAGCAACAGATAAAAACGAAACTCGTTATCAGATTGCGACCTACCTCAATTGTGGACCAGACGAGGTCCGAACCGATTTTATTGCGTTCAACGATTATGCTTGGTGTGGTCCTCAAGCTTTCGCGGCTTCGGATTGGGCTAAGAAAGTCAAGTTGTTTAGCAACTACAGTGCACCAATGTTGTATGTAGACTTATTGTTCAGATCTCTCCATTTCAACTGACAAGTACCATAGCCTTTCGGAGTACGGCTGTATCGAAGTCCAGCCTCGCACATTCTCCGACGTAGGTGCCTTGTATTCGTCCGATATGACTCCCATCTACTCGGGCGGCCTCGTGTACGAATACTCCTTCGAAAAGATAATTATCCCTGCGACCGGAGCAGCCTATGGAATCGTTAATATTAGCGGAAACAGCGTCACCGATAGACCCGATTTCAGTGCACTGCAGACAGCATTCAAAACCACGCCTCTCCCTTCAGACGATGGTGGATACAGCACCACCAACAAGGCCAGCTTGTGCCCACCAAGTTCACACGAGTGGCAGGTGAACTCGTCAATGCCATCGATTCCTCCAGGCGCCGTCAAATTCATGTCGCAAGGTGCAGGACCTGGACCTGGCCTTGCAGATGTTGGGAGCCAATGGAAGGGTACTCCAAGTTCAGGCGCTTGGATACCGATCGGAGCGGCCAGTGATGGGAGCGCTTCTAGCTCCAATTCCACCACCTCAACTCCCAAGAAATCCACGGCGTTGGCTACTTTCCCACCAAACGTATTATTCCTGTTATTAGGTATAGCATTCCTTTGCATATTCTGAAACTCTTACTTGGGATGAGAGAGACACACTTGCTTGAGCGTGGCGGTATGGGTAATGCTTTTGTCGGAATTGTACCTTTCTCGAAAAGTTTGGAAAGTGCGAAGATATCAGAGTACTGAATACGAGATCTCCAATCAATTGAGTATAATCTAGAGATTGAAACAGAAGGCATAAAAAGCCGTGTGATATGTACAGACGCGGCGGCCTTCAATGTACAGATGGTGCGTTTAAGCAAGTCATTTCCAAACTCATAGACAAGGTAATAAATTTCTGGCAATTTTCATTTTTCAAAAGGCTAGAAAATCTCATACCACTTGAGCAGTTCTAGAGCTTTGATTTGGAGTTCCTACAAGACCGTCCTTAGTTGTAAGTGTGCTGAATATGACTTTTCATTGATCGAGCTATATGAAGTACTCCCCTAAACCCTCTATGCGCATGTTGCGCAATCACTACTTGCTGCTATGATCAGAATACAACCTATTCTTCTATTCTCGTAATTCACTCAACAAAACCAGGAGATGACCTTGGAGCAGATGTCCCATCATAACGTTTCAAACTGAGCCTCCTACGTGACGCCTGTTCAACCTGCTCGTGAATATGAGATTCAGGCTCATTATCATTCACTACCAAATGCTTGTATTCATAGCACTTCAACCACTCTGCAGGTGACCAAAGTTGGCCACTTCGCTGGTACTGTGTATCGCCAACCTGTGCAACTTTATTGCGTCCCTCTGAGCCTCAGTACAAGGATCATAGAGCGTGGCGTCTGGTTTTTCGTAATTTAAAGCGATATCCCAATCCCACTTGCGATAATATATCCCAGGTTCCATTTGATCCGTCAGTTGGCGTTATTCCTGCCTAAAGGAGTTGCAAGAATAACAAATTCGCCCATTCATTGGACGTGAGTCTTGGGTCAATGGATGCATATCTGAGAAGCATTCGGAGGAGTGAAAGAAAAGCCCAGATGTGTAGGTAACAACTTGGACTTCGCTCTAGCTATTTCGGTGTTTGTCAGGTTCGGGCAAGGATACACTCAACCATGGAACAGGTGTATATGCGATATCCGGCGAATCAATGAGCTCTAACTCGTCAAATATTCACATCATTCTACTATTGGCAATTAGGATTTTCCTTTGCTACATCATTCGTCGTATCGCATACCTTTCTAATAAAAAAGCTCTTTACTGGAAGATTCGCCGGGACGAAGAGTTTGGCGTTCACAATTAGGCATTACCAAGCTCCGACTTCATTTTCCCTTTCTGCAAACAAGACCGTTCATAAATCGTGCCGACAGATGTTGCAGCAGTGTAATAGCTTGAAGAAGTCGTTGTCGTGCGAGAATCACTTCTAGTATCCGTACTGAGACTTTCAATGCTGTCGAACTGACTCCCTCGCGATTCTGTCATCGTTCGCATCAACTCCTTGCTGTTCGATGCTGGCGTTTGGAGACTTTTTTGGGAGGTGGTATGGCCATCGGAACTTGAGTACGAAGGTCTCGGTACAGGAGTTTCTGGTTGGCTGCTCAAAGCACGGAATATGTCCTTGGTCCATGTTGCATTTCCTTGACCAAAGATGACAGCTCCTGATCGTTTGAAATTGCCAGGGGAACGTATTTTGCTGAATACTCCTTTCGGTACGAACTGTTGAACTCGATCGCAATTGCAGAACCGAGAGTTGCCTTTTCGCCTGTTCGGATGTCTGCATGGCTCAAAGAGATCGGCAGATCGATGCCAGCGGAGGCCGCTTAAAGTGAGACGTTCATAATCTCGATCGGAGCCGTTCTCGACGTACAGCGCATGAAGCGACTCGGCTTCGATCGCAAGGTAGTCCTTGTATAGAGGAACCGTTCGACTGGCTTGACACATATGAACATCAGGATGAGGACGAAGGACGTCGCCAAAGCCGTTGCCGAACAAAACAACCGCGTCAATATCTCGAGCAAAATCTGGCCATTGTCCACAGGTCCGCTTGAGATACGCTTCTTTCCAAGTGAATGTACGGCTTCTGTTCACCATGCTCATGTATTCCCAACCCTGTATACGTTTTTGCCAGTCGAATTTCAATTCCACGCCGGCTTTTTTGATGAGCTCAATGTGCGCTTCCAATCCTTCCAGAACACCATATAGTTCATGAACAGCATCACGAAAGTATTTCTTGTTGACTGTGGCTTGTTGCAGACGCTGATCAAGCTTCAAAACGATATTGCCATTCTTAAGCATTGCTTCCCGAACCGACCCAGGCGTTTCCTTAGCTGCATGGAGGAAGACTTGACCGCCGCCATCACTGAAAGACAAGCGAGCATGTTGCTGGAGAATGAGATTAAGAATCAGGCGTTCGCCATCGGTATGCCATGCGCGTCTGTCCTCCATGTCTTGCAAAATGACGTGTATCTGCTTTGTGGCATCGAGCAGATCCTCATAGAAGCCAGGATTGGAAGTATGATGGTTTCCATCTTTCTTCCCCAGTGCAAAAGTGGCGCCGCCAGAGGCGAAATAATTGAAACCAATGGATGCACCCGTAAGTGAGACCACCGTTCTAGAGAGCTTTGGTAGCTTGGTATGACTCGTAGTGGCATGTTCCATGCGAGTTGTACCTAAAGGGTCAATGTCAGGAAAAGTCGGCAGAAAGTTAGGCTACAAGAACGAAATCGGACAACGGCATTGTTACATGTTCTGCAGCTTTGTGTGAGTTTGCAGATCGAGAACGAGCGCGCAAAGTTCCTGGTGAGTTATCCCTTATTGATGACCAGAAACCTTGCACATCTCGACTTGATTTGGTTGCTCACTACAGGCTTGAGGGTTCTAGAAAATCCTGCAGCCTATAAAGCTCTTGTAGCTTTTTGTCGGTATTACATGTCTTTACAGAGACTTACCAAGTATGTTGACAAATTTGGGACACCAACCCAAAAACGATCTTGTTCCATACAAATGTAGAACTTCATTATCGAGTTCTTCCGCAGCAAGTCGGGCGACATCGCAAAGGCTATCGACATCCTTCAGACGAAGGCGAGCTCCCTTTTTCTCAACTAAGTGCCACTGAATAGTAAACGAGTCCTGGCCGTTCATTCTCACAGGAACCAGGATGATAGATCGTCCTTTGAGCAGTAGTCCTTTGTTGTATTCAATGGCCAGTGGTGGCGCGCCTGCAAGTTTTGCTAGCATTTCGATTGGAGCCTCAAGTCCTGATTCTTGATGCAGGCGGGGCGCAATTGGAAATCCATGAACGACCACGCAATCTCCTGCAAGGGAGTTCCAGCAGCTTCCTTGTTCAGCGGCTTCGACTGGTACAACGTCGTATACAATCTCAAAAATAGGCCTTTCTGTTTCGGGCGGTTCTGAAGAATCGACAGCTTTGAAATGGACGTAGCAATATGCCAAACCTCCTGAAGAGGCTCGACAGGCCGCGCCTAGCCATGCTAATTGTTGCGCCACTAGCACAATGAATTGCTCAGACCCGGTGACCGAGATCGTTCCAGATTCCAGGTCAGCGTGTATTGGCCCTGGCACCAGTGCTGGCGAGAAGTCTAGAGTGAACGGTCTGTTAATGCTGTGAACACTTGGAAGGGCGAGGGGCTACAAACCATTTTGGTGGGCACTTCTTGAGTGTGCTTTGATGGAAGCTTGAATAGCATCAAGTACGGTAAACTGCTCGGAACTCCAGTTTCGTGCTAGGTAGCTCTTGACAGTGTCAAGCTGAGCATCTGCAATTTTTCCGGTGATGGCCAGAACCTCTCCGAGGTCTTGTTCGAGTCCACATGCGTACTGCTCCCGCAGGAAATGCAACACATTCCAATCAATGCGAATCAGTGCTGTGCGTTCATCGCCTGACGCCTTTTGATAACCTGGCCGTCTCATTGCCCGTAGAATCTGCCGGTGAATAAATCCCATCTGGTCGGGACAATTTTGCTGGATCATATCAACTGACTTGGCCACCAAAGCCTGAAACGCAGAATGATTGGTGAGCCAATCATATATATCACGCTCCTCCTCCGAATCCATGTTGAGCGCACCAAGACTTGAGGCGCTACCGACTGAATTGTGTTTCAAGGAACTTTCTGCATCGCATCCACTGTCTCTTTCCCTTACACTTGCGGAGGGTTTGAGCGTGGTGGACCAGGCAATATCGTTAATTGACTCTCCCGATCGTACCGGGATGATGGTACTTGGTTGTCCTGGCTCTTCCACGGTGAGATTCCAGTCGCCAACCTTTTCCACAAAAGTCTTTTGGGGCAAATGAGCTCGTTCAACTTGCTTGGCTATTTCTGGGAATACTCTCTGCTCATTTGTTTCTGATTTGACACCTGAGATCAAGGTAAGCTTTTGGACTATGTTTGACCGAAGCATTCGAATAGCCTTTGCGCCTTGTTTCCTTGACCTTTGGCCAGTGTCCATTTTCACGGTCTCCGAGAACTCCTTGATGAGATCTCGAAGATTAGTTTGCAGAGATGAAGCGGGGTCATCTAATCTGTAGACCAAGGTGCATTTTTGCTCAATACCCTTAAAAAGAGCTTCTGCGAAAATCTCGATGACCTTTTGTCGTTGCGACTGATCAAGGACAACCACAGAGTCGTCGGATAAGACAGAGTAATTGTCGTTCAAGTGATAATCTACACAATCCTGATTTCGCGGGCTTTGTCCTTCGGCTCTTGCAGGTTGAGATTGGGTTAAAGTTATTTCAAGAACTTCCTCTTCGATCTGTGTTTGGATCCCAAGCTTTTTGTTTCCAGAGGTCGCAGATGGCCTGGAAACAGAAGTGGCCATGGTCGATTGCTGAATCGACGACCAGACACTGTGGGATGGCCGGGTGGCTATAGTGGAGTCATCAGCATATCCGTGCTGATCGTTGGTTGGGATAAGCATCGTGGGAGAGGGTGTACGGGCATCGGGCACAGGCACAGGTACAGGCGCTATAGGAGAAATTGTTGACCGCTTGTGAGTCTCTGCTTCTTGCTCTAGCAGTCGCTTGAGATCTACAACTTCTCCATTTGGACGTTTGATTACGATTGCCCTAGATTTCCGTACTGGTCTAAGGAACCAAGGGCGCTCACCGTCAGAGTCTTGATCTAGCGATGGATCGCTCCATGTGCGATTGTTTGGTGAGGGAGATTGGTACTGATCAACCGTGGCTTTCTGCGAATTTGTATGGGTGGACGATGTATAGGGTTGAGATGGAAAAGATCTAACCCAACCTCCTCGGCCTCCTCGACCTGATCTCCTGGCGAAAGAATCGAAGTCATCGATCTCCATATCGAAAGCGGTATCGATCCGCACACGGGACCAGTCAACAGGGTTTTGATAACGAGTGTTGCTCCGTGGCGTATTAGCAATTGCGTTCTTCTTCGCTTGGCTCAAATTTCGTTCTTCATTGGCTTGGAATTCTGTCAGACTATCGTCTTCCTCCTTTCTACCATTTGCATGAGAAGGACGTTCTGCTCGCTCCTTGGCCAAAATGGCTTCTTGCTTCTTCATATCCATTGCGACAATTGCGAGCAAATCTGTCGAGGTCGGAGTGTTGGACTTGAAGCTCTCACTGAATTTCTTCAGGTCTGCCAGTTTCGCTGGTTCGTCTCCTCTCGCAGCCTTTTGTTGGTTTTGTAGGTGCTCTTGGATCCTCATTTTTTCTACCGCATGGACTTGTTTGATTGCGTTCATGATCCCTCTCTCCATTTTGTTCGTTCTCGCCCCATCTTGATCCAATTTATCTGTTCCTCCTCCATCATCTTCCCAAGCGTTCAAGTCCGACATGGTGATAGAACGCGCGGAACTGGAACCGGCGTGAAGTGCATCAACTAGGAAATGCAAAAGCTCGAACGCAAGGACAATGGAAACGGGGGAGAGGTAGAAGGAAGAGCAAAAAAATATGAAGCTTTTGTCAAGGGCGTCAATCGCTGGAGGTTCGCATTGCCTTGCTGCGCCTCCCAAAAAAATCACGCTCAGCCCCTCTCACACCTTAAACGAATCAAGCTCACCACTCGTAAATCGAATACTAGGACTCGAAGCCATTGCGCGGATTAGACTGCCCATATCAGTACAAGATTTGGATACCTACTTTCAAATCCACCTGTTCTACACCCAAACATGATCTTCAACTAGAAAATAATATTTGAACCTTCACACGACGTCCCGAGAGAAGTGTGACGCAATGTACATCGAGTGATCTCTCAGGTCAAATCGCTCGAAAATCAGTCAAAGATGGACCATGACCTTGTTGATGCTTGTCGATGAGAAAGAGTGAACCGCTCGCGTTTCCATCATGAGCGGTGGAGCGTGCACCAAATTAGTCTAGACGACTATAACAAATACACCCTCTCCAGAAACCTCGGGCCTACTCTCCAAGGTGAGGAAGCATTACTACCAAAGGACTCCTTCCGCTGATACGATAAAGACTGCAGTCCAGCACGCCACACGTGATCCAACAACGAGGATGATAAATTCCAAGCAATTT